>SNQJ01S0008749.1:163815-178347 GCA_010110895.2 Picea sitchensis
AATGGATCAATAGTAAGGTTTATACCATAAAAATGTCGTTTATGCCTCAAAATGGATCTAGAATATTCTAGATTTTTTTTTGGACCCAAATTTCCAAATTTGTACTAGTCGCTAAAATGATTCTACAAGTTGGTTCTTCCAATTTGTTTCACCCATAAAGCATCAAGATAGATTACAAATAATAAAATGATCCAATACATATCATGTCCCCCCATTTAGGGAGGATTTGGGTCCCGAAAATATTCATTGAATGAGGTGAGGAATTGTTTCCTCTATCTTCTCCTTAGAGGACCATTTTTCTTTTCTTGGAAGTTGTCCTTTCAATCTAATCTACCAAAGATCATGTTTCCCATGTTTTGATGGATCCAAATGGCTTGTCAAGAAAGTAAGGGAGAACGCCTGATGGAAAGTCCCAATTAGACCTACTCTCGTTTGGTGTAGCGTTTCCGACCAGTATGTGGGCCTGGTTGCCATTAAGAATTAAAAGAGTAAAAAGGGGGAAAAAATGAACTATCCCCCAAAGAAACCTAATTAACTCTAAATATAATCTAAACAGAAAGAAAACTAATCTAAGCTAACTATTGTTAACCTATCCTGGGAGCGAAACCAAAAGATGAGTATGGTAAAATATAATACCACTAGAACCATAAATAGTTCATGTATGTTAATGGTAGGTGATAATAATAATAATAATAATAATAATAATAATAATAATAATAATAATGTTATAGATACATCAACAATTAGTTGTAAAATGAATTCCTAACATCATTTACATACTCATAAGGAAACATATGACAACTTGAGTATATAGAATAGAGTGAAGAAATAGTTCATACAACATAATTCCATACTACTCATGCATAAGACAAATGTACAAAGAATAGTCTGATGTACATCTACCAAAATCACAAGTTCCCATAATGTCTCTTTCTTTTCATTCATTCAAAACAAATAATACCATCCTTCATTTACAATGGGGAAAATTCTCCTCTTACATTCAACGAGTCCTATTTTATAAGACAAGGGAGAATATTCAACTCTAGTGATTGTTCACTTCATTTTCTCTTTATTTTCTCATTTCTCATTTCTCATTTCAATTACATTTTCCAAAAAGATACAAATAGAAGCTGAAGATACTCATGGGTGGTTAGTTTTCCCTCAGGTGGTTTACCAATGATATTCATTAAAAATATTATTGACTCTACCTGTTGGTGTCATATTTTATCCCTCGTGATGTTTCTGGGTGTTTCTGGTGTTTGTCTGCTAATCAAGATCATCCTTCCTTCTTCTTCTCTGTCTCATCTTTCCATTGTGTTCTTGTTGGTCTGATTTTGACTCTTGTAGCTCGATTTGTGGTTGTTTTAAGATTGCACAACCCATCCTTCAATTAAATTTGGGCCTCTTTTGTCTTTTTCATTTTTAGAGAATTTTTTCTCTCAATCTACCAATATCTGTTATACCATCTTGTTATTCTCTCTTATAGCTTTCTAGTGAGATATCTCGAGCCTGATTTCATTTCATGTAGCTCCGGATATGGTTGTTTGAAGTTTTCCCTATCAATTCCCCCCCGAAATTCGTGGTCTGTTATTTTCTACATTTTATGACATTCTCTATCAATTGTCCAGACTAAAGACATCTCCTACTGCATTCTTCAGTTTGATACCTTTCCAACAAGGTATCGTTGGATCAATTATGACACATGTAGCCCAAGATATTCCCATTTGAGAAACAATGTTTAGCAACCCTTAATCATGCATGTGGGTGAATCTGGACCATTGATCATTAACCCGCAAACAAAAATATCACATGCATAAGAGAATTAAACACTTAGTGGTTTAAATGGTTTTATCCCCTTTAATTGATTTGAATCAAAACCTAGGGTAGACATAGGACTTATGGCTTGTAATATAAATATGGCTAATTTTCCTCCTAAAATTAGGAAAATAATAAAAAAGAAATGAAAATAAAAATTAACTAGATCAATGAAAATTAACCTACTTTAATTACAAAAATAAACAAAAATTAATAAAATTACCCTTAATGCTATGTGAAAATAAAAATTACTAAAAGTAAATTAAAAATAATCTAAAAATAAATTTAAAAAATAAAAAAATATTCCCCCACCCCCACATGAAATTAGAAATTAATAAAAATAAATAATAATAAATAATAAATACCCCTCGAAATGAAATATAAACTATGGTCCAAATCAATACATTGAAATGTGTGCTAAACACCTTCTCCAAGTGATGGTGGGCATAGTGGTAAATTATGTGAGCTACTTGAATAGGCTATCAGAGTGATCCCATTCCGATGGGATATGAGAGTGAGTCCATCTCAATGGGTTAATACCTCCCTGATGGACTAAGAAAAAACATTAAAATAATCCCCCATCAATGGTAAATAAAAAACATTATAATAATCCAACCTCTAATGAGTTCATGTTTCCAAAAAATAATGCACATGGAAAATTTCTCTAAAACATATTAAAATAATGCATGCCCTGTGGGTGCATAATCTCCAAGAAATGTTTGAAATTATTTCCAATTATGATGTGTTCTCRTCTGACTTCGATGGTCGGAGGTCAAGTTTAAGGAGTTTAGCTCACTCCGATGAGCTAAGTCTGATGGAATCTCAGAGTCCTATGGCYGGAGAGGGTAAGTTAGGGAATGCAACTCAATCCRATAGCTARTAATTCCAATGGTGGGAAATATTATAATAATATATGGGATATGGTTTTTGGATGTAAATGCAAGTAAACCCGAGTAAAGAATCTGATGGCCTATGTCTTGAGATATATCAAAATAATCATGTAATGTTATTTCAAGGGATTCAGGAGGAGAGGTAGGGATTCCATGAAGATAGGAGGTGGTCTTAAATGCTAATTTCCCATGGAAGTTATCATGAAGTAGATGTGAGGACCAATGGGGAGAAACCCAGGGAGAGGTCTCTGTTGATTCTTGAATCCGTTAGGACCGAAACGACAACCTCACAAGGATGCAAATCCTCCTGCGTTTTTATAGAGGTGGTACTCCTCTGTCCGATATTTATAAAATATGGGACTTTTCAAGAAGTCTGTCAAAAGAAAGTAAAATAGATATAACAAAAAACATAAAATATATATATATATATTTTTTTTTAAAAAGAGAGTTTCAGAGAATGGACTAGGAAACACACACATTCATACATTTAAAGAAAATAAACAAAACTTCCTCACATCCATCATAGTAGGGCTAAGGATTTCTGATCACATAAAAACTAAAAGAAAATTATCTGCATGCATAAGAGAACTTTGACAGAGTAGTACATGGGCAACTCAAATGGAGATAATGATAGATCAACCTCAAATAATTTATATTCAGAAAAACTGGGTTACAAAGTACAGTCGAGATTGTTCCCAAAATAACTCTCTGGGAATTTCTAAAATATATATATAGTTCAATACATATTCTTTGAAATTAAAATGTGTTTGTCATAATGACTGAGATTGGGGCTCCCACGGACCATAAAGAAAATATGTATAAGAATGAAGTTCGTAGAAAGAAGAAAGTGGGAGGCGGAAGGCAGTAAGATCTGGTAAGAAGAATTTTTTTTTTATCAGTATTCGGTTAAACCTTTCTATTTAAAGAGGTGGAGTAACTGGATGAAGATCTTGATAAAGACATCAATTACTGGTTTGTGATCAATATAAACTTACTATGATGATATATCATCCTTAATTGTTGGTTTGTTGTCCTTTTTATTGTCTTCTTTGAGGGTTACATGAATTGTCTCAACTAGTTCTTTCCTTTTTTAATAAAAGTTTTTAAATAAACTTTTATTTTCACAATTTAATTAATTTTCCATAAAAATAGGACGACTGTAATTTAATTTTATGGAATTTAAAACCAACTTTTTAATCATGTAAACCACTTCTGATGTGATCTTCATTGTCTTATATTTTCAACGATATAAAATTTATCCAAATCCATCACCTGGATCTCAAGATATGAGATCCTGAAGTCGAGTTGTCATGCATGCCCATTACAAATGCAACTGACTAATATTTTAATTTCTGGGAAAAATGTAGCAATCTTCAGCCTTTGAAACCTATATTTTCATGTTTTCCACATTATATTTGTGTATTTCCTTGTTATATATAAGTTATGTTATTGTCTTCATGTCGTTCTCAAAATAATTTGGATCAGTGGTATCAAATCAGGCTGCTCCTTGTCTTTTCTTAGAGCAGGTCCCCGACAAGGTTAGGGTATAAAGAATTGGGTCTTGAGCTATTTTTTATTGAGGAAAACTGCTCTTTCCAGCCCAAGCGACCTCCCATGGTAGAAGAAAAGAGAGATGACAAATCAAGAGATCCTTTCAAGACATTGCTCGAGGAATCCCTCGTGCGACAGAGGAACGAGATGATGGAAAACTTTGCTCAGATCCTTCAAAGACTACCGATGGTGGTGGCTGAGACATCTTTGAAAAGAATCCATTTCGCAAGTGAGGCACCTTTCAAGGTACAAGTCAATTTTGATATCCCCTTATTTGAAGGCTAGATAGATGCATATTCTCTAGAAAAATGGTTGAATCTGCTAGAAGGTTATTACTCTGTCCAAAACATTTTTGATACTGAAAATATCACCTTTGCGCTCCTTAAATCCCTTCCCCATGTCAGATCTTGGTGGGAAGGTTACTGGGAGAGGTACACCATGGATGAATCTACACTATTTCGGAGAGAACCCACTTAGGCGACCTTTGTAGATTCCCTAAAGGAGGAGTTATACCCTGTCGGAAACTAATATGACCAATACATGATATGGAAAACTCTATGTCAGAAAAGAGACCAGACAGTGTTGGAGTACACCAACATATTTCATACCTTGTGCTCAAATATGGGTATCAAAGACTCTGAGCAACACCTGATTTTGAAGTACCCTAGTGGTCTACACAGGTACATTCAAACAAAGATGGATTTCTTGGACATCTCCTCACTAGGATTTGCTTATCGATATGCAGTCAAAATTGAGAAGAAATTAACACAGCAGATTAAGTGGGAGAAACATGGAAAAGGAAACTCTAACTCACATAATGAAGGAAAAGAAAGGAAGGCCAACCTCAAGATATCCAGTACCATATGTAGGAAAAGAAGGGTAACCGAAAGTCTAAGAAAGACATCGAAAAGTGGTGTGAGTTCCACAATATCCCTTGACACAACACTAATGAATGTCGCTCACTACAGTCATTGGTGGCTAAGCTCAAAGTAAAAGAGTCAAACCTTGACTTGGACCTTGATTCAAAAAATAATAAAAGGAGACAAATCATTGATGCAAAACCCATTGTTACTGTCGCAAATGAAATAATCCAACCATAAGAGGATCCTGAGGAGGGGGAGTGACTCTTCCATTCATAGATTTGAGTGAAGGGGACCCCACTGCATTTTATTGTAGATAGCGGAATCCAAAAGAACATCATCTCAACAGAGGTTGTCAAGCAGTTGGATTTTCTAACAACACCATACCCGCATCCATACAACATCGAGTGGCTTCGCCAGGGTCAAGATCTTTGTGTCATCTAGTAGTGTCGCCTATCATATGGCATCAAGCCCTTGAAGGATGAGGTAGTATGTGATGTTTCCCCACTAGAATTATGTGATGTTCTATTAGGCTAGCCATATATGTGGAGGCATCATGCTATTTATGAGTCTTGACCCCGTAGCACCATTTTTACTCTTGGGGGTCATCTATACAGGATATCAAAGGTAGTTCTGACTATTGTCCCACCAAAACAATGCAACAAAGTAATCTCTCATACTGCAAAGTTTATACTCTTCACAATCCTATGAGAAGGTGAACAGAAGGACACTGCAACCACTGCAGACTCAACCAAATTCCTTTCTATCCAGTAGAAGAAGATTGACAAGATTGTAGAAGAGTACCAAGATGTTCTTGCTACACCTACGGGGGTGCCTCCACACTACCTAGTCAAGCAAGGTTATAACATAACCATTCATGCTCTTCATGTTACATCTTCACCGACATAGTCCTATGACACTCAGGTAGATGATTTTGTTAGATTGGTCAAATGGATCCAACCTCTACACCAACAGGTTCATGACAACATTTAACAAGCTAAGCAGGACAACTTCTTTAGCAAGGCAAGAAGCGCACCAAGCTTCAGATTTAGCAGAAGTCTCCTAGTCTCCCAAGGGAAATTGATGCAATGGAGACCATTGCTTCCTAAAAGGGGAGGAATGATCTAGATGGATCTCGGTGGCCATCCAACTTTTCCACTGAATCACCATTTTGAGCCTATGGTTTTGCTAAACCATGATATTCACCCTTTTGATGGGGAATGGAATGTAATGTCATATTCATTTGTTAATTACATACATCATGTAATCATTTCTAAGTGGTCTTATGTACATTTCTATAGCATAGCGTTAATGCACCAGATCCCATTAGAACTCTACAGTTAAGCACGCTCAGGATAGAGTAGTACTGGGATGGGTGACCGCCCGAGAAGTCCTAGTGTTTTACATGCCTATGGAATTTTATAAACTTAGTCCAATTTATCCCACATCCATCATGGGAATTGTTCTCCTCTCACTCTCTCATATATAATTAATGTGAAGGAATCCATTTAAGCATGCAATGGAGTGTGATGTAAAGATTATTGCGAATGAAGCATAGCCAACATCTCTTTATTTTCAGAGATAGGCTACCCCATTCTTCCAGTTCGTGAT
Source organism: Picea sitchensis (assembly GCA_010110895.2). Classification (NCBI taxonomy): domain Eukaryota; kingdom Viridiplantae; phylum Streptophyta; class Pinopsida; order Pinales; family Pinaceae; genus Picea; species Picea sitchensis. The sequence continues at coordinate 170,543 of SNQJ01S0008749.1, forward strand.
CTGTAGTGTTTTTCTCTCATGTTCATTAATAGAAGTTTGTTTTCACTATATTTTTGTGTTCTCCGCATTATCTTTGTGTATTTCCTTGTTATATATTGGTTAAATTCTTGTCTTCATGTCGTTCTAAAAATAATCTGGATCATCAACTCTCAATTAGTGATCGAATTTGGACCTTCTAGAATGTTCTTAGAAAATCCACTATGTGGCTAGTCCCACACATTTAAATAATGGAGGTTGTGTGGCATCCACTCGCATCATGGTCATCAATACAATACGTCAACTTGCGAGAGGCATAACTTTCGCATACAAACTCCTATTGAGGTGATTCTTGCACCATTGGAAAGGTATCGATGTGTATAATGTATACAGTGGATAATAGTAAGGTTTATACCATAAAAAATGTCGTTTTATGCCTCAAAATAAATCTAGAATATTCTAGATGTTTTTTTGGACCCAAATTTCCAAATTTGTACTATTCACTAAAATGGTTCTACAAGTTGGTTCCTCCATTTTATTTCATCCATAAAGCATCAATATAAATGAAAAATAATACAATGAACCAATACATATCATATCTCCCCATTTAGGGAGGAATTTGGTCCCGAAAAACTTCATTGAATGAGGCGAGGAAGTTTTTCCTCTACCTTCTTCATAGAGTACCATTTTGCTTTGCTTGGAAGTTGTACTTTCAATGTAATCTACCAAAGATCATGTTTCCCATGTTTTGATGGATCCAAATGGCTTGACAAGAAAGTAAGGGAGAACGCCTGATGGAAAGTCCCAATTAGTCCTAATCTCGTTTGTTGTAGCGTTTCTGACCAGTATGTGGGCATGGTTGCAACTAAGAATTGAAAGAATAAAAATGGGAAAAACAACGAACTATCCCCCAAAGAAAACTAATTAACTCTAAATATAATCTAAATTGAAAGAAAACTAATCTAAGCTAACTATTGTTAACCTATCCTGGGAGCAAAACCAAAGGATGAGTATGGTAAAATATAATACCACTAGAACCATAAATAGTTCATGTATGTCAATGGTAGGTGATACTACTAATAATAATGATACAAATACATCAACAATTAGTTGTAAAATGCATTCATAACATCATTTCCATACTCATAAGGAAACATATGACAACTTGAATATATAGAATAGAGTGAAGAAATAGTTCATACAACATAATTCCATACTACTCATGCACAAGACAAATGTACAAAGAATAGTCTCATGCACATCCACCAAAATCACAAGTTCCCATAATGTCTCTTTCTCTTCATTCATTCAGAACTAATAGTACCATCCTTCATTTACAAAGGGGAAAATTCCCCTCTTACATTCAACAAGTCCTCTTTTATAAGACAAGGGAGAATCTTCATCTCTAGTGATTGTTCACTTTGTTTTATCTTTGTTTTCTCATTTTTCATTTCGAGTTTCAATTACATTGGGGAGGAGAGGTAGGGATTCCATGAAGATACGAGGTGGTCTTAAATGGCAATTTCTTATGGAATTTATCATGAAGTAGATGTGGGGACCAATGGGGAGAAACCTAGGGAGTGGTATCTCATGAGATAGGGTAAAAACGTAGAAAGTTAAATAAAAAAAATCAATATGAAATTAAATGAATAATAAAAAAAATATGTACAACCTAGGACTTAAGTTATAAGAAATGAAAACAAAATTAATATAAAAAAAAAAGAAAAAGAAAGGAATATATATAATAAAAAAATGAAAAGTCAAATTGTTTTTCAGTTTTACAATATATGAGAAAAATTATGATGTACATATTACACCTTAGGTTTTGTGCAAAACACATCATTTAACAAATAATTTGTTTATGTAACACAAATAGTTTATCCATGTAAAAACCATATTTACCACATGTAAAAATAAATATTTAAAGTGAACTTAGTTACCCCCTATGTAAAAATAAATATCTAATGTAACTTTAGGGGATAACCATGGGGAAAAACCATGGGAAAATACCATGTGAAAATAAACCATGTGGTTTTTCTAAAACGAAGGGTAAAATGAGAACAAATGAATAAAAATAATAAATGAATATAAAAATAAAAAGAGATAAATAAAAAAGAAATAAATAAATTAAATTAAAAATCAAATAAAAAATATATACAAAAACAAAAAATACAAATAAAAATACAAATTAGGAAATTAGGCCAAACTACACAAATGTCAATGTTCCATGCCCCTCATGGTTCCATTGGTTAGGGTTTTGCTAGTCAGGGTTCCACACCTAGGAGCTGAAATTAGGAATAAGATATATCATGTAGGTTTTGAGAAATTGGGCATCAATGAGAGTAGCTAGGTCATATAGTGATCAAGAACATTGTGATTCAACTGCGACAAATGGAAAGTGATGAAGGGGAAGAAGTTGACACTTAATGCGATGAATCAATGTCATAAGTAGCAATGAATGGTAAAAGAAGATCAACGCCAACCAAATGCACAACATAGGTCAATATAGTCAAGATGGACATCTCTGGGAAAGACCTACTAAGATCGCAAGGAGTAGGAACACAACCAAATCAAGGAAAAGGTCCTTACACCAAACCACTATGCATGATACAAATGTGACTGATACTGAACATGAATTAGGTGACGACATGACAAAACATTATATCTTTGAAGCTCAATGGACCTTAGGATGGGGTTTTGGAGAGAGGGAAGACCGAAAAAGGAGCCTGATAGAGATCAATATGAAGAGGCTTGAGGAGAGTCCTATGAGAAAGTGCATCCAATAGCCTTGGGAGCTTCATATCTCAGGGTAATTGTAAGCCACAGTAATACGCTTCCTGATAAGGGGAAGATAAGTAAGGATCAAGGTTAAGGTTCTGGAAAAAGATCAAGGTATTCCCCCACTAGCATCTCAAGGATGGAGAAATCATGTAAATTAAGTGGCCATGTGAACCTGCTCTTGCAAAACAGAAAAAATGATATCAACCATGCGATTAAAAGGAGTCTTGCCAATATGCCATTAAAATTATATTCCTCACCTTTAAGAAAATTTATAAATGAGTGTTGAGTCTATTCAACGATAATCATGGTAGTTATAGATAAGTGTCTTGATAATGCATGTGCCAAGTATCTACTCAATAGAAAGATTGATGATTTTGCGATTCAAACTTAGAGTCCAAAACAAAAGAGTAGGATGAACATGTGAAAGCATAAATAGGAATACATGAAGCACAACATGCAAGTAGGAAGATGCATAATTTGAGTTATCCATTCACAAAATCTTCAACAAAAAACTCATCCATGAAAACCATCAATTAAGATTAGACCCCCAACTCCCTCAAGATAGAAAAATAATTAACATTAGGCTCAAGAAGTAGATCAGGATTAGGAAATATGATTGAAATTTTAGTAGGGGGGCCATTTCCTTTTTCTTCTAAAAAAAAGAGTAAAAGGGGGGTTGTTGTGGCCTTAACAAATGGCGACACACTGGAAGAATCAATTGTATATGTAAATATAAGTCTAGGGCCTTTACTTTAGATCTGAATTTTAAAGATAAGCTCAACAAGTTCCAAACAATTTTCCCATAATTATGGGTACCACAATGATGCCAAATTTGTAAAAGATATAATCCAGTATTTATAGTACTTGTAATCTAACATACCCTTTCCAAAGAGCCAAATAATGAGGTAAATTCTTTTACAGGTGACACACTTCAGATTAGTTTTGGTTCAACCATGGGTTTTTACTTTTTATAACAAACAAACATTTACATAAGTGTGTTCCTCATCTCTCTTTTCCCGACATTGCTTCGCTTCCTGTGAGCATTTATATCCCTAACGAGTTTACTTGTACTTCCCACATTATTAATAGTTATTTTAACTTCCTTTTTATTTTAAAATATGCTCACCCTTTTAGATTTATATATAGATATGCATATGCACATAGGGTGTAAAGGAAGTGGGGTGATATGCGAGTTTCTTTGATTTGCTGAGTAGATGTTATGCATTTTAGTTTAACCCATAGGTCTCCCCAAAAACCATTGTTGGCACAGTGGCAGACCTAGGGTTCAACGCTACAACAATGCACCAACAAAACCCTAACTACCAACCCTTTTGGAAACACCTACGAAGCAGATGAAGTCTCACCCGAGGTAGAGGCAGGGGTGGTTGCAAGACTCGGGTGTCTGGAACCTTAGCTGAGACACAGATCTGTGATTATAATACTTAATAAAGCACTTAGCACCATCAGTTCCTCAATATACAATCAATAATCACTTCACTGATAAAATAGGGCTTCACACCATTCACACTTATATAACTTACATAAGCACTTAGCATCAATAGATAGGTCAGATCTAGTAGATCAAGCACTCAACACATTCATATAGATCAGATCTAACATTCTTATACATCATTAGCACTAAGCATAAGAATATCTATCCAATCATCTCAAAGTACTTAGCAAAAGAAGACATAAACATATTAAGACAAGGACAAAGCAAGACAACACAGTGTTTACATGGTTCACCCCACCCTGGGGCTATGTCCACCAAATCTTCTTCTTTATTGTCTTCATTCAATCGGTTACAAGCACAAATCCATCAAAACCCTTACTCCGCACAGGACAGAATATCTGTGTAGCTCGCTAGATCCTTCCTCCTTGTATTACAACACTCAACCTTCCACAATCTGTTACAAGAACCTGCACTTAGCTCTACAAGTCTCTTACAGTCATGCACAAAGCACTTACAGACTCTACTTGCACTTAGCATACATTCACACCACATAGATGCACTATTCAACTACTTCTTACATTGCCTATCCTTCTATTTATACATACAAAACATGCCTAAACATGGGTAAACCCATGGGCCAACATCCCATTCCCGTTACATATTCCCACCCAAAAGTGGGCCGAGATCCAGTGATCTCTGCTTCATCTTGTGCTCCTCCTTCGACAGGCTGTCGAAGTCCCAAAATGGGTTAACATGACCAAGAATCTCCCAAATCTTGGTCAAGGGACAACAGGCCCCCAACACTCACTTGTGACTCGTCCCGAGTCACTCTAGTCTAACCAGTTATGCTTTGAAGGCCTCGATCTTGGCTTGAGCTGCTTTGACCTGTTGTTGTGTGATGACCTCTTGCTCGATGAACTCATGGATCACTGTGTCATTTACTATCCCTTCTAGGCGTTTTTCTTCTCTGTTAGCGACCTATTCTAGCTCTGCTCCTTAGCTTTCAACCTCTATGAATAATTGGCACGCCTTATCTTGCACTGGTTGAAGCCATTGAGTAATTTCCATCACTCTTATTTGAATCATATGGATCTGCTACTGGGTGGTGTGTTTCTCTTGAGACCGCTTCATTCTTTCCACGACCAATAAGGCCTTCAGCTGCGACTGTAGTGTGTCTCCGTGGTTCTTTTCTTCCTTGAGCTATGACTCTAATGCCTGTAACTCTAGATTCTCGGTGAGGTTCTCATATGTTTGGGCACTACGTTTACTTATCTTCTTGCATTCCAAGGAAAGAGATTTTAGTCTGTCAACTGCACTGTGGGGAGTTGCTTCCCTTTGGTCTCTTAGATCTTGAGGGGTCTCGGGCAAAATGTAGAGCTCCAAGTCTGCTATGCGCTGCTGGAGCTGCTGGATTACTTCTTCAAGTTGTGCCACCTGCTGTGGAACTCTCTCTTTGGTCTTTACTTCTACGACTATCATAGAGTGAAGTGCTTCCTTTACTTTGAGTTTCTCTGCGAGCAAATGTTCCTTGCTTTGCTGTAGTTGTGCTTTTTCTTCATCCCACTTTGCTTGCAGAGCAATATTTTCCCGTTTTGTAGTACTGCATTGTTCTACAAGGTCTCCCTGTACTTGTGCCAAAGCCTAGGTAGCTTGCACAGTTTCTTCCTAATCTCATCAAAGGAAATCTTTGATTGTATCAATGATGCAGTGGAGTTGAGCTGGCTCATCTCCCATTTCTGATGTTCCTGCTGACAGAGGCGCAGTGGAGAATGCGCAGTTGGATTGTAGTGCCTGTTGCACTCCTTGGAGCTCGTCCTTAATCTGATGGAGCACCTCCTCCTGCTTGGCTTCTTGCTTCTCTGCTATCTCCAGCGAAGCATCATTTAGGGCTGCTATAATTAAATTGAAGTCATTGGAGGTGAGGATGCTCTGCATTTTGGTCATGGTTGCTTTCACTTTCTTTCGGGAGAAAGGTTTCGACAGGGAAACCTTCATTTTCTTTGAGGGATCCTCCTTGTCTCTAGGCAGTGTAACCTCACCTTTCTTCTGTTCAAATTCTGTGCCATCTATCTCTCTGCCATCTCCTCCTTCCTCTTCTGATATGGAAGCAGTCTTCATGGATACGATGTCTAAATCATGGACCTCTTCAGTCTTCTTTATCTTGATAGGTCCGACTATATCCGACACAGTTTCTAGACTATCTATATAAGATATCTTCGTAGGGTCTGCTGGAATGAGGAGGTCCATCGACCAGTCCTTGGTGATTTCTTCTAAGTCCTCCTCTGTCAACTTGTAGTAATATTGAAGTTTATGCTTGTGCTCGTCAGCGTGTGTTGTAATATAAATGAAATGGTGGTCCACGCTGAATTTCATTAAAGTTTGAAACCTGTGGAGAGTATTTGGCGTGATGCGAGGCTCGGACTGGATAGCTAACTTCAACTAATTATAATATGTGTGGAATATGGCATTTGAATGCCATTGATTGCTCATGTCACTGGAATACCACAGTGTACTAAACTTTGCGGCTAGAGGTTCAAAGGGCTTAATGTCCGGGAAGGTCGCACCTTTCGGCATCTCCCATGCAATGAAAGCAATTAGGATTAAAAGCCAACTAAAGTGGAACTCATATCCTTGATATTGCGCTTCCTTGCAGTCCAGTTCCAACTGGTTCATGAGGTACTTCTCCCAATTCATTTGTAGGCCCTCCACGCACTTCCCTGCAAGGTCCACTACAAAGCCAGTCACTTGGGTGGGTCGGTTCTTGCGGACTAGCTTTCCCGTGATTAATTGACAAGTAAGGCATATTGCGCCGCTTTGGATAGAAGCTACCTTGTAGCCTCACATTCCTTTCTCGACATCATCATAGGTGTCTTTTATCCTTTGAGCTAAAGCACAATCCATGGTTTTTCTGAGATAGAAATCTTGTGGGTCAGGGCCTTGCATACTCAGTTCTGTGATTCGATTGATCAATGTTGGTGTTAGCGTCGGAAGTCACTCCTGGATTGCTTGCAGGAGCAGAGCCCGACACCCATCAGTTTTATGTCACGATTTTTTTATAAAGGGATGATCAAATGGAGATAAAGACTTGAGGAGACATCACTCTAACTCAGGGACTGTCTCTGGTACATAAAGAACGAAGGAGGTCTGGAATCCCAACTTCAGCCAGTGGGTTGATTAAAAGGTGAGAAGGTGGAAGACTTGGTAGGAAGGGTGAACAAACAACATTGGGCAATAGGCTTACAACAGTTTACAAAAGAAACACTTTGAATGCAAGATCCTCTTGGTTCAGGGTCTCAAGAAACTGAAAGGAGACTTGACTGGATCCTCCAATTCCAAGTCACTCAGCGTCAAGGAAATCACAAGAACTGATTAGAAACATCATAACTGCTACAGTGATCCAACATACATCATCCTATAATAGTCACAACTCGACTGGATCCTCCAATTCCGAGCTATTCTAACACAGTATAAAAAAGATGTAAGAGAAGCTGGCATTCATAAGGCAAGAAGTGTCAGAAGTCTATACATAACCAGAGTATCAGTGCTTCATTAAAGATTTACAACCGGGAGCTCTGCTCAACCATCGATCCTTACC
>SNQJ01S0008750.1:22683-65730 GCA_010110895.2 Picea sitchensis
TTATTTTCATTATATCGAATTTCACCATTCGCAATACAATATATACAATGTTTTTAGGTATTCCGTAGATACCAAAACCCTAATCCCTTAATCCGGGATTAATTTACAAATCAGCTAAAAATAGCAAAATCCGCTAAAAATAGAAAAAAACCGCCCAAAAACAAAATTCCCAAATCAGCTAGACGATCCCTAGGAGAAGGGATCGTCAGACGCAGTTGTCGTATCTGACGCACCCACACACACACACATGCAAAGAATATAACACATACCCAATAGTAGCTTCTATCATGTTGGATAAGATTTGAAATATTCAGTGAGACTGTGAATCCATGAATCCAGTAGTTCTCCCTACATGACATCACCATACTTAGGGAGAGAGATGTGTGTGCCAATTGAAAACTAGGAGAATGAACCACAATATGGGAGTGCATGATTTCTTTGATAGCCCATAGTAGCTTAGGTGTGACTCGTGAGGCAGGAATGATATGCCTTAATTTATTATGGAGATGTATAACAATGAGGGGGAATGAAGTCCCTATCAAAAGAATGGTTATGCCTATAGAGAGTGCTAAATATATCTAGGGTGGAGGTTTAAACCTCAAAATGGAACTTGGAGTGATAGTGAAAGAAGATTTTTGGTGGGCATGGGAGCCAAAGGAACCAAACTTGAAAATAAAATCACTTGGGATTAGAGGACAAGGCCTCAAAGAAACCCAACAACTAAATATAAAGGGTTTTGGGTGGGCATGATAGAAAAATGATATAGTACAAAAAAGAAAAAGAAAAAATCACCTAGGGTGGATGAGTGAGCCTCAAGAAAACACAGGGATTGAACATAAATGAACTTTGGGTGGGAAAGTGGATTAACGAAACTAGAATTTAGGCACAAAGGAGGCCTTGGTCAAAGGCTCTAAGACCAAATGATGAGACACACAAATAGAGAGAAATGTATGAATAAGAAAAATGTATCAAGAATTAGTCTCAAATAGATTTTTTATACTTTATTTATCTAACAAGGCCTTTATATAGTTTTACAAAGAATAAGTCTAGTGTTATTTGACATTGTCTATTATTCACCAAACACCAAAATTGCATAAAAATAGAAAGAGAAGTAACTCCACACCTTGAGAATGAGAGATAAGAATGAATGAGAAATACTTGTTATGATTCATGAACCAAATACTTAAGATAGCATAAGGAACCAGAGTAAAAACCATGTACAAAAAGTGTGAGCAAAAAGCACAACTCCAAGATAGATAATAGAGACGAGTTACACAATAATTCCTTAAATAATAGGATAACCTCCTCAAAATACCCCATTACATTCATACACCCAAATCACATGTTCCTCAATAATGGCTACATGATATCTATATATACCTATTCACACATTGCACATGTGGCCCCTTTATTAGTCCAACCACTATTACATATACATTACCTCATTACATATACATTTAACACCATATATTCCCCTCTTGGGCTCACATCATATACATTTATCCCCATATATGTGCCCCTTGGGGTCATATTGTAGTACCCTCCAAAAAACATTGTCCTCAAAGCTTTGCAGTTAAAGGCTTTACATGTGATGAAACCAAGTAATATGATTTTCTTATGTTTCTAATTTCTTCTTTCCATTGATGATGATCCATCCATCCAAACTCAATTATTTTCGGTCTTAATCCTTGATGGTTGGTTGTTGCATAATTTTCTCTCTTTTGATTCCGTGTATTGTTGTTGTAACCTCTCCAATTTATAGTACTAGTTATTAGTCTCTGATAATATCCTATTGAACAATGGTTTTGTGATGCCCTATTCCATGAATATTGATGTGTATTACATCTTTTTCCTTGATAATGTTGATATCAATCTTCTTATCTTCCTTGAAATATTTCCTAGCAATGAGGGTGCTAATATGGTTATTTCCAAGTATTTCCTCTGTAACACCTTGTAGGGACCATAATACTTGGGTGCTATTTTTTTTTTTTTTTCTTGAGGGACATTTGTTTGTATGGTTGTAGACTTGGAAATACTCAATCCCCCACTTCAAATTCCTTTTTGTTGAAATGTTGATATATTTGTTGTTTCATCCTATTTTGTGCCAAATCCAAGTTGTCCTTGAATAGTTGGAGAACCTCTTCTTGGTGATCTATGAGATCATCCACTGCTTGAACCTTCACTTTCCCCCTCAAGGGTGATGTGATGGATGAAGGATGATATACATAAAGTGTCATAAATAAGGACATTTTCAATGAAGTATGAAATGATGTTTTGTACCACCATTATACCAAGGCCAACCACTTTAACCACTATATATTTTTATTAGATGCAAGTAATGAAGATACCCTTCTAAACATTTATTCAAAATATTAGTTTTCCCATTGGATTGAGGATGGTAAGAGGAGTTGTGATCCAATTGAGTACCTAAACAAGAAAATAATTCAGTCCAAAAATTACTAGTAAAAACTTAATCTCTATCACTTACAACAATCTTGGGTATTCCATGTATCTTATGAACTATTTCCATGAATAATATTGTTATACTTTCTTTAAAAGGATGAGAAAGAGAGAAAAAATGGACATACTTTGTGAGTTGATCCACCACTACCATGATATTATTATTTCCTTTGGACTTTAATAGACTTGTAATAAAATCCATTGAGAACTCTTCCCAACACTGAATTGGTATAGCTAATGGTTGTATAAGACCTAAGGTCTTGATTGTCTCTCCCTTGTTCTATTGGAAAACCAAACATTCAACCACAAAATTTTTAACATCAGTTTTAAAACCTTCCCAGAAAAAACCCTTCTTGATCTTGTGGTAAGTTTTTAGGAACCCTAAATATTCTCCTATAGGAGAAGCATGCAATTCAAAAGGACCTTCTATTTGAGTTGGGAATTCTTACATAAATATATGAGATATTTGATACCATAGTGAATCATTCTTCCACACAAATTTATCTAATGCACTCAGGCTCTCTTGTAGATGTTGAATGATCTTTCATACCTTTTATATTGCTTCCATTCTATTATTTCTTCTTCCACACAATCATATTATGAAATGAAAATAGCTCAAAGTAATCCCTCTGTGTCTTTTTATTCCCTTGAAAGAGCATTTTTGTAGGGGCTAGTTGACTCTCTCGATTAGATCCGACAGTCGAATAAGATTTAGTCGGTCAACTGTCGAAATCGAAAGCATAAGTCAGTCGAGAGTTTTGTTAACCAACTGACCCAGGTAGTTAAGTAATTACAACTGCCTGGTAACTGAATATGTAGGTATAAATAGACAAGTATGTATCAGAGAAGAAGGTATCCATTGTACTGTAATGAATCATCTATCTAATAAAGGTTTCTCTTTGGGATTCCACTACTTTGTGTATGTATCTGTATATATGTATGTACATGTGATTCTATGCTTTCTTATGTATTGAACTATTGGTAACACTCCCCTACTTTTCCCTAGATTACAACATTGGTTTTGTTGTTGACAGTTTTGAACTTGGGCATGTAGAAGATCACATAGATGATAAATTTACATGACATACGCGAATGGTGGGAGAGAAAAATAAAAAATTACATTAAGAATTATGCAAGAAGAAACAACCTAACACTAGCAGAAGCACAATCACGATTTTTCTCAGAGACCCACGAAAGATTTCTAGAGGATATCTCAGAAGCCTTGTTTGAGTACATCAACAAATCTGTTAATGCGTAAATTGATGCCCGACGAAAAATTAACCCTCAAGATTACAAACAATGGTCAAACAAATATGCACGAGTGGGTTGAAAGAATCATCGAAGATTACATAACAAAACAAGCTATTCAGGATTGAACATCCCTCAATATAACAAAAGACAAATTATATGTTAGGGACCTAACCCGCACATAGGTAGAACAATATATTTGGATGTAATAAAGGTCAATATTAATAAGGCCTTGCAATAAAGTAGAATAAGTCGAATGTAAGAAAACCTAATAGAAGCTTCCACTTCTAGAAGGATCTTCCTCTAGATGCTTCTTTTGATAGACACATTTAGTATAAATAGATGTCGAGGGTATGAGAACCCTAGCTTGGATATTATTGTAATAGAGATCTACTCAACTGGAGGTTGCCCCCTCGAAGAGGCCCATGAACATTGCTCTCAGAATCAAAGTGCTCTTTCTGGTGTTATTTTGATATCATTTCAATATTATTGTGGTGTTGTTCTGGTTATATTGTTGTTTATCTACCATTTCTACCATTTTATTTTTGTTCTGCGTACTTTTTATATCTGGAATATTACAAATGGTATCAGAGCACTTTCCTCGGCAGAAATTGTGGGTTAAATTTTTTTTTCAGGGTAGAGACATATTCCAACATCTTTAAGCCACAAAGATCTGTCATTACGCGCATAAACCTGTGGTTAAGGGATTCATACATGCATGAAATACAAGTGGTACTTAAGAGCACATCTGTTGGCCACCCTTGTAACCCCTGTTGGTACCCCTTCGAGTGGTAGCACATCAGACAACACCTATGTACAGATCAACCTAGATTACCTGAAGCCCTTTTTAGATAAACCGATCGTCAGCCTGACTGGTATAGTGCCACCGAGAACAAAACTCGGGAAGATACTCTCTAGTACCTAGGTAGTCGGGTAGTACAAATAAAGGCATGGTCTAGCCTCCTTAGTTAGTGCCCTGAGATATTGGTTCGATTACTACTGTTGGACCCCGCATGTATATCAGAGAGTTATAGCACAGGGTAAACCCTTGTATGTAGAACCCTTGAATACCTAACCCTTGGGGACGAAAACATAAAAATTAAAACAGACAAAATCTATTGTCGCGCAATGGTGTTCGGGTTGCCAAATCACTACACATTTCTTCCTGGTTAAGCATTTGGGCATTTCATCACTACAGTATTCTTCAGACCAGAGTATAACTCCACAGGTGTAAAAAGAAAGTCTAGAAATTTTTTCACCATTATTTGAGACCTATTCCATTGGATTCATCTCTTCGCCCTTATCACATTCATACATATCATTTTCAGCAAAATTTTTGACCCCACCCACCCCATTTCGGTCCCCTCGTCATCATGGCCCATACCCGTAGCCAAGACTTGGAAGTTCTCTTCAATACCTTGCAATTTAATTTCACAGAGACCCAACAAGAAGTGAAACAACTTGGTGCCAATGTTGTCGCCATCAATACAACCATGCAGTCCTCAATCGAGGAACTCAAACAAGACATGACTACCTAGCTTGAATCTATCGTTTCGATGATCTACACCAAGTTGCACATCCCTGCAGATAGCCCTTTATATGACCCACCTCCACATACTGAAGCTGAAAATTCCCCTCATTCCCATAACTTTCAGCACCATCACTTTCAACGTGACCTATGCCTTCCGTGGGTGGATGTGACCAAATTTGATGGCTCAGATCCCACTGGTTGGGTAACGCAAATGGAACATTATTTCTCTTTATACGACATTACATATGACTTGGCTAAACTCCAGTATGGTGTTCTCCATCTAGATCAAGAATGTTGGCAATGGTGGCAATGGAGAAAAATTTCCCGTCAAGGGTATATTGCTTGGACACACTTTGTGGCAGAGCTTTATGAATTCTTTGACACTGACACCAACCATTTAGGTCGTTTGACAAAGTTGAAACAATCTGGAATAGTGGAATACTGTATAGTTTCTTTTGAGCACCTGGATTTTCGAACAGAGGACATGTCTGATGCCTTTTTTTGATAATGTTTTATCAGTGGCCTCAAGGATGAGATTTGGGCCCATGTCCTCATGGCTTGGCCTCAGAGTTGGGTGGAGGATACTAAAAGAGATAAAGAAGCACAACAGGTTGTATATTCTCAAAACCAGAAACCCTCCTTTATCCCTCGCACTAAACCAGTAAATCCCACTACTCCCTCTGCTCCACTAAAGATCCAAAAATTGACCAGGGATGAAATGGTTGAACGCCAACTCAAAGGCCTTTGTTATAATTGTGATGAAAAATATTTTCCGGGCCACAAGTGTAAGGAACAAAATATTTTTATGGTCATCTCTAAGTATATTTCGAAAGAGGATGTTGAAACTCCCCTTGTCTCTGAGTCACCTAAAACCACTGAAACTGTGCATAGGAAGGTCATCATTCTAGTTGATAATGGAAGCACCCATAATTTTATTCATCACCGCATTGCCTAAGAAACTCATTGCTATATCCATGCAGTCAATAATTTCCAAATCATGATTGTCAATGGTGGCTCCATGAAACGTGGAGGGCATTGTGAAAATGTGTGTCTCCAAATTGGTGACTACCACCTGAAATCTCATATGTTTGCTATTGACATGGGCTGTTGTGACATTGTGTTGGGTGCAGATTGGCTAAGGACTTTGGGTCCCATTCTCATGGATTTTAAGGAATTAACCATGCAATTCAATCAGAAGGGCCACCAATATAAGTTCCAAGGCATCACCATTGGTTCACCTGAGATCATTAGTTCCCATCGCATGGAAAAGATGCTCAAAAAAGGTCATTCTGGAGTTATTGCCCAACTCCGTGCCATACAAGCAACAGAGACACCCTTGGTGCCTCAAGACCTCCAATCCATCCTTTCTAAACATCAAGTGGTATTTTCCACTCCCCAGGGACTCCCTACTTCCCGTGGTGTTCATGATCATTCCATTCCCCTTGTACCAGGAAGCCTTCCTCCCAATATCCATCCGTATTGTCACTCCTTTTCCCAAAAAAATGAAATTGAGAAAATGGTTCAGGAACTCCTTAACGCAGGTGTTATCCACCCTAGTACGAGCCCCTACTCTTCTCCTGTGGTCATGGTCCTGAAGAAAGAAGGTTATTGGTGAATGTGTCCTAACTTTTGTACCCTCAACAAACTTACCATTAAAGACAAATTTCCTATTCCTGTCATTGATGACCTCTTGGATGAATTGAGTGGCGCCCAGTTCTTTACTAAACTTGATCTTCGTTCTGACTACCACCAAATACGTATGAAAGAGGAAGACATTCCTAAGAATTCCTTTAGAACTCATGAGGGCCACTATGAGTTTTTGGTCATGCCCTTTGGCTTATGTAATGCCCCCTCCACCTTCCAAAGCCCCATGAATCATGTCTTCCGTCTTTTTCTCTGTCATTTTGTCTTAGTTTTCTTTGATGATATCCTCATCTATAGAAAAACTTGGACATACCATCTTGCTCATGTGGATCGAGTTCTCCATCTACTCTCTCAGCACCAACTTTTCTTGAAACAGTCTAAATGTGATTTTGGCGCATCAGAAGTCAAGTACTTGGGTCATATGGTTGGCAAGGATGGCGTCAGGGTGGATCCTAAAAAGATTAAAGCTATGCAAGACTGGCCTCACCCAAAGACTCTCAAAATATTGTGTGGATTTTTGGGCTTAACAGGTT
Source organism: Picea sitchensis (assembly GCA_010110895.2). Taxonomy (NCBI): domain Eukaryota; kingdom Viridiplantae; phylum Streptophyta; class Pinopsida; order Pinales; family Pinaceae; genus Picea; species Picea sitchensis. The sequence continues at coordinate 30,100 of SNQJ01S0008750.1, forward strand.
ATTATCGCAAGTTTGTTAAGAATTATGGAAAGATTGCAGCACCTCTCATTGCACTCCTAAAAAATAACTCTTTCACTTGGACTCCAGCAGCTGCTCAAGCTTTTCAAACCTTGAAGATGGCCATGTGCACCACTCTAGTCCTGGCCCTTCCTGATTTCACAAAGACTTTTGTCCTGGAATGTGATGCTTCAGGGAAAGGAATTGGTGTTGTCCTTATGCAAGAGGGTTGGCCTTTGGCCTTTACCAGCAAGCAACTATCTGAACGAAATTTGGGTATGAAAAGGAAATGTTGTCTATTCTACATGTCGTTGATCTGTGGTGCCCTTATCTATTGGGGAAATGCTTCCAAATTAAGACAGACCATCAAAGCCTCAAGTATTTTATGGAACAACACATTTCCTCCCAGAGCAACAAAAATGGGTGACTAAGCTCTTTGGATATGATTATGAGATCATTTACAAGAAAGGCAAAGACAATGTGGTTGCAGATGCACTTTCCCAAAAATATGAAGATGAAGGATCCCTTTTTTCTCTTTCCTTCATTGTACCATATTGGCTCCAAGTCATTCGTCGGGAATGGCTACACGATCCCAAAAGTTCGCATCTGATCCAACAATTGAATCCAATGCTCTAGCTTCCCCAGGGTACTCTTGGCTCCATGATGAGCTTCGATATAAAGGCCATTTGTATTTAAGTAAACAATCACAACTTAAATGACGGATTTTTGTGCACCATTTCCATACTGTTTCATAAATTTTTGCTCGACAAAGGTGTAGGCGACATTGTTGAATTCCGACCTCGAATTCGTACACCACCACAAAATAGTCACTGGGAAGAGAGAGACAAAAAGTGGGTCGAATTCCTAGAAGCAAGGTGCATAGATACAAAACAAGCCTAGGATTACTTTTTTAGCAAATAAACATGGCCATCCTCACTGACTCCGAGTAAGTCAGGGAAACATTCAGGAGTTGGATGATATGTGACATGCCATAATAAAAGAGCATACCAGTGTTCATTCAATTGAAACATGAATGTCTTTGAGAGGGAAGTATATTTACAAACAAACCTCTGACATCCAAAAATTGGAGCGAGACAAGAGACAAAAGAAAATAGAGGAGATGTGTAACCTGTGGAACAACCTGAAGTCAAATAGAAAAATGTTTGAATAATATCATCTTAATAGAGCGCATGAGTAGTCTAAGTCTGAAAGAAATTGACCATAGTTGGAAATAACAACAACTGCGATGATCCTCGATAGAATTAATGAAGCACAGTTGATAGAGGACAACATGGGAGCCCATCAACTGGAAAACCAAGATGAAAACATGGATTACAAAGAGTCATAACCAATGACATGCACCCCTCCCATTCAAGCAACCAATCCTAGAATTAGATAATTCCTTCAACAAAGACTTCATATCGACGAACAATCTGCAAGATTATGGTATAGAACTGACAAGCATGGAAATTTATGTAACACACTGATTGTCGAGCCAGAAAGAAATGAAGTCAATAAAATGATCATTCACATCAAGGATCTCATGGAACCATCCATCCTTCCAAATCTCATATCAAGAGAACAAAATCTAATAGATTATAGTTGTGAACCAACACATCCGAAAGAATGATGTATCATTGAATATAAAGACCAAAGTTGTTAGACTGAAGAAGTAACTCATAGCGAAAAAAAACAAAAATTAATTTTAACATACCATCCTTCAGAATATCGACTGATAGACAAGTCGGAAGAAAAAAAACCAACTAAGAATTTGGCATCCTAGTCGAAAAGTGTGATAAGTCGAGGATCATAAAAATCTAGTATTCTTAAAAAAGCAGCCATGGAACTCAATAATATTCCTCTTTATGAAGGAGATGAAGATCCAAGAAGACATTGGTTTGTATGCGAAAAATTATGAGATGCAGCAGACATCTCAGATGAAGATAAGCATATGGCACAATTCAGTACCACTTTTCAACATCGTGCTCTAACATGGTTCATGAATTTCACAGAAAATAAAACCAATCAAAATCAGAAATAAAGAGAAACTTTTTATCATTTTTAAAGGTCCAAGATGTTACACACTTGGTCGCACAAAAAATGAAAGAAATAAAGCAACGACCAGGTGAGTCAGTCCATGAATACGACAAAATATTCAAAGATCTACTAAGCCCAATCCCATCGACAATCGATCAAAGTCTACTAGTACAATGGTACGTAGTGTTGGCATGTTTACAGTTGGGAGTGCGCTTGTCATTGATGGAAAATAGGAAATCAAGGAAGAATAGCAGTAGCAATGGAGGGAGATGGTTCGGAAGATATCATAAGTCCAGACAGGAGGAGCGTGCAAATGGAGAACATATCTCAGGCGTTAGATCTAATAACGGAGATCGATCGTCATTGGATCTAGGAGAACGTGCATGACCTTTAAGTGCAAGGTGAAGCGGGCTTACAAATTCTCGAAAGTAGGAGGGTCGTCCATCATCGAGGAGGACATGTGGTAGTAGATGAGCAGTTTCGCAGAATCACGAATCAGGAGAACTGCGTCGAGCAGTCCGCAGATATCGCTAAATGTGAAATCCCGGGGACCGTTCGATCCGGAGGACACATGGCGAGAGATCAATATTTCGCTGACTGGAAAGTCAAAGGTAGGAAGTGCTCTAACCTTCCAACTCGTGAAATGAGAAATCGCGATAATATATGGACCGTTGATTCCATAGGACACATGGTAGAAGATGAGGAGCATCGCAAATTCGGGAATCAGGAGAACAGAGGTGAACTAACCTCCAAAGTTGCGAAACACGAAACCATGATATGATCTGAGCCATTGGATCGAGGAATAATCTGGGCCATCAAATCCAGGAGGTGAATGTGGCATACCACGTCAGCAAGGAAAGGTGGCAGACTACGTCAGAAAGGAAACATGGCACAATCAGACAATGACAAGTGCCAAGTTGATTCGACATTTCAGGTACGTGGAAATCACAAATCCGAGTGACACATGGCAGCTTCTCAGCTCCATTTCAGAGTTTCGTGAGTTGGGAGTTTCAAGGCAACTCATAGAAGGAATTCATGATACACGAAATTGCATTGCGTCCCTTTTTACTTAGCCTATGTTCACCGCCAGAGGTCACGTGAAGGAAGGACCTAGCACATCGCTAGGCTCCACATCGGGGATCGTCGAGATCATGAAGTGCCTTTCAGTCAGGCTAGTGGTCGTCGTCGGTGGTCACATGAGGGGAAGGAGCTAGCGTAGATAGGCTCCATTTCGTGATCGGGAGTTGGAAGAGTCTAGTTTACTCACAATAAGAAACCCCGAAAATGTGAAATCATGATGCACCTTGTGGCATAGTCTGTGGTCACCACCGATGGTCATGTGAAGGGAAGGGGCTTAGCTAGAAAATCTAGTGCCCACTATGTAGTTTTTTCGAAAAAAGGGAAAAGGCCCCAAGATCATGAGCGTGCGGAGGATCTCTGGGGGAACTGTCAGAAACCACTGATTGTTTTCTGCACAGAGAATTCGAAGAGGCTTCAGGGTGATCGACAAAGAAGACAAAGAGTCTCGACTGCCAGAGAAACCAAGGAATCTCAGGATAACATCCAGTGATGATGAAGAGATTCGGCGATTGCCAGAGGAGTTGAAGAGTCCTGAGGTAACTATTAGTGGAATGAAGATTGTTCATAGAGGCGACTGACAGATGGAAAAGCGTTGAAGTATGTAACTGCAACAGAGAGGATGAGCTCATCTGTGACAGAGAAGACAAAGAGTCTCCACTGCCAGAGAGGCTAAGGAATCTCAACATAACGACCATGGATGAAGAATAGACTCAGTATAACTGCTAGAGGGGATGAAGAGTTAGCTGTATGATCTGATAGAGGACTTGGCATTATAAATATACGCAGAATAGAGAAGTGGAGGTTGCTTCTGTTGAGATTAATTTCACACGAGAAATAACATGCTATGGGTAGTAGCCAAGATGCACAGAAGAGATGTAGCGCAGAGAATAGAAATATATATCTAAGATAAGGATAGAGGAAGCCGGGGTGCGTGTGCAGAGACAGAGCAAAAGAATAGAAATCTCAAAGAAGAATGTGAGCAGGAAGACACTGATGCAGGCAGATCATAGCAGTGCAACATAATGATGACGAGACTGGTAAGCTATAGATAAACACTATATCACTATAATAAGTTTATGTAACAAAGTTTTTATAATTAGGGTGGAAGGGAGGTGCTAGGGAGGACCGTTTTCCTCAGAGGTTCAAGTGGGTGCTTGAACACAGGGAGTTGTAGCTTCCATCTGGTTGTATCCAAAAAAACAAGGGTGGCAGGGTGGTGCAAGGGAGAACTACTGTTTTTTGTTATATAGGTCGGTGCCTGTGTGACTAGAAGTTGGTGCTTCCATCCAGTTGGTACTGGAATACTTAGGGAGTTGGTGCTTCCTTCTAGTCAGTGCTAGAGAATCCAAAGAGTTGGTGCTCTCAGTAAGTTGCAACTTGCAAAACAGAGGTGGCAGCCTCACAATGAGTTGGAGCTCATAAGTATGATAATGTACAGAATGTAAAGATTACTTATCATATCAAGAAGAAGAGTTTTTTACCTTTTATGGGTTTCCTCAGGAAAATCAGTGTCTCTGTGTATTATGTATGATTGATCATTGTATATCTATGCATGTTAAGTTATCAACAACACATTAAATAATAATATAGAAAGAATAAAAAATCACAGGAAAATTTTCAAGCTTATATATATAACTGATTCACCACCCTCTCAGTTATATTTCCAACACGTAGCTGGATTGTTACAATGATTCATAACTCCATTACGAATTTGCGAGATAACCTCGTGTGAAGACGCATTATAGAAACAAAAATGTGTCGATTCAAACTATGACGACCCATCGAATTCCTCATCGATAGAAAGGATAGAAGAAAAAATAGAACATCTACAACATACCATTAAACATGTTTCCTTAAGAAGAAGTGAGGTGCGGTGTACCACATGCTACGAAGATAGGCATACAAAAGATACTTGTAGTCTTAATGATAAAGTACCAGGAGTAGCGGATGCACGATGAGGGCAAGAGGAAACATGTTGTAACATATGTGAATTTTTGACCGACCATATTGTACAATATTGTCCACACAACTTGAAAAATACCAAGTGGTTCCATATTTGTGAAATGCACAACCACAAAACATCTAAGTGCCGACTAAATGCATGAAATAGAATTGTAAACATAGTCTATTGCACCGAAGAAACTAATCAAAATAACAACTACGGGAGAAGAACTTATTACTATGGTCGAGGTGGTTGCGGTCAAGCTGGATTCCAAGGTCGAGGTCGAACTTACTGTTAAAATTACTAGAAAGACAACCACATTAGCCCTGACTGCCCAATAAAATACCAAGTCGACTTGAAATTTTGTAACATTTATGGCATCGATGATCATTTACTGGAAGACTTTCCAATATTACTCAATAAGATCATGACCAAAAAGAACGTAAACCTACTACATGCAGAGTCCAAAGAAGAAGTATTAAATTCAAAGAACTTACATGTTGTTACTAGATCAGGCACAAGATGAGATAATAATCCCTTACATGATTGACAACTAGGGAAGTCTAGTCAGTTTCCAAATCTAGACAAAGAAGAACAGATCATGAGGGAAGCACTTAATTTCTTAAAAAATTCTAACCAAGACCAACCAAATAGAGGAAGACAAAACAAAGACACGATACAAGAATTCTTACATCTCTTAAAAAAAAGCATTCAGTTGGTCAATTGTTGGATCTACTTAATATACTAAGAGAGTATAAAGAAGGACAAAGACCATATAAGGATGTCCGACAAATTTCCTATAAGAATAAATATTATGACCCACGGGTCGACTTGAAAATTCATGGGGTATTGATTAACTTGGTTTTCGTTGACTTTGGATCACAAGTGAATATTCTACCTCGGGATACATGGATATGGTTGGGTTGGTCTTTATTAGCACCAACAATGAATTACCTAAAGTTGGCATATCAAAGATTAATAGAGCCTATTGGTATACTCAGAAATGTCGAAACTTATATTATGGGTATACCGAAATAATTCGACTTCAAAGTAATCGACTTAGTCGAGGGAATGCTAGCATATGCAACACTTGTCAGTCAACCATGGGGACGACAAATGAAAGAAAATACCTCCCTCGAAAAGGATAGAATCAAGTTAAAAGGGAATGGAAGAAAAATAATAATTCCTTTGGACCCTAATGAAGGGAAACCTTGGAGTAAATCATTGTATGAATATCATGAAGCGCGATGTCTGTACCAAATAATCAATGAACAGAGAGATTATGTCGAATCAAATGCACAAGGATAAATATCAGCAGGATCTCCCCCGTCGGTTAGACACAATTCTAACTTAGCTCTATACAACTAGCAGATCGAAAATTATGAAGCGCACTCAAAATATTGTTGGACCATTGAAGCCATCCCAATTAAACATTCAAAAACATGCTACTCAATTCATTCAATACCTATAGTGTATGAAAAGAAAATTTGACAAACTCCTACACTTATTCTGACCGACAACATGATGAAAAAGCCGCTATGCTAGAATGAACGAAACGTTTCGTTCATTCTAGCATGTCGAGGAAGTTTCTAAATCTGTCATAGAATAAGGAAGAACTCAAAGCTTGGTAGAAACCTTTATAGGCCAAGCCACAAGATGGTGGGAAATACAGTCCCCAAGACTACAAACATGGAAAACTATATCATTTTCCTTTATAGAATTATTTGGAGAAAAAAACTATCCAAAGAAATCAACATCCCTATATTTAAGGTTAGGTACGACCCAATCCAACATATCCACCGTTGTGAGAATGAATGACACATAATAGGATATAGAGATGAAATGGTATGGCCACACATGTTTCCAAACACACTAGATGAAATACCAAATAAATGGTACAAAATATAAGAAGCATCTGGCCATATGCTCAATTGGTCCAACATTAAAGAAATTTTTATCAAAGAATTCGAATTTATTTCGGAGGAGGAAAATCTAAGAGAAACATCACAACAAATTAAAAGATTCCTAGAAAAACTGACACCATCTATACAAAAGGAAAAAGGGAAGATGACATTCGACGAAGGACCGACATCATCTTGCCACCTTGTTTTGACAACATGAAGAATCGATATGGAAAATACAACCTGTCTTGGCCATAGTTTTTTATGGAAAAGTGACCACCCTACGATGAAAACCATGTAAAATCAATATTAAAATATCTAAGGAAGAAAAGGAGGAAATTGAAAAACCCGACTTTCTGGAAAGCTTCACCAAAATCGAAGAAGGGGATTGACATCTCGAAGAAGCAAAACCACCAGAGTGGATGAATGTTGAATTAAAGACAAAATAGTTCAATATATCAAATGACGATCGACAAAAAATGGAACAAGTAGGTGACTATTGGAAAAACAAGGAGACAACTGACGTAGTCGACTTACTCAAAGAATATCAAGATGTATTTGCATGAGACTATAAATATCTAAAAGGACTTGTACAAGAAATGGGAGAAATGAAAATTGAACTCGTTCTGGGAGAAAATCCAATCAAAAAGCGACCTTACAAATTAGCTCACAAATACAACCCATCGTTTAGAAGGAAATCAAAGGAATGTTATCATCAGGAATCATATATCCAATCGAAAAAGTAGAATGGTTAAGTCCTATTGTGGTTCAACCAAAGAATCACGACCCTAAGAAGTTAATAATTTGCATCGACTTTAGAGGTCTAAACAAACTAACTTTAACGGATTTGTTCCCCACTCCATTTGTCGATGAAATAATTAATGAAGTTGTAGCTCATGAATGCTAATCATTCACAGATGGATTTTTGGGATACAATCAAGTCCCTATAGCTAAAAAAGATCAATTGAAGATGACATTTGCCTATGAATTTGGCTCCTTCGCCTATAGGGTAATGTCATTTGAGATAAATAATACCCCAGAAGTATTTTCAAGAATAGTAGTAAAATCATTTCAAGAATACATCTACAAGACAATGGTTGTCTACTTTGATGATTGGACTATATAGAGCCTATTCAAAAACCATGTACAATGGCTCAAATTAATGTTGGATTTGTTATGACATAGGGTTTTCAAGAGTCCAATGGATCTGTTGTGAATACCTAGGTCTGTATCCTTTCCTTCTCTCTCTCTCTCTCTCTTTCGCAGACTGTGTCTTTAAATTTTCCCTTTGACTGGTAAAGTTGGTTTTGTTTGCCCCTTTTGTTTAAAGGACCTGGTTTCCCTTGATGTCTTACCTAAAATCGTGGCCCCAAGCCCCTCAGTTTTTTTCCAAGGATGAACACTCGTCTCCTTTTTCCAGTCACTGATCTCCCTGTTTCCCTAGCCCACAACCAATCATCCAAGTCCATTGTTCACACAAGCCGCAGCCATGGACACCAAGCACAACTTTCAAAGAAGTCCATTTCAGGCTTAAAATACAAGAAAGTAGACAAGTTTATCTTTCAACGACGGAGATCCAATCAGGCAAATCAGATTGACGGTGCACAGGCATTCAGGAGTCCAAAATTGCATGAAGTATAGCGCCAGAGAAAAAGGCCCGAAGAGAGCATAAGTCATTGATCTTTAAGGGGATAGGTGGCAGCTGATCCAAGTGTTCGGGGAAATAAGCTTCGAGACTTTCAAAGTGAGAAGTGCGTGAAGTCCCAAAGTGTTGAATTCCTGAAGTGTAGAAGCATTGAAGTCTCGAAGTCCTGAAGTGCCGAAGTCCCAAAGTGACGAAACGTCGAAGTGTCAAAGTCCCGAAGCGTCAAAGTCCCGAAGTGCTGAAGCACCGAAGTGTCGAAGTCCCGAAGCACCAAAGTGTCGAAGTCTTGAAGTGTCGAAGGCCCGAATTGAATCTAGACCGTTAATATGCGAGGGCCACGCATCATCATATCCTTAGCTCCAGAGGATTTACTTAAAGGAATATATAGGGGACATATGGCATAGATCCGTGAACTCTAGATAAAGGTCCGAAGTAATTCTCAGTCGTCAATCTCAGGGGGCCATGTGTCGTCAGATCCATAGCTTCGGGTTAAAGCAACTGAAGGCAGAGGAGGTTTGAGATTTGATTTTCCCGGTGTCTGGAGACCCGAAGCAGATCTCAATCATCGATCTTAGAGGGCCACACGTCATCAAATCCATAGCTCTGGGGAAAAGTAGCTGAAGGCAGAGGAGGTTTGAGATTTGATTTTTTCGAAGACTTGAAGCAGATCTCATTTGTCGATTTGAGGGAGGTAGATCTGATCTGTTGATGTGGTATTTTTCAACGTCAAAAGTAGTGCCCTCCCCCCCAAGGCATAGTTTGGAAGATTCTAAAGTTGGTGGGCCGATAAGCTTGGCAGCGACTCTAAATATAGTGGGTGCACCCAGATCGCAGATTGGGACCGGATCTATGGCCACAGTCCATTGTGGGGACACAACATACTTGGGCGACAATTTTATTAACCAGTCCCGCAATTGAAACCATGGTTTGGCCAAAGTGATACGTGGCAGAAGGCGGTGGATTGCGGGCTCAAAAGTGGTGTGAGTCCAAACCTCTTTTGATGGCCATGCAATCACGTGCTTATATAGTGTCATATCCAAGAGCACCATGTGGCTTCCCCTTGAGCATTTAATCTCGTTGAGTTCCCGAGAGAAGGCAATTAATGAAAGAAGAGATGGTAGTTGAAACCTCGACTCACTCCATAAATGGAAGGAATCGAAGGCCCGGTCGTGGGGACTGAACCATCAGCCCATGATACCCCTATGGACATATTTTCTTGCATGTCCATGCCGATATAAGCTCTCGTCTGACATAGGGATACATGTGTTGTGACAAAAGACTTCTTAGATGCAATGCTTTGAATGTAGTGATCTGATCACACTTCTGATAGTCAAGGACTAGTCTGAGTATAAATGTTTCAATTTGATATTTTGTTAAGGGGGTCAACTGGTTGAGTAGAGCTCCCTATTTTGTAATGTTTTTATGCCAGAACTGTTCTCTGGTTATGTATCGAATTTGAGACTTTCATATTAATAGAAGTCAACCTCTCTCATCTCTCTGTAAAAATTGTGCTAAAACACTCAGGCATGGAGGATCCAGTGGAGGGTTGTTATGTTGTTGTAATGTAGGTTTGATTACAGCGGTATCGTGACCATTTTTAGTGATCTCCCTTGTTATCTTTTCCCTCTTACACTGAATGGCTCGAGCATGGTGGATCCAGTCGAGTTGTTGTAGTTGCATTGTGATGTAGGTTTTATCATTGTGTTGGTGTGACTGCGTCATTTGGACATATTTCAGTGTCTGAAATTTCATCTTAAGAGTGATCTTGAGTTTGAGTTTTTCTTCTCCAAGCTGCTTGAAAGTGTGATTCCCATAGAAATCTTGTCCACCTTTCTCTCTTATTATTCCCTCTACTCACACTTAAACTCAATTCACTGACTGAAGTTAATGTGGCCCTCACTTCCCTGTGCATTTCTTGTGCAATTCTATGTTGAAACATCATTCATAGATTGAGTTTTGTCCTTTGACCTCCACTCATATAAAACCAACATCCACCAAAAAACTCTGATGGGTATTGGGCTTATCCTCCTGCAATCTAATGGTGACTCTCAGTGCTAACATTCTTGGCATCATTTTCGGGGAATGAATTGAAGACATTTCCCTAGGTAAGAACGACAAATAAATTTTGATTTTGAAGGTGCATCAGACATTAGTGACTCGAAGATTGCAGCTCACACCTGGAGACTCCACTAGTCTAGTTTTGGCTCCTAAAAGAAAACACACGAGGTCTACTCTGCAGCCACCTCTAACTACACCTGAAGTTGACCCAGAGAATATTATCAAGAAAGAAATCTTTCTTGAGAAGGCTTTAGTTGTTGTCCTAGATTGAAAATCTCCCTGGGAGAACGATAATGACCATATCTAGTCTTTGATGGTGAACAAAGACCAGACACTTTTAGACTGCATATCATTCACTTGGTGACTCCATGTTTAAAGAATCCAGTGGCGAATCCATAGTTTTAAGAAGTCATATTTTCAAATGGAATCCATTTTGGCTCGAAGGTTTGCTCCTTTTAATTTCTCTATTGTTCCTGGTTTTCCAAATGTTGTTCCTACTATCGATGAGCGAGGTGATTTTTTGCCCATATTTAGAGAACATAAAGATGACAACCCTGTCGAGCATCTCTGTGAGTTTCATGAAATCATGCATCAGTTGGAAATACATAATGATGATGTATTATTGAAGATGTTCATATTCTCATTAGCGGGAGATGCTCGTGAGTGGTATCACTCCTTGCTCCCTGCTAGCATCTCCTCCTTGGAGCAGTTTCATGCAGTTTTCAATGCTCACTGTCAAAGGTATTATTCCTCCGAGTTAATCTATCATAATTGTTGTGAGGAGTATAGAGATGGTGTTCAAAACATAGTTTGTTCTTGCGAAAGCCGTGAGAATGAGGGGTATACCTCGGAGGAGTTGATAAAACTGGTAAAATGTCTTTCTGTAAAGATAGAGGAATTGAAGGAAGATTTTGCTCGCCTCTCTTACGAACAAAATGAAAAGGATATTCCGGTCCTTGAAACAGATGTTCTTGGCAGCCCTGCTTATGATGAAGAAGTGATTTCGAATACTGACCAAGAACAAAAAACTTTTGATGGATATCCCAGTGAAGATGACAAAGTGCAGAGCTTTTCCATGGTCCCCGTATATGATGATTATGAATATGATCCTTGGGAGAGCCATGAAGGATAAATGGAAGAGCTAAATGTGCATCTTGTCTCCTATACAGAGCCTACAAATGGGCAGATATCACCTGGGATTAGCCAACCTGCATAATTCCTCCACCCACCTGTACACTCTGAGAACATCAAACGACGGGTGAGCAACAATGAAGGACACAAAGTAATTTCTTACCAGTTGAGCTTTCCTGATTATAAATTTTGTGACCCCGTGGGGTTATATATGGATTTGTGTTTTCCAAAAGCATTGAAGTCTGCAAAATTATTCTTCTTATCATCATTTGGGGGTATTGTCGGTGTTCCAAGACATGTTTTATTTATGCTGTCATACTTCCGTTACCTTTTGTGGATCATTTGGAGTGAAGAAAAAAATCATATTACCACACAGTCTGGGTGGCTATGGTGGAAGTTTTCTTTCACCTAGCGTGTTGTAAAAGTCAGTTAGCCTAGGATTGTACATAAATAGGCTCCTTATGGAGCCCATGTGTTTGTTTTTGTTTTTTAGTAGAGTAGTGTACATATTTCCATGTTTCCTTCAGCGAAAGTTTTGATCTAGACTCCATATCCCTACAGCTAAGGCACTGGAACTGCACGATCTTGGCAGCTCACAGGGAGCATGCCATCCCCTGTGGAGAAAAATGTTATCACATAGGGTTGTCAAGAGTCGTATGGATCTGTTGTGAATACCTAGGTCTGTATCCTTTCCCTGTCTCTCTCTCTTTCACAAATCGTGTCTTTAAATTTTCCCTTCGACTGGTAAAGTTAGTTTTGTTTGCCCCTTTTGTTTAAAGGACCTGGTTTCCCTTGATGTCTTACCTGAAATTGTGGCCCAATCCCCTCATTTTTTTTCCAAGGATGAACACTTGTCTCCTTTTTCCAGTCACTGGTCTCCCTGTTTTCCCAATCCACAACTAGTCGTCCAAGTTTGTTGTTCACACAAGCCGTAGCCATGGACACCAAGTGCATCTTTCAAAGAAATCCATTTCGGGCTTAAAATACAAGCAAGCAGAAAAATTTATCTTTCAATGACGGAGATCCAATCAGGAAAATTAGATTAATGGCGCGTGGGCATTCGAGAGTCCAAAATTGCATGAAGTATAGTGCTAAAGAAAAAGGACCGAAGAGAGCATAAGTCATTGATATTTAAGGGGACAGGTGGCAGTTGATCCAAGTGTTTGGGGAAATAGGATTCAGGAGTTTCAAAGTGAGAAGTGCATGAATTCCTGAAGCGTCGAAGTCCTGAAGTTCTGAAGCATCGAAGTGTCGAAGTCCCAAAGTGCCGAAGCGTCGAAGAGTCGAAGTCCCAAAGTGTCGAAGTGTTGAAGTGCTGAAGTCCCGAAGCATCGAAGTCTCGAAGTGCCGAAGTCCTGAAGTGTCGAAGCACTGAAGTGCCAAAGTCCTGAAGTGTCGAAACGTCGAAGTGTTGAAGTCTTGAAGCACTGAATTCCTAAAGTGTCAAAGTGTTGAAGTGTCGAAGTCCCGAAGTTCCAAAGTCCCGAAGTGAAGAAATGTCAAAGGCCCAAATTGAATCTGGGTCGTTGATCTGCGAGGGCCACGCGCCATCAGATCTGTAGCTTTAGAGGATTTACTTAAATGAAGATCTAGAGGACATATGGCATAGATCTGTGAACTCTAGATAAAGGTCATAAGTAATTCTTAGCCATCAATCTCAAGGGGCCACGCATTGTCAAATCCATAGCTCTGGGTTAAAGAAGTTGAAGGTAGAGGAGGTTTGAGATTTGATTTTCCCAAAGTCCGGAGACTCGAATCAGATCTCAGTCGTCAATCTCAGGGGGCCACGCATCTTCAGATCCATAGCTTCAGGAAAAAGCAATTGAAGGTAGAGGAGGTTTGAGATTTGATTTTTCTGGGGACCCAAAGTAGATCTCAGTCATTGATTTGAGGGAGGTAGATCTGATCCATTGATGTGGTATTGTTCAATGTCAAAAGTAGTGCCCTCCCCCCCAAAGCACAGTTTGGCAGATTCTAAAGTTGGTGGGCAGATAAGCTTGGAAGTGGCTCTAAATATAGTGGGTGCGCCTAGATCGCAGATCGGGACTGGATCTACAGCCATAGTCCATTGTGGGGACACAACATACTCGGGCGATAATTTTATTAAGTGGTCCCACAATTGAAACCGTGGTTTGGAAAAAATGATACGTGGCAGAAGGCAGTGGATTGTGGGCCCAAAAGTGGTGTGATTCCAAACCGCTTTTGACGGCCCCACAATTGCATGCTTATATAGCGTCATATCCAAGAGCACCATGTGGCTACCCCCTAAGCATTTAATCTCGTTGAGTTCCTAAGAGAAGGAAGTTAATGAAAGTAGAGACGGTAGTTGAAACCTCAGCTCACTCCATAAATGGAAGGCATGGAAGGCCTGGTTGTGGGGACTGAACCGTCAACCTGTGGTACCCCTATGGACAAATTTTCCTGCAGGCCCATACGTATCTGAGCTCGCGTCTGACAGAGGGTTACATGTGGTCTGACAAAAGACTTCTCAAATGCAATGCTTTGAATGTAGTGATCTGATCACACTCTTGATAGTCGAGGACTGGTCTGAGTATAAATTTTTCAATTTGATATTTTGTTAAGGGGGTCAACTGGTTGAGCAGAGATCCCTATTTTGTAATGTTTTTATGCCAGAACTGTTCTCTGGTTATGTATCAAATTTGAGACTTTCAGATTAATAAAAGTCAACCTCTCTCATCTCTTTGTAAAAACTGTGCTAAAACACTCAGGCATGGAGGATCCAATTGAGGTTTGTTATGTTGTTGTAATGTAGGTTTGATTACAATGGTATCGTGAACAGTTTTAGTGAGCTCCCTTATTATCTTTTCCCTCTTACACTAAATGGCTCGGGCAATGGCTCGGGCATGGAGGATTCAGTCGAGTTGTTGTAGCTGCATTGTGATGTAGGTTTGATCATTGTGCTATTGTGACTGTGTAGTTTGGACATATTTCAGTGTCTGAAATTTGAGCTTGAGTGATCTTGATTCTGATTTTTCCTTTTCCAAACTGCTTGAAATCCTGATGCCCATAGCAGTCTTGTCCAGCTTTCTTGCTAATTCTTCCCTCTTCTCACACTTAAACTCAATTCACTGACTGAAGTTAATGTGGCCCTCACTTCCCTGTGCATTTCTTGTCTAGTTATGTGTTGAAACATCATTCATATATTGATTTTTGTCCTTTGACCTCCACTCATATAAAACCAACATCCACCAAGAAACTCTAATGGGTACTGGGCTTATCCTCCCGCAATCCGAGGGTTACTCTCAGTGCTAATAGGAACGATGCAGACAAATCCAATTTTCCCTCAATATTAAGAATTTCATATTTTCCACACCAATTGGCATTCTCTTAAGTCATGTGGTATGTAAGGATGGTGTAAAAGTTGACATGGAAAAAATCAAAATCATCCTCAATTTGAAGCCACCTATAAATCATAAATAGATTAAAATCTTCTTTGGACATACTAGTTATTACTGAAAATTAATACACCATTATTCAGATATCAATTTTCGAATGGATGAGGTACTTCAGAAATAAAATGAGCTTAGATGGAGTAAATATTGTCCGGAGTCATTCGAAATTTTAAATATGAAACTGCTCAAAGCCCCCATACTAAAATTCCCTGACTGGTCGAGAAGGTTTCATGTCCATGTCGATGCTTAAAATGTTGTTGTTGTGTCAGTCCTAGAGAAACCATATGATGACACAATCGACCACCTGAACACGTATGCCAGTTGGAATTTGAATAAAGAAAAAAGAAATTGCTCGACCACAGAAAAGGAAGCCTTATCGATGATATTCGCTTTGCATAAATTATGACACTACTTATTGGCGAACCCATTCACATTTTTTACAGATCATCAGGCATTAAAATATTTATTCAATCAACTTGTTCATCAAGGAAAAATATGCTGTTGATTATTACTATTCCAAGAATTTGAATTCGATATAATTGTCCAACCCAGGAAAAAGAACATCATGCCCGACCATCTGTCTAGAATCGAGAGAGGGGAGGGCCTGAATGGAATAGAGGAAAATATTCCATATGCACATCTATTCTGTGTCAAAGAAGTACCAAAATATCTGGAAGAAATAACAAACTTCTTGGAGGAGGGGACGGCTCCTGATGATCTCTCATAAAATAAAAAGAAAGTGTTAGCTCTAAAAGCAACACCATTCACAATAATAAAGGGATATCTACAAAAAATTGGACCTGATGATGTCTTAAGGAGATGTTCTCTAGAATGTGAAAGAGAATAAAGTATCAACGAGGCACATGCAAGACCGGATGGGGGCTACTTTCAGGATGAAACGAAAGCACGGAAGATACTTCAGGAGGGTATGTGGTCATCGACTTTACATAAATATTGTCGGGAACAAGTTAATAAATGCAATAGTTGTCAAAGAATGGGTCTCTCTCAATGGAAGAATGAAATTCCATTGCAATCGATCAACCCTAATCGACCATTTGAGATCTGGTCTATCGACTTTGTCAGTCCATTTCCCCAGAGAGAAAGAAGAACATACATGAAATATATTATCATTGTAGTGACTATGTGGGTGGAAGCAAAACCAGTCGAAACATGCACTAGAGAGGTCACGGAAAAATTTATTTATGCGAACATAATCACAATATTTGGATGTTCACTAACACTAATCAGTGACCAAGGGACACAATTTGTAAACGAAATGATCCAAGTCCTACTAAATAAATTTCTCATTGATCATAGAAGAACAATGACATACCATCCCTAAGAAAATGGTGTCGTTGAAGAATTTAATAAGATACTACATAAAGGACTCACTAAAATATGTGGCATTGACAAGAACGACTAGGATAAAAAAATTCCTGCATTCCTGTGGGCATACATATTTGCTTATAAGTGATCGACTAGATAGACTCCCTTTAAACTTGTCTATGGACAAGAAGTTGTGATACCACTTCACTTATGGGCCAACTCAGACTGAGTAGCAGTTGTTGTTAAATTCGACCAAGACAAAGGCAGACATGATCATCTCTACCAATTGAATAATCTAGAAGAAGGGATATTAATAGCAATGCACCACCAAGAAGTTCAAAAACAACAACAAAAAGAATGGCATGATCGTCATCTAAAAATGAAGGAGATAAAAAACAGAGACCTAGTTCTACTATATGACAGTCGAACTAAAGGAAAACACATGAAGTTAGAGATAGCATGGCTTGGCCCTTATGTTATAGAAGATATTCGACTGATAGGAACAGTTTAGATTCGAAATTTGTTGAGGCATCCATTTAAAAAAGTAATTAATGGTGCCTAATTAAATAAGTATAATACATAGAAATAAGGAACCCTGTTGGAGAAGTCTGTAGAAAATAATGCCAATAGGGATCGACCAGAACTTGAAATATAATAGTCTAGTCGAAGTCGAAGTTGAAGTATATTAGTGTAGATTAATAATAGTATCAAGTAATAAATCCTTTTTTAAACTAAAAGTCAGTTACAAAGAATTCAAGTATAAAATTCTGGTACAAGAAATTGTTATAGGAGAGGGAAAAGTAGAACGGAGAGGGAAAGAAGCCCTTGGTTAAGCCACATATAAAGTGGGCAAAGAAGACATTGACACATGAATCCATCTCCAGACTTACGAAAAATCCTCATCAAACGACAGTCGATTGATCGAGGGGGATTTAGATCAAGCGAGTGAGGCTCAAGTGAGCAAAGCCATCATAGAGGGGACTACAATAAAGTAGATGGATGGAGTAATTATCAATAACATTGACTAACAAGAATCAACAAGAGGAAACCTGACGATACACAAGAAGTAGTTGGTCGAACCATGTATCGACCGCAGATCAACAAAGGAGATTTAGTCGGTCGAGCAAGAGAAAAAAATGACCACAAAAATTTTGACTCCAAAAAGGACAGTGCATTTAAAATGAAATAGGAAAGGACCGATGAGCCTGAAAAAAACATTAATTCTCGACGCGACAGAGAATGTCGATGCACAACCACTAACATAACTCCAGGATGACTTGAAAGAAATGAAATCCAAGTGGAAATAACTACAATTAATGCGCGGAAAGCCCTGCATGCATGACAACTAAGCACTACCCTAGACATCCCCTCATGAGAATCTAACATACAACCAATAGTTATGAAAGAGGCATGTGAATATACAAAATAACTGGACCCATTTAATCCAAATATCCCTCTCCAGCCTATAAATATGGAGGATGCATACGACTTCGCCTCATTGTTATTTTCTCCCCCACAGTAGAGTAAAGAGTCGATCGAGCAACCAAGTGAACCTAAAACTTTCCCTGACTTGTTGAATACCGTCGAATTGGGCTTAGATATGGTGAGAATGAGAGGACCAGTCGTTGATATATAGGAAGGATCAATACCAAGATAAAGGTTCCGCAGAACAACCACAATGCCATTGCAAATTCAGATGTAGAAAATCCGACAGGCGTGATTGGAGGAGATGGATTGGAGAAAATAGTGGAAACATTTTATAGAATGGGGGTTGTAGGATGACTGTTGGAAGCAAAAGACAAAATTCCTAGCAAAAATAGGAATCTGACACCTCCTAGGAGGACCAAAAATCACCGACTTTGAGCGATGGAAGGAAGAAGCAACAAAGTTTATTTTCATCTGGTATAACGATGGATATCTCTGGCTCAACAAAATGATAACAGTAACAGGTGGGATTATTCACAGAATCACAAACATTCCTAAGACGAGGGTCCATGTCCCGAAAACTTCAAATGAAAATTATTGGATGCAAATTTTGACTGTGTCGACTACAACAAAAACCTCAAAGGGGTTACTTATCAACAATATCCCTGACTTGCATGCAATATGGACTACCATAATTGCATATTTATGCTTTACACCAGTTGATCGAGCGTTCGATGTAAAAATGACCATGATAGAGTCAATCAGTCAAATCTTTAAAAAGGAAGAAATATTCAACTGGTTTGAATACATGGTCAACATCATCCATACTAACTGCAAAGAATTCCAAGAAAATGATAAGGCCATCAAATTCCCTTCCTTACTAATCTAGATAGAAATGGAGAAATATAGTCTAGTCGGTGACCCTGCGTTCATAATTAGGAAGGTTCCAACAATGGAAACATATAGAATTTCCACAATAGAGTAGGAAGGTGCCTCCAAATTGCTACCTCCACAAGAAATGTTTTGACTATGGGTCAGAAACTTAAAATATACCTCACATAGATGGCACATCGAGAAATTGGTTCTTCTGGCCCTTCCGACACCCTTCCATATTTAATTATAACTTGACTGCACCAAACTTTGGTGTGGATTAGAGTCGGCCCCAGAACCAGAGGAGTTACATTACCAGCCAACAACAGAGGAAATCCTTGTTGAATTAGAAACACAAATAGACTAGGAGAAAGAAATTCCTCTTGAATTTAACCAACTAAGACTACCTTTGGTACTCCCCCTCACCGACGTCGAATAGGAGGAAGAAAGAGAAGCAGAGTTATATGCAATACCATTTGTTGAAGACTTAGAAGCATTGCAAATTGTTCCTACATGACCTTTTCCTGGAAAAAGAAAGAAACCAACAAAAAAAAAAAAAGGGATAACAATAGTCGAAGTCGAAGAAATATCTTTTGACACAAAAGAAATCTGGTGGGAGACTTTTCAATCGACTGGAGGTATCAACTTTAATGACCCCATCATTTAATAAAAGATGACTAGTATCACCAGCAAAATTGCCGAAAAAATCAAGCAGACAGAGAAACAAACCCAACAGGAGACTGCTATGATGAAGAAGATTTTAAGTTTGTCAGTCAGACCTGGAATGAAAGAAGCCATGGAAAAAGATAAATTACAAAAACAACAGTTCAAACAAATAAAAAATACCCTCTGACAGATTGAAACAAGGGGAACATAGAGGCATAAGATACACGAAAGATTGACCACTGTAGTAACTCAAGAAAAGGTCACAAAGACCCACTCATAATTAGAATTCAGGATGAAGCTGACACCAGGAAAAAGGAGAGTGACCAACCGACCAATTGATTTAACAAGAGAATCCCCACCACCTGAACCAGTAACCGTATTCGAGGAACGACCTACAAAGAATAAGAAGAAACAACTTGTAGTTGTTGAGTCGTCAGAAGCAACTGAGTCGGGCCCACCATCTACGTCGATCGACGAGGAGATCGAGATCAACTGGCTAGATCATCCTGAGTCAGTCGAAGAAATACCAATCCAGTCGACTCAGCTAGTTGAAATTGCACAACAACATGAGTCGGTCGATCAAATACCAATTCAGCAGGTCCATCCATTTGAAGACATACAATAGTCGATCGGTCATCAGGAAGTCGACCTCCAGAAAATCAACACCCAGGATGTTAATATTCTTGAGTCAGGACTAGTAGAGATTATGAATAACGTATCCACAGAAGCAGGAGAAAAACAACACGAACACAAAGAGGAAGCCTCCCCATAAAATGTTGCAACTAAGGATACAGTACCAGGTCAGATGCAGGCTCAACAGTCTTCCTTATAGACAGAAACAAGATAGACACAGAAAAAGGAAACAATGGTAAAGGAACAAGTCAATTAGACTCACTTACCTGCAACACAAGATCAAGAGAAGGACGGGGGCATACAATAGTCGATCGGTCATCAGGAAGTCGACCTCCAGAAAATCAACACCCAGGATGTTAACATTCCTGAGTCAGGACTAGTAGACATTATGAATAACGTATCCATATAAGCAGGAGAACAAGAACATGAACACAAAGAGGAAGCCTCCCCATAAAATGTTGCAACTAAGGATACAGTACCAGGTCAGATGCAGGCTCAACAGTCTTCCTTATAGACAGAAACAAGATAGACACAGAAAAAGGAAACAATGGTAAAGGAACAAGTCAATTAGACTCACTTACCTGCAACACAATATAAAGAGAAGGACGGGGGTCCAACAACAACATCAAGAAAGAGTAAGAAAAATAAATCCGTGCAAATTACCTTTAAAGTGACCGAATCATCTAGCCCATTCGGGTTAGTTATCAAAAAATACACTCGAGCAGACATCAATATCTGACCATCACCTCTTCAACTTACATCAAGTCATTACAAAAGAATCAACAAAGAGGTGGAAGAAATTTCTTAAAGAAGGAAGTTGGGTTTGAAAAATAAAGGAGGATCAAAAGAAAATGCTACAGGAATGCAAAGAGAAGGTCATATAGCCTTTAGGAGTAGAGCAGTTTCTAGAAATGGAGAGCCCCTTGGTGGGTTTTAAAGACTTGGTTGAAAGGTTGATCAGAACTAATACATAAAATCAACAACAAGTCGAACTTATCCAAAAAGAAAAGGAAGAGATACAACAACAATGCCATTAAACAAGGAATGATAATCAAAGAATCTGAGAGCAGACAACCACCATCATGGTGATATAATACAACAATCTTAAAGGACTCAGAAAAAATGTGGAAGAAGTCACCAAGAGTGCTACAATGTTAAATTTGATGGTAAGTAACTGGCCAACCTAATTTGCAACTACATTCAACAAGGGAAGAATACAAAGAGTTGCGATAAAAAACATAGAAAAGACCAGAAATATGATGACCGACATCAAGATCAAAGAGGCCCTCACAAGTCAAATAGCAAAAGAAAAAGCAGTAGATTCATAACTCTCGCAACAAGAACAATAATGGAAGAAGGAAGGGCACACAATAAATTTGGAAACTGACAGCGCAATAATTTTCCTCGCGTAGCTCAGAGAAAATATTCAAGATATGGAGCAACATAGTGACCCAGAATCAGCCGCAGTACAACAAGCAGAAATAGGAAAAAAAGTAAACTTGATTGGACAAATCAAGACACTAGGCCTGGGAGCACACCAGGCGATCAATGCATGGCACGACTTCACCCAACATTTTCAGTTTTCAACTCCCAATATCCTACAGACCACCTTTGAAGCTAGTATAGAAAGAATACCAAAGGATGCAGTCGAATCAACTAGCGATAGAGATCTTGGCATAGTAGGACAGTCAAATATGGCTCCATAATCCTATCAAGCACCAGAAAAATTTGGCTATAATTCCTCTTCTTTATCTCTTTCTATCATTTATGTTTGTAAATAATCAATGTAAAAGAAAGTTTTGTTTTACTCCCCTCTTGCTCAGGACGAGCAAGGAATTGAGGTGGGGGGAGATGTTGTAGGGGCTAGTCGACTCTATCGACTAGACCCAGCAATTGACTAAGAGTCAGTCTGTCGACTGTCGAAGTTGAAAGCATAAGTCGGTTTATATTTTTGTTAATCGACCGACCCAGACAGTTAAGTAGTTGCGACTATTTGGTAACTGAATATGTAGGTATAAATAGACAAGTATGTATCAGAGAAGAAGGTATCCATTGTGCAGTATTGAATCATCTATCTAATAAAGGTTGTTCTTTAGGATTCCACTACTTTGTGTATGTCTCTCTATATATGTATGTATATGTGATTCTATGCTTTCTTATGTACTGAACTATTGGTAACACTCCCCTACTTTTCCCTATATTACAACAAGCATCTTCCACCACATTTGTTTTCCTTTTTTGGTAGATAATTTCAAATTCATAATCTAACATCTTTGTACCCATTTTTTTTTATCTTCTAAATATAATCATTGTTCCAATAAGTAATCCAGACTATCATGACCTATTTTTACCTTGAAGTGTCTTCCTATTAGGTAAGGGTGCAATGTATTAATTGCATGTAGTATGGGAAACATTTCCTTTTCATAAATTGGTTTGAGTAAGTTCTTTCCTTTAATGCAATTTCTTTCAAAGGTAAGGGGCCTCCATTCTTGAATTAAAATTTCACCAATGAGATGCTCGGAGGCATCACACTCCACAATAAAAAGATTTTTGTGAAGTTAGGAATGTCTAGGATAGAAGTCATAGACATACTCTCCTTCAGTTTTTCAAAATCTTTGGTTGCTTCTTGAGTCCAAGAAAATGCCTCATTTTTCAACAATGTTGTTAAAGGTGTTGCTATTTGAACACAATTCTTGACAAACTTGCGGTAATAGCCAGTTAATCCTAAGAATCCTCTAATATTATTCAAGGTTTTGAGAATTGGCCATTCCATCATAGATTTAATTTTGTTAGAGTCCACCTTAATGCCTTCATGGGATACAATATGATCCAGATATTCCACTTCATGAACCCCAAAGGCACACTTGGAAGTATTTGCATATAGTTGTTTCTCCTCCAATATTTTTAATACCATGTCAACATGTTGTACATGAAATTTTGTGAAGGGTTTGAAAATAGAATTCTTGAAGCTTTGAAATGCAGAAGGTGAACCACAACAAGAATAATAAAGAAACTAGTCGGTGTGGATGTAGCCCAAATTTGGGTGAACCAAGTTAATTATTGTATCTGCTTGTCTTTTATGTGATTGATCATGAATATTCTCTTTATGCATGTTAGAATAGACCTGTCTACCATATGATCACTGCACAATAGTATGAATGTTACAAAAAATGGTTTATGTTGCAATCTGAAGTATAATGGTACTATATAATTGAATTCACTAAGTAACCAAGGAAGAACAAATAAAGGATAATGCACACAAAACAAATAAGTAAGAATGATTAAGATGATTTCCTCCCATTCCCTCACTACTACAAAAACTTAGTCCTACATCCCCAACAGATGCCTTAGGTGAGACTTCACTTGCATGTAGGTGATGTCAAAAGGGCCGGTGTCTAAAGGTATTTGTTGGTTAATATAACTTGAACCCAGGGTCTTATAATTGCACGCCAACAAATGGTTTCATTGTTGGGACTTGGAATATGTGATGGAGGGAATGTTTTGGAGGCCGACTAAGAAAGAGATATCATAGTGGCTAGAAGGGAAGGAATGAGAATTTGCTCAAAAAGAGAATAGAAACCCTCGGATGAGAGACAAGGAATGGATGAAAAGGTATGTGTACACAGAGTTGCATGATATTTTATTTGGAAAATTTCTGATTATTTTGACTGAGTGGTTAGAAATATTAGTGGAGAATAATTGAAGGTACTGAACCACAACACCGATGAACTGGACTCCTGAGTTGGTAAGGTGGTTGAATTCTGTAAGTAGTAAGACTTATCGTGATGTTGATTTCTGGTTGGAAAATATATTAGGAGGATACAATGTAGAATTTGTAGTGGATTGTCCCCAGTAATACAGTGTTGCAGAGAGGAATTTATTCAAAGGTCCGCGCGGAAGGTTCATGAAATCACGAGGTACGTGGATAAAGATGTTGTTGTGCGACAAGTGTGTGATGACAATGGAGTCTGATTTCTAAGGGGATTTGTGCACATATGGGGACCAGGGGATGAAAAGAGGATAGTATGAAGGTAGGAAAGTGTGAAGGAAGAAATGAAGGAAAGGAGGTACTAAGTATGCAGATAATCGAAGAAGTTGTATAAGAAGAAGACAAGTTTGCAGTATTGCACAGTGGAAGAAGGTACAAGAGTCAAAAGACTAGGGATGAGAAAGGAGATCCATGAGTGAGCCCGAGGGAAGAGAACCTTGTGAAATCTTCCAGATCATATAGATATTGTACGTAGAAGGATAGGAAGATAATTCTCACTTTAGTCCCATAATAAAAGAGCCGGTAAGTCCTACTCAAATGAGATCCTATGTCGATTCCACGACCCCATGTGCGTCACCTAGATCAGAAATTACATTCAAGGATTTTTCAAAAGCACTTATAGTTAGTAAGGGAAAACATAGTAGCAACAACTAGAGAAGTGGAAGCAGTGTGCAGAGTTAGAGTAAACCAACATCGCCTAAGGGAGGTATTACACAAAGAAACATGGCAGGGGTAGACAACACCCTCATATTGCATGAGTTCAAGGCAGTTGGGTCAGAGGACCAAGAACAACATCTATTTATTTGCGAGACAATTTGGGATGCAAGGAATGTCTAGGATGAGGATGTAAATATTGCACAGTTGGAAACCACCTTCAGAGGTCGCGCATTATTCTGTTACATGAAAATGCAGAGTACCACACCTACAAGACAAGTCGTGACTTTAGCATAAATTAGACAAGCATTGTTGAAAGAGTTCAAGAAGCCAAAGTCTGAGTCACACTACATTACAGAGTTGAAGAAGATCAAATAGGTGCATACTAAATCAGTCTGGGATTATGACCAATGTTTTAAGGATCTAATGGGTAGAGTGGAATTCCAAATCCTTGATCAACAACACCAAGAATGGTTTATTGTAGGACTTCTACCACACATTCGCAGGTTGTTGATTCAACAGAAGGTTTTGTCACAACTTAAAGCTTTAGAGATTGCAATGAAATTTGAAGCATACCTTGCAAGAGACAATGGAGGGATGGCGCAAGTCCAAACGCAATTAGCCTCCTTGACAATTCTGTTAGCGATCAAAATAAATTTTGCAAATTATCTTGACATCACATGATAAGATGATTTGAGATAGAAGATTATTTATGAATCTCAAGTTTTAAAAAAGGCTCTAAATCATATCAGATCAATAAATAAAGGAATTTGTATCTCAATTCATGCCAAAAGTTAAGTTTTAGATTTTGGTGGCTAAATATCAATTTCAAAGTGTAGTAAGCCATTGAAAGCTTTCCTTTTCGGTGGCTAAGAGGTTGGACACAGGGCACTTGAGCCGTTGAAATCACATAAGAGTCTAGAATGAACTTCTTTCTACCCAGATCACATTTTTAGGTTTCTATATTATGTGGGAATGATGTTTAATGAAGGATAATAATTATAGGATACAGATAATTCTCCTTTGCAAGATTTGGAGGCATATGATAAGAAGATGAAGCTGTGTTTTTACTATGCTGAGCCATCATTTTCAAATGATGATTCCGAGCGACTGGAGAATCATTTTGAGAAATGGGTGGAGGATTTTGTTACTAACACGTCAAAGAAAAATAACCTCTCTCAATTTTCCTACATGTGTCATATATTGGGAAAATCGAATCCATCTCTGAGCCCTAATTTTTGGATCTCAAAATTTCATTGTTTGACACATGTTTTTGAAATGCATATCCCGGGAAAATGCAAATGACTCTCAAAGAACTGAGAGAGGTATTTTCTCACAACAAACCAATATACAAAAGTCTCTTCCATTTTGTACACAACTGTTTTTATTTGAGATATATAGGTCAATATTTGAGCAACATATTTCCAGAAATGTTTGTCTTTTCCAACCACCTCACAAATTCAAATTTGAGATAGGAAAAGAGGTTATCAGATCCATCTTTTGAGGATCTTGAAACTGATTTGTAAATATTATTTAAAGACCACANGGGGGGGGGGGGGAAGGCAGTCTGAGGACTGTGGTTCGATCCTTACATCTTGACAGCGAGCTTCTTTCACTGTGTTTGTTTAGTTTTCATCTCCTTTATTTCTATGTTTATATATATTAAATGACAGATGAATGTCATCTCATCTCTTCATTGATATATTAGACTTATATACATTGCTTCTCATGTTTGTCTTAATGCCTGATAACTATCATCCTATCTTTGCATTCATAAGCTAGAGCTGCAAATATTTACCTATTATGACTGGCCATCTATTATATGTAATCTTATATATGTTTCTACTGGTATGATGAGTATTTTACCCATCATTAATGGCCATTCACATATACTATTGTATGAGTATTTATGTTAGCATAATGAGTCTTCTCCATGTTTCCACACATTGATTAAAACCTTATGAGAAACATAGTTGAAAGCCTTGGTCTTTCGAGTGGATTTATGTGTTTCTAAATGTATGTGAGTTTATTAAGTCATCTGATTTGATCCTTTTTCCTCTACATTATTGATCTATTTAAGTTACCAAGCTTACACCCCTTACAGTCAAGGAGTAATTTCTTGGAGTGATAACAAATTGGCGTTGTTGTCGGGGAATGAAAGTGAAAGCAGAGTTTCCTTGGGATAATGACATAGATCTGATTCTTGATGGCAAACAGGAGATAAACATAAAATCAGTCTGTAATTATCTTCCTGGCGACTCCACGATTAAAGACACCACTGGGGAGGATCCGGTTGATAGAAGATGAAGAGGCTGAATTTCAAATCCAGGTATCAGTTCATTAGTCTGCTTCATGAATTGTTGTTGTTCTTTATTAGTTCTTTCATGCTTTTCCCTTCGCATGTAAAGAGAATCATTTTCTGTTTTGTATATTCAGAAAATCACTATCCTTCTTGTATATATCCAACCTCAGAAGAAGAAATCTTGTAGCCCTATATTGTAGATGTTGATTCAATATCCTCATCACAATTTGTTCTTAAATATGAATCCTGCATTCCAATTCCTCTTTCACTTGATCACTCTTATGATTTCGTAGAGATTGAAATTGATTCCAAACCTGTCTAGAGCTCAATACCTTTTTTCATTACTATTGAGCCTTGTCATGAACCTGTTAATCCTCATAATCAACCCTCTGGTTTTTAAATTAAGATCAGGATGAAGATGTTCAAGCCTTTAAGGCTTCCCTATCTCCTTCATCCTTATCCTCTTAACTGTTATGAATATCTTCACCAGTTTTCAGGAGAAAATCAAGTTTCAGCTCAAAGGCACTTGGGATCCTTTGAGGATTTTGTTAATCATTTTAAGATTGTTCATGAGGATGTCATCATGAGATTGTTCTCTAAATATTTAATCAGAGATGTTTTTGTATGGTTTAAAGGTATGAGATCTAATTTTATTGGCTCTTGGATTGAATTCTCTAATGCTTTTTTGAAGTATTGGGGTGAGTACAAATCACTAGATTCATACCTTGTTGATTTTTATGATTTGAAGAGAGAATAGGGTGAAGCTTGGCATGTCTTCAATCAAAGGTTTTACAACAACTATCATGACATGCCTTTGGAGATCATGCCTTCAGAGACAGATTCCATGATATATTATGTTATGAGTATTCATTCAGAACTTGCCCTTCTTTTGCTGGAAAGGAAGTCTTCATCCTTAAGGAGCTTGTTTGAAGATGCTCAAGAGGTAGAGGAGAACATCCATGCTTCCAGTAGGATTAGAGAGCGGGTTGACTCTGAAAATCTGCAAGCACATAGACAAATAAACTATGATTACATCTCATATTTTGAGCAGGAAGGAAAAGAGTATAAAGAAGATTTGGAACAACAACAAGCAGGTGAATTTATTTCAGATTCATGTCAGAATTTTTCAACATTTGAAGAGTATTCCAGAGATAGGTATGCATGTGAAGTTTATGATCAATTTGAAAAACAAATTAAGCCTGTGGTAACCAATGATTGCATAGGCAATTATATGTTCTTAGCTGATCCTAATCCATATGATGTAAACCCTATTTTGTTATCCTCTTGCGATCATTATTTTGAAGAATAAGTTCTAGTTTTTGATGATCACAAATTGATCTCAAGAGAACCAAAAGGTGACTAATCTTCTAGTAGAGGAACAATCATGGATGAGCAATAGGCTTCCATAGATGTGCAGTTGTTTTCCGAAGGCCATTATGTTTCTAATCTTCTTTTCAAGGATCCGGTGGCAACATTCATGGAGTTATACTTTTCAGAAAGCTTGAAAGTTTCATATTTCTTTAGCTCACCCATGTTTTCAGGTGAGTATGATTTCTGGAAAGAGTTCTTATCAATGTTGTTTCATTTCAAACTTCATATGTTGATCAGTGAAAAAGATGAGATTTCTTCAGTATTAAATTTTCTTGGATGGTTGTTATGGAAGTCAGCATTTACCTAGCCAAACTACAGAGCTGGTTAGAGAAGAGTAAGGTAGGAAATAAGCTCACCGCCCGAGCATTTCTTTCTTCTAGTTTATAGTAGAAATAGCAGTTAGCTTGTGTGAATAAAGGAAGGTCTTGAGAATGTCATGTTTTGAAGGTATACAAAGATCAATTGTACAAGTCTTGAGAGTTTTCAGAGACTGGTTTCACATGCCAAATGACTCCATGCCCAATAGAACACTAGAAATTAAGTTCAGATTTATATTTTTCGGGAAAGGCATCAGATATGTGGTCCTTGAAACCTCAGAGGGAAGATTTCATCCCCAATAGGAGTCATATGTTAGTGATAAAAAATAATTTTGCAAATTATATTGACATCACATGATAAGATGATTTGAGATAGAAGATTATTTATGAATCTTAAGTTTTAAAAACGGCTCTAAATCATATCAGATCAATAAATAAAGGAATTTGTATCTCAGTTCATGCCAAAAGTTAAGTTTGATCTTTCAGCGGATAAATATCAATTTCAAAGTGTAGTAAGCCGCCGAAAGATTTCATTTTCGGCGGCTAAAAGGGTGGACATAGTGCACTTGAGCTGTCAAAATCGTAGAAGAGTCCAGAATGAACTTCTTTCTGCCCAGATCACATTTTTTGGTTTCCAGTTTTTGTGGGAATGATGTTTAATGAAGGATAATAATTATAGGATACATATCATTCTCCTTTGCAAGCTTTGGAGGTATATGATAAGAAGATGAAGATGTGTTTTCAAAAATACTATGTTTTTACTATGTTGAGTCATCATTTTCAAATGATGATTTCAAGCAACAAGAGAATCATTTTGAGAACCGGGCGGAGGATTTTGTTACTAACACGTCAAAGAACAATAACCTTTTCCCACATGTGTCATAGATTGGTAAAATCGAATCCATCTTTGAGCCCTAATTTTCGGATCTCAAAATTTCCCTATTTGACACATGTTTTTGAAATGCAGATCCCGGGCAAATGAAAATGAATATCAAAGAAATGAGAGAGGTTTTTTCTCACATCAAAACAATATACAAAATCCCCTTCCATTTTGTACACAACTATTTTGATTTGAGAGCTATAGGTCAATATTTGAGCAACATATTTCTAGAAATTTCTGTCTTTTGCAGCCACCTCACAAATTCGAATTTGAGATAGGAAAAGAGGTTATCACATCCATCTTTTGAGGATCTTGATACTGATTTGTAAAGATTATTTAAATCCCACGGAGAAAAAGTTCACCAGGGGGGGAAGGCATTCTAAGGACTGTGGTTCGATCCTTGAAGACTTGTAACTACATTTCATCCTTTGGAGATATTCATGAATACATATTGACATCAAGCTTCTTTCACTATGTTTGTTTAGTTTTCATCTCCTTTCTTTCTATGTTTATATATATTCAATGACAGATGACTGTCATCTCATCTCTTTGTTGTTATATTAGACTTATATACATTGCTTCTCATGTTTTTCTTAATGCCTGATAGTTGTCATCCTATCTTTGCATTCATAAGCTAGAGCTGCAATTATTTACCTGTTATGACTGACCATCTATTATATGTAATCTTATATATGTTTATGTTGGTATGATGAGTATCTTACCCATCATTACTGGCCATTCACATATACTATTGTATGAGTATTTATGTTAGCATAATGAGTCTTCTCAATGTTTCCACACATTGATTAAAACCTTATGAGCAACATAGTTGAAAGCCTTAGTCTTTCGAGTGGATTTATGTGTTTCTAAATGTATGTGATTTAATTAAGTCATCCAATTTGATCCTTTTTCCTCTACATTATTGATCTATTTAAGTTACCAAGCTTACACCCATTACAGTCAGGGAGTAATTTCTTAGAGTGATAACAAATTCAATTGGAAGAACTTATAAAAGGGAAGGAGAAATGGGAACAAGTCTAGTGTGCCAAGTGTAGAACCGAAGGCCACCACAAGGATGAATTCCCAGGATTTGTGCAGTATTTGGTGACTATAGTACCAGATCCATTACCAGGAGGGGGATATTGTGAAATATGTAAGAAATGGGGACATCATTAGACGAAGTGACCATTACTGCAGAAATATCAGAGTACGCCAAGAAAATTATTTTACAACACTTGCAAATCAGTTGGACATGAAGAGAAGGAGTGACGTGCATTCAATTTGATGAGAGAGCGCACTTCAGATATTTACATGATTCAGGAGGAGAATGTTGTGATAGAAGAAGGTGGTCAATAGTATAATAATCAAAGAATATTTAATCCAGGAAACAAAGACAATTTTGGCAGGGGTCAAGGAAGAAGAAATTTTGACAGAGGAGGTAGAGGACTGATAATATGTTACAATTGTAATCAACCAGGACACTTAGCTCATGACTTCCTGAACCCTTATACAACATGCACATATTGTAGAGTATTGGACGATGCGACAAAATATTGTCCTCAACTACGCGTAAAGTGGTAGGAAAAAGGGAATTAGAACGAGAACCCAAATCATAATGTACATAAAATATCAGCCAAAAAATGCAATGAAGGACCTAGAATAGTAGTTGTTACGAGCGAAGGAAATAGAACATGGGATAATGCGATGAATCATTTTCTGTTTTGTATATTCAAAAAATCACTATCCTTCTTGTATATATCCAACCTCAGAAGAAGAAATTTTGTAGCCCTATATTGTAGATGTTGATTCAATATCCTCATCACAATTTATTCTTAAAGATGAATCCTGCATTCCAATTCCTCTTGCATTTGATCACTCTTATGATTTCATAGAGATTGAAATTGATTCCAAACCTGTTTAGAGCTCAACACCTTTTTGCATTACTGTTGAGCCTTGTCATGAACTTGTTAATTCTCATAATCAACCCTCTTGTTTTCAAATTAAGATCAGGATGAAGATGTTCAAGCCTTTAAGGCTGCCCTATCTCCTTCATCCTTATCCTCTTGACTATTATGAATATCTTCCCCAGTTTTCTAGAGAAAATCAAGTTTCATCTCAGAGGCACTTGGGATCCTTTTAGGATTTTGTTGATCGTTTTAAGATTGTTCATGGGGATGTCATCATGAGATTGTTCTCTAAATATTTAATCAGAGATGTTGTTGTATGGCTTAAAGGTATGAGAGATGATTTTATTGGCTCTTGGATTGAATTCTCTAATGCTTTTTTTAAGTATTGGGGTGAGTACAAATCACTAGATTCATACCTTGTTGATTTTTATGATTTGAAGAGAGAACATGGTGAAGCTTGGCATGTCTTCAATCGAAGGTTTTACAGCAACTATCATGACATGCCTTTAGAGATCATGCCTTCAAAGATAGATGCCATGATATATTATGTTATGAGTATTCATTCAGAACTTGCCCTTCTTTTGATGGAAAGAAAGTCTTCATCCTTAAGGAGCTTGTTTGAAGATGCTCAAGAGTTAAAGGAGAACATCCATGCTTCCAGGAGGATTAGAGAGTAGGTTGACTCTGAAAATCTGCAAGCACATAGACAAATAAACTATGAGTACATCTCATTTTAAGTAGGAAGGAAAAGAGTATAAAGAAGATTTGGAACAACGACAAGCAGGTGAATTTATTTCAGATTCAGGTCAGAATTTTTCAACATTTGAAGAGTATTCCAGAGACAGGTATGCATGTGAAGTTTATGATCAGTTTGCAAAACAAATTAAGCCTATGGTAAGCAATGATTGCATAGGAAATTATATGTTCTTAGCTGATCCTAATCCATATGATGTAAACCTTGTTTTGTTATCCTCTTGTGATCATTATTTTGAAGAAGAAGTTGTAGTTTTTGTTGATCACAAATTGATCTCAAGAGAACCAGAAGGTGATCAGTCTTCTAGTAGAGGAACAATCATGGATGAGAAAGAGGTTGCCATAGATGTGCAGTTGTTTTCCGAAGACCAGTATGTTTCTAATCTTATTTTCAAGGATCCGCTGACAACATTCATGGAGTTATACTTTTCAGAAAGCTTGAAAGTTTCAGATTTCTTTAGCTCGCCCATGTTTTCGGGTGAGTATGATTTCCGGAAAGAGTTCTTATCACTGTTGTTGCATTTCAAACTTCATATGTTGATCAGTGAAAAAGATGATATTTCTTCGTTATTAAAGTTTCTTGGATGGTTGTTATGGAAGTCAGCATTTAGTTAGCCAAACTGCAGAGCTGGTTAGAGTAGAGTAAGGTAGGAAATAAGCTCACTGCGCGAGCATTTCTTTCTTCTTGTTTGCAGTAGAAATAACAGTTAGATTGTGTGAATAAAGGAAGGTATTGAGAATGGCATGTTTTGAAGGTATATAGATATCAATTGTACAAGTCTTGAGAGTTTTCAGAGACTGGTTTCATAGGCCAAACGACTCCACGTCTAATAGAACACTAGAAATTAAGTTCAGGTTTATATTTCTCGGGAAAGGCATCAGATCTGTGGTCTTTGAAACCTCACAGGGAAGATTTCATCCCCAATAGGAGCCATATGTTAGCGATCAAAAATAATTTTTCAAATTATCTTGACATCACATGATAAGATGATTTGAGATAGAAGATTATCTGTGAATCTTAAGTTTAAAAAAAGGCTCTAAATCATATCAGATCAATAAATAAAGGAATTTGTATCTCAGTTCATGCCAAAAGTTAAGTTTTATCTTTCAGTGGATAAATATCAATTTCAAAGTGTAGTAATCCACCGAAAGCTTTCCTTTTCGGTGGCTAAAAGGGTGGACACAGTGCACTTGAGCTGTCGAAATCGCAGAAGAGTCCAGAATGAACTTCTTTCTGCCCAGATCGCATTTTTTGTTTCCAGATTTTGTGGGAATGATGTCTAATGAAGGATAATAATTAAAGGATACATATCATTCTCCTTTGCAAGCTTTGGAGGCATATGATAAGAAGATGAAGCTGTGTTTTAAAAAATACTGTGTTTTTACTGTGTTGAGTCATCATTTTCAAATGATGATTTCGAGCGACTGGAAAACCATTTTGAGAACCATGTAGAGGATTTTGTTACTAACACATCAAAGAACAATAACCTTTTCCTACATGTGTCATAGATTGGTAAAATCGAATCCATCTCTGAGCCCTAATTTTTGGATCTCAGAATTTCCCTGTTTGACACATGTTTTTGAAATGTAGATCCCAGGCAAATGAAAATGAATATCAAAGAAATGAGAGAGGTTCTCTCTCACAAAAAAAAAATATAGAAAAGCCTCTTCGATTTTGTACACAACTATTTTGATTTGAGAGATATAGGTCAATATTTGAGCAGCATATTTCTAGAAATTTCTGTCTTTTGCAGCCACCTCACAAATTCAAATTTGAGATAGGTAAAGAGGTTATCAGATCCATCTTTTGAGGATCTTGAAACTGATTTCTAAAGATTATTTAAATCCCACAGAGACAAAGTTCACCGGGGGGGGAAGGCATTCTGAGGACTGTGGTTCGATCCTTGAAGACGTGTAACTACTTTTCATCCTTTGGAGATATTCATGAATAAATCTTGACATCGAGCTTCTTTCACTGTGTTTGTTTAGTTTTCATCTCCTTTCTTTCTATGTTTATATATATATATATTCAATGACAAATGATTGTCATCTCATCTCTCCCTTGATATATTAGACTTATATACATTTCTTCTCATGTTTGTCTTAATGCCTGATAGTTGTCATCCTATATTTGCATTCATAAGCTAGAGCTGCAAGTATTTACTTGTTATGACTGGTCATCTATTATATGTAATCTTATATATGTTTATGTTGGTATGATGAGTATTTTACCCATCATTACTAGCCATTCACATATTCTATTGTATGAGTATTTCTGTTAGCATAATGAGTCTTCTCCATGTTTCCACACATTGATTAAAACCTTTTGAGCAACACAGTTGAAAGCCTTAGTCTTTCGAGTGGATTTAAGTGTTTCTAAATGTATGTGATTTTATTAAGTCATCCGATTTGATCCTTTTTCCTCTACATTATTGATCTATTTAAGTTACCAAGATTACACCCATTACAGTCAGGGAGTAATTTCTTGGAGTGATAACAAATTAAATTGGAAGAACTTATAAAAGGGAAGGAGAAATGGGAACAAGTCTAGTGTACCAAGTGTAGAACCGAAGGCCACCACAAGGACGAATTCCTAGGATTTGTGTAGTATTTGGTGACTATAGCACCAGATCCATTACCAGCAGGGGGATATTGTGAAATATGTAAGAAATGGGGACATCATTTGACGAAGTGACCATTACTGTAGAAATATCAGAGTACGCCAAGAAACGTATTTTACAACTCTTGCAAATCAGTCGGACATGAAGAGAAGGAGTGACGTGCATTTGATTTGATGAGATAGCACACTTCAAATATTTACATGATTCAGGAGGAGAATGTTGTGATAGAATAAGGTGGTCCATAGTATAATAATCAAAGAATATTTAATCCAGGAAACAAAGACAATTTTGGCAGGGGTCAAGGAAGAAGAAATTTTGACAGAGGAGGTAGAGGACTGATAATATGTTACAATTGTAATTAACCAAGACACTTAGCTCATGACTTCTTGAACCCTTGTACAACCTGCACATATTGTAGAGTATTGGACCATGCCACAAAAGATTGTCCTCAACTATGCGTAAAGTGGTAGGCAAAAGGGAATTAGAACGAGAACCCAAATCATAATGTACATAAAATATCAGCCAAAAATTGCAATGAAGGACCTAGAATAGTAGTTGTTACGAGCGAAGGAACTAGAACATGGGATAATGCGATGAATCATTTTATGTTTTGTATATTCAGAAAATCACTATCCTTCTTGTATATATCTAACCTCAGAAGAAGAAATCTTGCAGCCCTATATTGTAGATGTTGATTCAATATCCTCATCACAATTTGTTCTTAAAGATGAATCCTGCATTCCAATTCCTCTTGCATTTGATCATTCTTATGATTTCGTAGAGATTGAAATTGATTCCAAATCTATCCAGAGCTCAACACCTTTTTGCATTACTGTTGAGCCTTGTCATGAACCTCTTAATTCTCATAATCAACCCTCTTATTTTCAAATTAAGATCAGGATGAAGATGTTCAAGCCTTTAAGGATTCCCTAT
>SNQJ01S0008750.1:66672-91661 GCA_010110895.2 Picea sitchensis
GAAAGGCATCAGATCTGTGGTCTTTGAAACCTCACAGGGAAGATTTCATCCCCAATAGGAGCCATATGTTAGCGATCAAAAATAATTTTTCAAATTATCTTGACATCACATGATAAGATGATTTGAGATAGAAGATTATTTATTAATCTTAAGTTTAAAAAAAGGCTCTAAATCATATCAGATCAATAAATAAAGGAATTTGTATCTCAGTTCATGCCAAAAGTTAAGTTTTATCTTTCAGGGGATAAATATCAATTTCAAAGTGTAGTAATCTACCGAAAGCTTTCCTTTTCGGTGGCTAAAACGGTGGACACAGTGCACTTGAGTTGTCGAAATCGCAGAAGAGTCCAGAATGAACTTCTTTCTGCCCAGATCGCATTTTTTGTTTCCAGATTTTGTGGGAATGATGTCTAATGAAGGATAATAATTATAGGATACATATCATTCTCCTTTGCAAGCTTTGGAGGCATATGATAAGAAGATGAAGTTGTGTTTTCAAAAATACTTTGTTTTTATTGTGCTGAGTCATCATTTTCAAATGATGATTTCGAGCGACTGGAGAACCATTTCGAGAACCGTGCAGAGGATTTTGTTACTAACACATCAAAGAACAATAACCTTTTCCTACATGTGTCATAGATTGGTAAAATAGAATCCATCTCTGAGCCCTAATTTTTGGATCTCAGAATTTCCCTGTTTGACACATGTTTTTGAAATGAAGATCCCAGGCAAATGAAAACAAATATCAAAGAAATGAGAGAGGTTCTTTCTCACAACAAAACAATATAGAAAAGCCTCTTCGATTTTGTACACAACTGTTTTGATTTGAGAGATATAGGTCAATATTTGAGAAGCATATTTCCACAAATTTCTGTCTTTTCTAGCCACCTCACAAATTCAAATTTGAGATAGGTAAAGAGGTTATCAGATCCATCTTTTGAGTATCTTGAAACTAATTTGTAAAGATTATTTAAATCCCACAGAGAAACAGTTCACCGGGTGGGGAAGGCATTCTGAGGACTATGGTTCGATCCTTGAAGACTTGTAACTACTTTTCATCCTTTGAAGATATTCATGAATACATCTTGACATCGAGCTTCTTTCACTGTGTTTGTTTAGTTTTCATCTCCTTTCTTTCTATGTTTATATATATATTCAATGACAAATGATTGTCATCTCATCTCTTCGTTGATATATTAGACTTATATACATTGCTTCTCATGTTTGTCTTAATGCCTGATAGTTGTCATCCTATCTTTGCATTCACAAGCTAGAGCTGCAAGTATTTACTTGCTATGAATGGCCATCTATTATATGTAATCTTATATATGTTTATGTTGGTATGATGAGTATTTTACCCATCATTACTAGCCATTCACTTATTCTATTGTATGAGTATTTCTGTTAGCATAATGAGTCTTCTCCATGTTTCCATACATTGATTAAAACCTTCTGAGCAACATAGTTGAAAGCCTTAGTCTTTCGAGTGGATTTATGTGTTTCTAAATGTATGTGATTTTATTAAGTCATCCAATTTGATCCTTTTTCCTCTACATTATTGATCTATTTAAGTTACCAAGATTACACCCATTACATTCATGGAGTAACATTACATTCATGGAGTAATTTCTTGGAGTGATAACAAATTCAATTGGAAGAACTTATAAAAGGGAAGGAGAAATGGGAACAAGTCTAGTGTACCAAGTGTAGAACCGAAGGCCACCACAAGGACGAATTCATAGGATTTGTGTAGTATTTGGTGACTATAGCACCAGATCCATTACCAGGAGGGGGATATTGTGAAATATGTAAGAAATCAGGACATGATTCGACGAAGTGACCATTACTGCAGAAATATCAGAGTACGCCAAGAAACTTATTTTACAACTCTTGCAAATTAGTCGGACATGAAGAGAAGGAGTGACATGCATTCGATTTGATGAGAGAGCACACTTCAGATATTTACATGATTCAGGAGGAGAATGTTGTGATAGAATAAGGTGGTCCATAGTATAATAATCAAAGTATATTTAATCCAAGAAACAAAGACAATTTTGGCAGGGGTCAAGGAAGAAGAAATTTTGACAGAGGAGGTAGAGGACTGATAATATGTTACAATTGTAATTAACCAAGACACTTAGCTCATGACTTCCTGAACCCTTGTACAACCTGCACATATTGTAGAGTATTGGACCATGCGACAAAAGATTGTCCTCAACTACGCGTAAAGTGGTAGGAAAAATGGAATTAGAACGAGAACCCAAATCATAATGTACATAAAATATCAGCCAAAAATTGCAATGAAGGACCTAGAATAGTAGTTGTTACGAGCGAAGGAACTAGAACATGGGATAATGCGATGAATCATTTTCTGTTTTGTATATTCAGAAAATCACTATCCTTCTTGTATATATCCAACCTCAGAAGAAGAAATCTTGCAGCCCTATATTGTAGATGTTGATTCAATATCCTCATCACAATTTGTTCTTAAAGATGAATCCTGCATTCCAATTCCTCTTGCACTTGATCACTCTTATGATTTCGTAGAGATTCAAATTGATTCCAAACCTGTTTAGAGCTCAACACCTTTTTGCATTACTGTTGAGCCTTGTCATGAACTTGTTAATTCTCATAATCAACCCTCTTGTTTTCAAATTAAGATCAGGATGAAGATGTTCAAGCCTTTAAGGCTTCCCTATCTCCTTCATCCTTATCCTCTTGACTATTATGAATATCTTCCCTAGTTTTCTGGAGAAAATCAAGTTTCAACTCATAGGCACTTGGGATCCTTTGAGGATTTTGTTAATCGTTTTAATATTGTTCATGGGGATGTCATCATGAGATTGTTCTCTAAATATTTAATCAAAGATGTTGTTGTATGGCTTAAAGGTATGAGAGATGATTTTATTGGCTCTTGGATTGAATTCTCTAATGATTTTTTTAAGTATTGGGGTGAGTACAAATCACTAGATTCATACCTTGTTGATTTTTATGATTTGAAGAGAGAACAGGGTGAAGCTTGGCATGTCTTCAATCCAAGGTTTTATAGAAACTATCATGACATGCCTTTGGAGATCATGCCTTCAAAGATAGATGCCATGATATATTATGTTATGAGTATTCATTCAGAACTTACCCTTCTTCTGATGGAAGGAAAGTCTTCATCCTTAAGGAGCTTGTTTGAAGATGCTCAAGAGGTAGAGGAGAACATCCATGCTTCCAGGAGGATTAGAGAGCAGGTTGACTCTGAAAATCTGCAAGCACATAGACAAATAAACTATGAGTACATCTTAGATTTTGAGCAGGAAGGAAAAGAGTATAAAGAAGATTTGGAACAACGACAAGCAGGTGAATTTATTTCAGATTCAGGTCAGAATTTTTCAACATTTGAAGAGTATTCCAGAGACAGGTATGCATGTGAAGTTTATGATCAGTTTTCAAAACAAATTAAGCCTATGGTAAGCAATGATTGCATAGGAAATTATATGTTCTTAGCTGACCCTAATCCATATGATGTAAACCTTGTTTTGTTATCCTCTTGCGATCATTATTTTGAAGAATAAGTTGTAGTTTTTGATGATCACAAATTGATCTCAAGAGAATCAGAAGGTGACTAGTCTTCTAGTAGAGGAACAATCATGGATGAGAAAGAGGCTTCCATAGATGTGTAGTTGTTTTCCGAAGACCAATATGTTTCTCATCTTCTTTTAGAGGATCCGCTGGCAACATTCATGGAGTTATACTTTTCAGAAAGCTTGAAAGTTTCAGATTTCTTTAGCTCACCCATGTTTTCAGGTGAGGATGATTTCCGGAAAGAGTTCTTATCACTGTTGTTTCATTTCAAACTTCATATGTTGATCAGTGAAAAAGATGAGATTTCTTCAGTATTAAAGTTTCTTGGATGGTTGTTATGGAAGTCATCATTTACCTAGCCAAACTACAGAGCTGGTTAGAGAAGAGTAAGGTAGGAAATAAGCTCACTGCGCGAGCATTTCTTTCTTCTTGTTTATAGTAGAAATAACAGTTAGATTGTGTGAATAAAGGAAGGTCTTGAGAATGGCATGTTTTGAAGGTGTACAGAGATCAATTGTACAAGTCTTGAGAGTTTTTAGAGACTTGTTTCATAGGCCAAATGACTCCATGCCTATTAGAACACTAGAAATTAAGTTCAGGTTTATATTTTTCGGGAAAGGCATCAGATCTGTGGTCTTTGAAACCTCACGGGGAAGATTTCATCCCCAATAGGAGACATATGTTAGCGATCAAAAATAATTTTTCAAATTATCTTGACATCACATGATAAGATGATTTGAGATAGAAGATTATTTATGAATCTTAATTTTAAAAAAAGGCTCTAAATCATATCAGATCAATAAATAAAGGAATTTGTATCTTAGTTCATGCCAAAAGTTAAGTTTTATCTTTCAGTGGATAAATATCAATTTCAAAGTGTAGTAATCCACCGAAAGCTTTCCTTTTCGGCGGCTAAAAGCATGGACATAGTGCACTTGAGCTGTCAAAATCGCAGAAGAGTCCAGAATGAACTTCTTTCTGCCCAGATCGCATTTTTTGTTTCCAGATTTTGTGGGAATGATGTCTAATGAAGGATAATAATTATAGGATACATATCATTCTCCTTTGCAAGCTTTGGAGGCATATGATAAGAAGATGAAGCTGTGTTTTCAAAAATACTTTGTTTTTATTGTGCTGAGTCATCATTTTCAAATGATGATTTAGAGCGACTGGAGAACCATTTTGAGAACCGTGCAGAGGATTTTGTTACTAACACATCAAAGAACAATAGCCTTTTCCTACATGTGTCATAGATTGGTAAAATCGAATCCATCTCTGAGCCCTAATTTTTGGATCTCAGAATTTCCCTGTTTGACACATGTTTTTGAAATGCAGATCCCAGGCAAATGAAAACGAATATCAAAGAAATGAGAGAGGTTCTTTCTCAAAACAAAAAAATATAGAAAATCCTCTTCGATTTTGTACACAACTATTTTGATTTGAGAGATATAGGTCAATATTTGAGCAGCATATTTCCAAAAATTTATGTCTTTTCCAGCCACCTCACAAATTCAAATTTGAGATAGGTAAAGAGGTTATCAGATCCATCTTTTGAGGATCTTGAAACTGATTTCTAAAGATTATTTAAAGCCCACAGAGGCACAGTTCACGGGGGGGGAGGCATTCTGAGGACTGTGGTTCGATCCTTGAAGACTTGTAACTAATTTTCATCCTTTGGAGATATTCATGAATACATCTTGACATCGAGCTTCTTTCACTATGTTTGTTTAGTTTTCATCTCCTTTATTTCTATGTTTATATATATATATTCAATGACAAATGATTGCCATCTCATCTCTTCGTTGATATATTAGACTTATATACATTGCTTCTCATGTTTGTCTTAAAGACTGATAGTTGTCATCCTATCTTTGCATTCATAAGCTAGAGCTGCAAGTATTTACTTGTTATGACTGGCCATCTATTATATGTAATCTTATATATGTTTATGTTGGTATGATGAGTATTTTACCCATCATTACTAGCCATTCACATATTCTATTGTATGAGTATTTCTATTAGCATAATGAGTCTTCTCCATGTTTCCACACATTGATTAAAACCTTCTGAGCAACATAGTTGAAAGCCTTAGTCTTTCGAGTGGATTTATGTGTTTCTAAATGTATCTGATTTTATTTAGTCATCTGATTTACTCCTTTTTCCTATACATTATTGATCTATTTAAGTTACCAAGCTTACACCCATTACAGTCAGGGAGTAATTTCTTGGAGTGATAACAAATTCAATTGGAAGAACTTATAAAAGGGAAGGAGAAATGGGAACAAGTCTAGTGTACCAAGTGTAGAACCGAAGGCCACGACAAGGACGAAATCCTAGGATTTGTGTAGTATTTGGTGACTATAGCACCAGATCCATTACCAGGAGGGGGATATTGTGAAATATGTAAGAAATGGGGACATCATTCGACGAAGTGACCATTACTTAAGAAATATCAGAGTACGCCAAGAAACTTATTTTACAACTCTTGCAAATCAGTCAGACATGAAGAGAAGGAGTGACGTGCATTCGATTTGATGAGAGAGCACACTTCATATATTTACACGATTCAGGAGGAGAATGGTGTGATAGAATAAGGTGTTCCATAGTATAATAATCAAAGAATATTTAATCCAGGAAACAAAGACAATTTTGGCAGGGGTTAAGGAAGAAGAAATTTTGACAGAGGAGGTGGAGGACTGATAATATGTTACAATTGTAATTAACCAAGACACTTAGCTCATGACTTCCTGAACCCTTGTACAACCTGCACATATTGTAGAGTATTGGACCATCCGACAAAAGATTGTCCTCAACTACACGTAAAGTGGTAGGCAAAAGGGAATTAGAACGAGAACCCAAATCATAATGTACATAAAATATCAGCCAAAAATTGCAATGAACGACCTAGAATAGTAGTTGTTACAAGCGAAGGAACTAGAACATGGGATAATGCGATGAATCATTTTCTGTTTTGTATATTCAGAAAATCACTATCCTTCTTGTATATATCCAACCTCAGAAGAAGAAATATTGCAGCCCTATATTGTAGATGTTGATTCAATATCCTCATCACAATTTGTTCTTAAAGATGAATCCTGCATTCCAATTCCTCTTTCATTTGATCACTCTTATGATTTTGTAGAGATTGAAATTGATTCCAAACCTATTTAGAGCTCAACACCTTTTTGCATTACTGTTGAGCCTTGTCAGGAACTTGTTAATTCTCATAATCAACCCTCTTGTTTTCAAATTAAGATCAGGATGAAGATGCTCAAGACTTTAAGGCTTCCCTATCTCCTTCATCCTTATCCTCTTGACTATTATGAATATCTTCCCCAGTTTTCTGGAGAAAATCAAGTTTCAACTCAGAGGCACTTGGGATCCTTTGAGGATTTTGTTGATCGTTTTAAGATTGTTCATGGGGATGTCATCATGAGATTGTTCTCTAAATCTTTAATCAGAGATGTTGTTGTATGTCTTAAAGGTATGAGAGATGATTTTATTGGCTCTTGGATTGAATTTTCTAATGATTTTTTTAAGTATTGGGGTGAGTACAAATCACTAGATTCATACCTTGTTGATTTTTATGATTTGAAGAGAGAACAGGGTAAATCTTGGCATGTCTTGAATCGAAGGTTTTACAGCAACTATCATGACATTCCTTTGGAGATCATGCCTTCAAAGATAGATGCCATGATATATTATGTTATGAGTATTCATTCAGAACTTGCCCTTTTTCTGATGGAAAGGAAGTCTTCATCCTTAAGGAGCTTGTTTGAAGATGCTCAAGAAGTAGAGGAGAACATCCATGCTTCCAGGAGGATTAGAGAGCAGGTTGACTCTGAAAATATCCAAGCACATAGACAAATAAACTATGAGTACATCTCAGATTTTGAGCAGGAAGGAAACGAGTATAAAGAAGATTTGGAACAACGACAAGTAGGTGAATTTATTTCAGATTCAGGTAAGCAATGATTGCATAGGAAATTATATGTTCTTAGCTGATCCTAATCCATATGATGTAAAACTTGTTTTGTTATCCTCTTGTGATCATTATTTTGAAGAAGAAGTTGTAGTTTTTGATGATCACAAATTGATCTCAAGAGAACCAGAAGGTGATCAGTCTGCTAGTAGAGGAACACTCATGGATGAGAAAGAG
The DNA here is from genome assembly GCA_010110895.2 of Picea sitchensis. NCBI lineage: Eukaryota > Viridiplantae > Streptophyta > Pinopsida > Pinales > Pinaceae > Picea > Picea sitchensis. The sequence goes on from SNQJ01S0008750.1 coordinate 74,405, forward strand.
GTTGCCATAGATGTGCAGTTGTTTTCCAAAGACCAGTATGTTTCTAATATTATTTTCAAGGATCCGTTGGCAACATTCATGGAGTTATACTTTTCAGAAAGCTTGAAAGTTTCAGATTTCTTTAGCTCGCCCATGTTTTCAGGTGAGTATGATTTCCGGAAAGAGTTCTTATCACTGTTGTTGCATTTCAAACTTCATATGTTGATCAGTGAAAAAGATCAGATTTCTTCGTTATTAAAGTTTCTTGGATGGTTGTTATGGAAGTCAGCATTTACCTAGCCAAACTGCAGAGTTGGTTAGAGTAGAGTAAGGTAGGAAATAAGCTCATTGCGCGAGCATTTCTTTCTTCTTGTTTGCAGTAGAAATAGCAGTTAGATTGTGTGAATAAAGGAAGGTCTTGAGAATGGCATGTTTTTAAGGTATACAGAGATCAATTGTACAAGTCTTGAGAGTTTTCAGAGACTGGTTTCATAGGCCAAATGACTCCATGCCTAATAGAACACTAGAAATTAAGTTCAGGTTTACATTTTTCGGGAAAGGCATCAGATCTGTGGTCTTTGAAACCTCACAGGGAAGATTTCATCCCCAATAGGAGCCATATGTTAGCGATCAAAAATAATTTTTCAAATTATCTTGACATCACATGATAAGATGATTTGAGATAGAAGATTATTTATGAATCTTAAGTTTAAAAAAAGGCTCTAAATCATATCAGATCAATAAATAAAGGAATTTGTATCTCAGTTCATGCCAAAAGTTAAGTTTTATCTTTCAGCGGATAAATATCAATTTCAAAGTGTAGTAATCCACTGAAAGCTTTCCTTTTCGGCGGCTAAAAGGGTGGACACAATGCACTTGAGCTGTCGAAATCGTAGAAGAGTCTAGAATGAACTTCTTTCTTCCCAGATCGCATTTTTTGTTTCCAGATTTTGTGGGAATGATGTCTAATGAAGGATAATAATTATAGGATACATATCATTCTCCTTTGCAAGATTTGGAGGCATATGATAAGAAGATGAAGCTGTGTTTTAAAAAATACTGTGTTTTTACTGTGTTGAGTCATCATTTTCAAATGATGATTTCGAGTGACTGGAGAACCATTTTGAGAACCGTGCAGAGGATTTTGTTACTAACACATCAAAGAACAATAACCTTTTCCTACATGTGTCATAGATTGGTAAAATCGAATCCATCTCTGAGCCCTAATTTTTGGATCTCAGAATTTCCCTGTTTGACACATGTTTTTGACATGAAGATCCCAGGCAAATGAAAACAAATATCAAAGAAATGAGAGAGGTTCTTTCTCACAACAAAACAATATAGAAAAGTATCAAAGAAATGAGAGAGGTTCTTTCTCAAAAAAAATATAGAAAATCCTCTTCGATTTTGTACACAACTATTTTGATTTGAGAGATATATGTCAATATTTGAGCAGCATATTTCCAAAAATTTATGTCTTTTCCAACCACCTCACAAATTCAAATTTGAGATAGGTAAAGAGGTTATCAGATCCATCTTTGAGGATCTTGAAACTGATTTCTAAAGATTATTTAAAGCCCACAGAGGCACAGTTCACGGGGGGGGAGGCATTCTGAGGACTGTGGTTTGATCCTTGAAGACTTGTAACTACATTTCATCCTTTTGAGATATTCATGAATACATCTTGACATCGAAGCTTCTTTCACTATGTTTGTTTAGTTTTCATCTCCTTTATTTCTATGTTTATATATATTCAATGACAAATGATTGCCATCTCATCTCTTCGTTGATATATTAGACTTATATACATTGCTTCTCATGTTTGTCTTAAAGACTGATAGTTGTCATCCTATCTTTGCATTCATAAGCTAGAGTTTCAAGTATTTACTTGTTATGACTGACCATCTATTATATGTAATCTTATATATGTTTATGTTGGTATGATGAGTATTTTACCCATCATTACTAGCCATTCACATATTCTATTGTATGAGTATTTCTATTAGCATAATGAGTCTTCTCCATTTTTTCACACATTGATTAAAACCTTATAAGCAACATAGTTGAAAGCCTTGGTTTTTCAAGTGGATTTATGTGTTTCTAAATGTATTCCATTTTATTTAGTCATCCGATTTACCTCTTTTCCCATAATATTGATTCATTTAAGTTACCAAGCTACACCCATTACTGTGGAGTAATTTCTGGAGTGATAACAAATTCAATTGGAAGAACTTATAAAAGGGAAGGAGAAATGGGAACAAGTCTGTACCAAGTGTAGAACCGAAGGTCATCACAAGGACGAATCCCAAAAATTTGTGTAGTATTTGGTGACTAGAGCACCAAGTCCATTACCATGAGGGGGATATTGTGAAATATGTAAGAAATGGGACATCATTCGGACGGCGACCATTACTTAAGAAATACTAGAGTACGCCAAGAAACTTATTTTACAACTCTTGCAAATCACCGACATGAAGAGAAGGAGTGACGTGCATTCGATTTGATGAGAGAGCTCACTTCATATTTACACGATTCAGGAGGAGAATGGTGTGATAGAATAAGGTGTTCCATAGTATAATAATCAAAGAATATTTAATCCAGGAAACAAAGACAATTTTGGCAGGGGTTAAGGAAGAAGAAATTTTGACAGAGGAGGTAGAGGACCAATAAAATGTTACGATTGTAATCAACCGAGACACTTATCAGCGACTTCAACCTCGTACAACCTCAAGCATATTGTAGAGTATTGGACCATCCGACAAAAGATTGTCCTCAACTACACGTAAAGTGGTAGGCAAAAGGGAATTAGAACGAGAACCCAAATCATAATGTACATAAAATATCACCAAAAAATTGCAATGAACTTACCTAGAATAGTAGAAGGTTACAAGCTAAGGAACTAGAACATGGATAATGTGCGATGAATCATTTTCTCTGCTTTTATATTCATAAAATCACTATCCTTCTTGTATATATCCAACCTCAGAAGAAGAAATATTGCTTCCCATATTGTAGATGTTGATTCAATATCCTCATCACAATTTGTTCTTAAAGATGAATCCTGCATTCCAATTCCTCTTACATTTGATCACTCTTATGATTTCGTAGATATTGAAATTGATTCCAAACCTATTTAGAGCTCAACACCTTTTTGCATTACCACTGCTGAACCTTGTCATGAACTTGTTAATTCTCATAATCAACCCTCTTGTTTTCAAATTAAGATCGTGGATGAAGATGTTCAAGACTTTAAGGCTTCCCTATCTCCTTCATCCATCCTCTTGACTATTATGAATATCTTCCCCAGTTTTCTAGAGAAAATCAAGTTTCAACTCAGAGGCACTTGGGATCCTTTTAGGATTTTGTTGATCGCTTTAAGATTGTTCATGGGGATGTCATCATGAGATTGTTCTAAATCTTTAATCGAGATGTTGTTGTATGTCTTAAAGGTATGAGAGATGATTTTATTGGCTCTTGGATTGAATTTTCTAATGATTTTTTTAAGTATTGGGGTGAGTACAAATCACCAGATTCATACCTTGTTGATTTTATGATTTGAAGAGAGAACAGGGTAAATCTTGGCATGTCTTGAATCGAAGGTTTTACAGCAACTATCATGACATTCCTTTGGAGATCATGCCTCAAAGATAGATGATATATTATGTTATGAGTATTCATTCAGAACATGCCCTTCTTCTGTTGGAAAGGAAGTCTTCATCCTTAAGGAGCTTGTTTGAAGATGCTCAAGAAGTAGAGGAGAACATCCATGCTTCCGGGAAGATCAGAGAGTGGGTTTACTCTAAAAATATACAAGCACATAAACAAGTGAACTATGAGTACATCCTCTGTGATTTTGAGCGGTGAAGGAAAAACGAAAGTATGTGCGAAGATTTGGGAAATCAACGCATGTAAGAATTTATTTTATTCAAAGCAATGATTGCATAGGAAATTATATGTTCTTAGCTGATCCTAATCCATATGATGTAAAACTTGTTTTGTTATCCTCTTTGTGATCATTATTTTGAAGAAGAAGTTGTAGTTTTTGATGATCACAAATTGATCTCAAGAGAAAAAGAATATGATCAGTTTTCTAGCAGAGGAACAATCATGGATGAGAAAGAGGTTGCCATAGATGTGCGCTGTTTTCCAAAAGACCAAGATGTTTCTAATATTATTTTCTAAGGATCCGCTGGCAACATCTCATGGAGTTATACTTTCTTAAAGCTTGAAAGTTTCCGATTTCCTTTTAGCTCACTTCCATACTTTCGTGTGAGTATGATTGCGAAAGAGTTTTATTCATTGTTGTTGCATTTCAAACTTCATATGTTGATCAGTGAAAAAGATCAGATTTCTTCGTTATTAAAGTTTCTTGGATGGTTGTTATGGAAGTCAAGATTTACCTAGCCAAACCGGGCAGAGTTGGTTAGAGTAGAGAAGGTAGAAATAAGTCATTGCTGAAAGCATTTCTTTTTCTTCTTGTTTGCAGTAGAAATAGCAGTTAGATTGTGTGAATAAAGGAAGGTCTTGAGAATGGCATGTTTTTAAGGTATACAGAGATCAATTGTACAAGTCTTGAGAGTTTTCAGAGACTGGTTTCATAGGCCAAATGACTCCATGCCTAATAGAACACTAGAAATTAAGTTCACATTTATATTTTTCAGAAAGGCATCAGACCGGTGGTTCTTGAAACTTCATAGAGAAGATTTCATCCCCAATAGGAGCCATATGTTAGCACTCAAAAATAATTTTTCAAATTATCTTGACATCACATGATAAGATGATTTGAGATAGAAGATTATTTATGAATCTTAATTTTAAAAAAAAGGCTCTAAATCATATCAGATCAATAAATAAAGGAATTTGTATCTCAATTCATGCCAAAAGTTAAGTTTTATCTTTCAGTGGATAAATATCAATTTCAAAGTGTAGTAATCTACCGAAAGCTTTCCTTTCTACAAGGTGGTGGACACAATGCACTTGAGTCGAAATCGCAGAAGAGTCTAGAATGAACTTTTGTCTACCCAGATCGCATTTTTGCTCTGTGATTTTGTGGGAATGATGCTCAATGAAGGATAATAATTATAGGATACATATCATTCTCTTTTGCAAGATTTGGAGGCATATGATAAGAAGATGAAGCTTATTTTAAAAATAATCAGAGCTTTCTATCGTTGAGTCATCATTTTCAAAATGATGATTTCGAGTGACTGGAGAACCATTTTGAGAACCGTGCAGAGGATTTTGTTACTAACACATCAAAGAACAATAACCTTTTCCTACATGTGTCATAGATTGGTAAAATAGAATCCATCTCTGAGTCTCTAATTTTCGGATCTCATAATTTCCCTGCTTGACACATGTTTTTGAAAATGCGATCCTGTGCAAATGAAAACTAATATCAAAGAAATGAGAGAGGTTATCAAAACAAACAATATAGAAAAACCTCTATCAATTTTCCAAAACCTGTTTTGATTTGAGAGATATAGGTCAATATTTGAGCAAAATATTTCCAGAAATTTCTATCTTTCCAGCCACCTCACAAATTCAAATTTGAGATAGGTAAAGAGGTTATCGATCCATATTTTGAGGATCTTGAAACTTATTTGTAAAGATCATTTAAATCCCACAGACACAAGCCACCTGGGAGGCATTCTAAGGACTGTGGTTTGATCCTTGAAGACTTGTAACTACTTTTCATCCTTTGGATATATTCATGAATACATCTTGACATTGAGCTTCTTTCACTGCGTTTGTTTAGTTTTCATCTCCTTTATTTCTATAAGCTTATATATATTCAATGACAAATGATTGTCATCTCATCTCTTCGTTGGTATATTAGATTTATATACATTGCTTCTCATGTTTGTCTTAATGCCTGATAGTTGTCATCCTATCTTCGCATTCATAAGCTAGAGCTGCAAGTATCTACTTGTTATGACTGGCCATCTATTATATGAAATCTTGTATATGTTTATGTTGGTATGATGAGTATTTTACCCATCATTACTAGCCATTCACTTATTCTATTGTATGAGTATTTATGTTAGCATAATGAGTCTTCTCCATGTTTCCACACATTGATTAAAATCTTCTGAGCAACATAATTGAAAGCCTTAGTCTTTCGAGTGGATTTATGTGTTTCTAAATGTATGTGATTTTATTAAGTCATCCGATTTGATCCTTTTCCTCTACATTATTGATCTATTTAAGTTACCAAGCTTACACCCATTACACCGTGGAGTAATTTCTTGGAGTGATAACAAATTAAATTGGAAGAACTTATAAAAGGGAAGGAAAAACACAAACAAGTCTAGTGTACCAAGTGTGAACCGGTCACCACAAGTACTTAATTCCTAGGATTTGTGTAGATGGTGACTATAGAACCGCATCCATTACCGAGGGGGATATTGTAGTCATGTAAGAAATGGGACACTATTCGACCTAAGTGACCATTATCAGCAGTAAATACCGAGGCACGCTAAGAAACTCATCTACAACTCTTGCAAATTCAGTTGGACATGAAGAGAAGGAGTGACATGCATTCGATTTGATGAGAGAGCACACTTCAGATATTTACATGATTCAGAGGAGAATGTTGTGATAGAATAAGGTGGTCCATAGTATAATAATTAGAGAAGATTTAAGGAAACAAAGACAATTTTGGCAGGGGTCAAGGAAGAAGAAATTTTGACAGAGGAGGTAGAGGACTGATAATATGTTACAATTGTAATTAACCAAGACACTTAGCTCATGACTTCTTGAACCCTTGTACAACCTGCACATATTGTAGAGTATTGGACCATGCCACAAAAGATTGTCCTCAACTATGCGTAAAGTGGTAGGCAAAAGGGAATTAGAACGAGAACCCAAATCATAATGTACATAAAATATCAGCCAAAAATTGCAATGAAGGACCTAGAATAGTAGTTGTTACGAGCGAAGGAACTAGAACATGGGATAATGCGATGAATCATTTTATGTTTTGTATATTCAGAAAATCACTATCCTTCTTGTATATATCTAACCTCAGAAGAAGAAATCTTGCAGCCCTATATTGTAGATGTTGATTCAATATCCTCATCACAATTTGTTCTTAAAGATGAATCCTGCATTCCAATTCCTCTTGCATTTGATCATTCTTATGATTTCGTAGAGATTGAAATTGATTCCAAATCTATCCAGAGCTCAACACCTTTTTGCATTACTGTTGAGCCTTGTCATGAACCTCTTAATTCTCATAATCAACCCTCTTATTTTCAAATTAAGATCAGGATGAAGATGTTCAAGCCTTTAAGGATTCCCTATCTCCTTCATCCTTATCCTCTTGACTATTATGAATATCTTCCCCAGTTTTCTAGAGAAAATCAAGTTTCAACTCAGAGGCACTTGGGATCCTTTGAGGATTTTGTTGATCGTTTTAAGATTGTTCATGAGGATGTCATCATGAGATTGTTCTCTAAATCTTTAATCAGAGATGTTGTTGTATGGTTTAAAGGTATGAGAGCTGATTTTATTAGCTCTTGTATTGAACTCTCTAATGTTTGTTTGAAGTATTGGGGTGAGTACAAATCACTAGATTCATACCTTGTTGATTGTTATGATTTGAAGAGATAACATGGTGAAGCTTGGCATGTCTTCAATCGAAGGTTTTACGGAAACTATCATGACTTGCCTTTGAAGATCATGCCTTCAGAAACAGATGCCATGATATATTATGTTATGAGTATTCATTCAGAACTTGCCCTTCTTCTACTGAAAAGGAAGCCTTCTTCCTTAAGGAGCTTGTTTGAAGATGCTCAAGAGGTAGAGGAGAACATCCATGCTTCCTTCTAGGAGGATTAGAGAGCGAGTTGACTCTGAAAATCTCCAAGCACGTAGACAAATAAACTATAAGTACATCTCAGATTTTGAGCAGGAAGGAAAAGAGTATAAAGAAGATTTGGAACAACAACAAGCAGGTGAATTTATTTCAGATTCAGGTCAGAATTTTTCAACATTTGCAGAGTATTCCAGAGACAGGTATGCATGTGAAGTTTATGATGAGTTTGCAAAACAAATTAAGCCTATGGTAACCAATGATTGCATAGGAAATTATATGTTCTTAGCTGATCCTAATCCATATGATGTAAACCTTGTTTAGTTATCCTTTTGTGATCATTATTTTGAAAAAGAAGTTGTAGTTTTTGATGATCACAAATTGATCTCAAGAGAACTAGAAGGTGATCAGTCTTCTAGTAGAGGAACAATCATGGATGAGCAAGAGGCTGCCATAGATGTGCAGTTGTTTTCCGAAGACTAGTATGTTTCTAATCTTCTTTTCAAGGATCCGATGGAAACATTCATGGAGTTATACTTTTCAGAAAGCTTGAAAGTTTCAGATTTCTTTAGTTCGCCCATGTTTTTAGGTCAGTATGATTTCTGGAAAGAGTTCTTATCACTGTTGTTGCATTTCAAACTTCATATGTTGATCATTGAAAAAGATGAGATTTCTTCAGTATTAAAGTTTCTTGGATGGTTTTTATGGAAGTCAGCATTTACCTAGCCAAACTGCAGAGTTGGTTAGAGTAGAGTAAGGTAGGAAATAAGCTCACAGCCTGAGCATTTATTTCTTCTAGTTTGCAATAGAAATAGCAGTTAGCTTGTGTGAATAAAGGAAGGTCTTGAGAATGGCATGTTTTGAAGGTATACAAAGATCAGTTGTACAAGTCTTGATAGTTTTCAGAGACTGGTTTTAGAGGCCAAATGACTCCATGCCCATTAGAACACTAGAAATTAAGTTCAGATTTATATTTTTCAGAAAGGCATCAGATTTTTGGTCCTTGAAACCTCACAAGGAAGATTTCATCCCCAATAGGAGCCATATGTTAGCGATAAAAAATAATTTTGCAAATTATCTTGACATCACATGATAAGATGATTTGAGATAGAAGATTATTTATGAATCTTAAGTTTAAAAAAAGGCTCTAAATCATATCAGATCAATAAATAAAGGAAGTTGTATCTCAGTTCATGCCAAAAGTTAAGTTTTATCTTTCAGCGGATAAATATGAATTTCAAAGTGTAGTAATCCACCGAAAGCTTTCCTTTTCGGTGGCTAAAAGGGTGGACACAGTGCACTTGAGCTATCGAAATTACAGAAGAGTCCAGAATGAACTTCTTTCTGCCCAGATCGCATTTTTTGGTTTCCAAATTTTGTGGGAATGATGTTTAATGAAGGATAATAATTATAGGATACATATCATTCTCCTTTGCAAGCTTTGGAGGCATATGATAAGAAGATGAAGTTGTGTTTTCAAAGATACTATGTTTTTACTGTGCTGAGTCATCATTTTCAAATCATGATTTCGAGTGACTCGAGAATCATTTTGAGAACCGGGTGGAGGATTTTGTTTCTAAAATGTCAAAGAACAATAACATTTTCCTACATGTGTCATAGATTGGGAAAATTGAATCCATCTCTGAGCCCTAATATTTGGATCTCAAAATTTCCCTGTTTGACACATGTTTTTGAAATGCAGATCCCGGGAAAATGAAAATGAATATCAAAGAAATGAGAGAGGTTTTTTCTCAAAACAAACCAATATACAAAAGCCTCTTCCATTTTGTACACAGTTGTTTTGATTTGAGAGCTATAGGTCAATATTTGAGCAGCATATTTCCAAAAATTTCTGTCTTTTCCAGCCACCTCACAAATTTGAATTTGAGATAGGAAAAAAGGTTATCAGGTCCATCTTTTGAGGATATTGAAACTAATTTGTAAATATTATTTCAATCCCACAGAGACACAGTTCATGGGGGGGAAAGGCATTCTGAGGACTGTAGTTCGATCCTTGAAGACTTGTAACTACATTTCATCCTTTGGAGATATTCATGAATACATCTTGACATCGAGCTTCTTTCACTATGTTTGTTTAGTTTTCATCTCCTTTCTTTCTATGTTTATATATATTCAATGACAGATGACTATCATCTCATCTCAATGACAGAGGAGGTAGAGGACTGATAATATGTTACAATTGTAATCAACCAGGACACTTAGCTCATGACTTCCTGAACCCTTGTACAACTTGCACATATTGTAGAGTATTGGACCATGCGACAAAAGATTGTCCTCAACTACGCATAAAGTGGTAGGCAAAAGGGAATTAGAACGAGAACCCAAATCATAATGTACATAAAATATCAGCCAAAAAATGCAATGAAGGACCTAGAATAGTAGTTGTTATGAGCGAAGGAACTAGAACATGGGATAATGTGATGAATGGAGGGAAGTAGGTTGAGAAATGGGTAATAAAATAAACAAGACCTATGCCAATATTCGACCCTCAGCGGGAAAAGGAAATGTATCATAGGGAAATAAAAGATACTAGGACCAGATTGGGTAGCATCAACATCATTTGTGCCTCATGTCTATGATCACACTATGCCAGAGAGGTCACTTGGGAAGGTAATTAATCTAAGAGAGTTCCTGAGAAGTTTTGTGGAGTTAATGAAAGGTGAAATTGCATTGAGTGCATAATATGAAATGATTGATCATTGTGCGTAAGAAAGGGAAATTCCTATTGCATAGAGGGTAGTGAATCAGCTACTGCGCAGAAAGAGGACCAATGGAGAATTTAGATTAAGTGTGCATATTGGGGAATATGATGTGGATAATGTTATCTTGGACTTGGGGTTTGGTGTGAATGTGTTACCAAAGAAGACTTGGGAGATGATGGGGTAACCCAATTTAATATGGTCTCCTATTCAGTTAAGATTAGAAAACCAACACAAGATAGTACAGATTGGTTGATTGACAGGAGTACTTGTGAACGTAGATGGAGTGCGTCGTGTAGTAGACTTTGAAGTCATTGAGATCAGGGATGATAGTCAACCATATAAAAAACTAATTGGACTTGAATGGGCCTTTGATAATCAAGTGATCATTAATATGAAGAGGAGGGAAATGATATTTGAGGTAGGAGACTTGAAAGTTACTGCACCATTAGACTCAACAGAGGGAAAAAGGTACATACAGCTAGTGAGAGGGAACGAAATTGAAAACCTATAAAAAATGAATGCATAGATGGATGGTTATGTTAACCCCATTGAAGATGGTGCACTAAGTTGGAGAATTACTAGTTCAGGTGCATCAGATTCATAGGAACATCTAGAGCATTGGAAACAAAGGATGCATGAAGTATCAACTAGACAATGTGCACGCATAACTCAATCATTGCACTGGATTGGAACATAGCTATGTGATCCACCCAAGTATGATGGATTGAATGAAATAATCTCATTTGTAAAGAAATTCAAATTGCAAGTACCTGAAAAACAAAGGTTGTTGGCAGTAGATGTTCTCTTGAAAGCTACTCCATCTAGGTGGTGGGTTGCACACAAAGAGAGGATGGAATATTGGTCGCAGTGTCGGAGACTAATGCACGTGAGATTTGGTACCGATTTAGAGAATATTGCATAGAAGTATATAGGGATAATTGACCTGGTAGGTCATGCGGAGCAGTGCAGAGCCATATGGAGTTCAGTACCAAAGAAGGAATGGATGCACATATTTATACATGCACTTGATACAATTCTGAAGAAATGGTATGTGGAGATGGAAATGCGTGGAGAGACAACAAGTTGGGATGAGTTGGTTCAAAGGTTCAAGGTAACTTTTACTTTTTAACATGAATGTCCACTAATATATGCATCGTTACAAGTTATTCGAACCAAGATATTCTTAGAAGAAGGGTTGATGGAGGTGGTACCTGTGTGCATTGTGCACAGAGCTTCTATGACTATCCATGAATTACTGGAGTGTTACAATGCTGCGAAAGAAGAACAAGATGAGGAAGATCCCAGGAATGTGCAAGTACCTGAAATTGAGGGGGAACATGCAATAGAAAATCCAAAGCTTGAATATGTTGCATATACATAGCCAATAAAGACGCGGAAGGTAAACATTGGGACGACAGAGAATCCAAAGTTTGCATAGATACGTTATTATCAGAGTGATGAAACTGTGGAGAAGATTGCAGATTTATTGCACGAGTATCAGGATCTATTCCCAACTACATTCTTAGAAATGAAGGGGATAGTTGGGGAATTAATAGAGATGAAGATCCCTTTGAAACCAGGTGCTAAACCAGTGCGACAAAGACCCTACATGTTAAATTCGAAGTACAAAGAGAAGGTGAAAGAAGAAATAGACAGGATGTTGGATGCATGGATCATTGAACTGGTGGTGGAATAAGAATGGATAATTTCAATCATGGTAGAAGATAAGAAAACAATAGGAATCAAGATTTGCGTAGATCTCAGGAAGTTGAATGATGCATGTCTGCATGATCCATCTCCAACATCATTCATAGATGAGGTACTGGAGAATGTAGGAGGGCATGAGGCTTATTATTTCATAGATGGATTCTCAGGGTACCATCAGATCAAAATTGCACAGGAAGATAGGTATAAAACTACTTTTGCAACAGTGTGGGGAAGTTATCAGTACACAGTGATACCCTTTGGACTGAAGAATGCACCTGCAATTTTTTCAAGAGTTGTGGTTGTAGCTTTTAAGGAATTTATTCATAAGTTCCTTGAAGTGTACTTAGATGATTGGACTGTGTTTAGTCTACTGAAGGATCATATATAAGTACTCATATTAATGTTGGATAGGTGTAGACAATGTCATATTCACTGAATTTGAAGAAGTCTATTTTTTGCACACCTTTTGGAATTTTGTTGGGCCATGTGGTCTGCAAGCAGGGCTTATTAGTAGAACCTGTCAAGATTGCAATAATTCTGAATTTACAACCACCTACATCAGTCATACAACTAAGGTAAACTCTTGTTCATATAGGATATTACAGGAATTTTATCAAAGGTTATGCGCAGATTACAACACCTATGGAGAAGTTGTTGAAGAAGGAAGTGAAGTTCCAATGGAATGAGGATTGTTAGAAGGGTTTGGACACCTTAAAACATAAATTAGTGATAGCGTCGATTTTGATCTTTCTAGATTGGAACAAATAATTCCATGTTCATATAGATGCATCGTCCATAGCTTTGGGTGCAGAATTGTCTCAACCAGGGAAAGGAGGCATAGATCACCAAATTGCTTTTTCAAGTAGGAAGTTGTCCATAGCAGAGAAGAATTACACTACCACATAACGAGAAGTATTGGCAATGGTATATGCGCTACACAAATTTAGACATTATTTATTGGGTTCTCACTTTAATATGTACACAAACCATTCTACACTAAAATACTTAGTGAACAAGCCAGTGTTGGGGGGGAGAATATGTAGGTGGTTACTGATGTTTCAAGAATATGATTTTGAGGTTGTTGTGAAACCAAGGAATTTGAATGCAATAACTTATCACTTATCGCGCATAATATCAAGAGAAGATGCAGGGAATCTATATGACAGCTTGTCAGATGCATAGTTATTTGCAATTAAGATGGTGGATGACTACTTCGCAGACATCGTACAGTTTCTAAGTACAGGAATGGCCCCATATGAAATGACAGTTGTGTAGAAGAAAAAATTAGTGGTTAAAGCAACATACTATCAACTCATTGCAGGGAAATTATACAAGTTAGATGCATATGGAATATTGAGACGATGTGTGCTAGAGCATGAAAGGACTATGATACTCAGATAAGCACACAAAGGGATTACAGGAGAACACTACGTAGGTAAATGGACTGCACAAAATATCTTGTGCATAGGGATCTAGTGGCCCACACTTCATAAGGATGTTTGTTGGCCATCGACCAAGTTTTGAGAGAACCTTGGTCATGCTTGACCATTTTTGGGACTTCGACAGGATGGTCGAAGACAAAGTGCCCAAGCGAAGCGAAGATTGCAGGGATCTCACCCTTTTTGCAGGCTTTTTGGGGTTTTAGGGTTTATGTAACGAGTATGGGATGTCAGCCCATGAGTTTACCCATGGTTAGGCCCCTTTTTGTAATGTATAAATAAGTAGCTAGGCGATGTAAGTTGTGGTGTACTAGAAGTGATGGGCTTAGTGCATTATTAGAGTATGTTAAGACTTTCAGAGCTAAGTGCAAGTGTTTGTAAGTGCTTTGTGCACAGACTGTATAAGGCTTTGTGCCCTGACCTAATTCGGGGAAGGAGGACCTACAGAGGTGCATGCAGATCTCCTGTCTTATGAGGAGTTGGCTTTGTGGCTTGGTGCATGTATGAAGATTGGAAGAGACTAATAAATAAGAAGAAGATTTGGTGGGTGTAGCCCCACATTGGGGTGAACCACGTATATCCTATGTTGTTTTGCTTTGTCCAGTGTTATTCATGGTGTTTATGTATTTATTTTCTTAATCTTGTTGCATGATAGGTAGATCCATTGATTCTTAGTGCTTAGTATATGAATGAATATTAGATATGTTCTAGTGCTATGTGTTAAATGGTTAGATGTGCTTAATCTTGGTCGTTATTGCACTGATCTGTAATAAGGGTTTAACCTGCAATGTGAATAAGGGTTAAATACTAATGAATGTTATTGGCTAAGTGCTATGTTAAGTATTGTGATCATAGATCTGTGTCCTAGATAGGTTGTAGACACTTGAGTCCTACAACCCCCTCTACCTCTACCTCAGGCGATACTTCATCTGCTTCACAGGTGTTGCTGAAAGGGTCGGTAGTTAGGGTTTTGTTGGTGCGTTGTTGAAGCGTTGAACCCTGGGTCTGCCCCTGTGCCAACAAATGGTTTTGTTGTTGGGACCTGAAACTGTAATTGTTGGGAACTGAAGAAAAGAGAAAGCTCTGTGTGTAGATCTATTGCTGTAGTGCACAATACTCTTCTTGATTTGCGAAGTTTTGTGCTAAGAAAAAGAAGTCTGATTTGAAGAAAAGAGGTAAGATCTTAAATCTTTGTGCTCTGGTAAAGGTAAGATAAGTGGAAATTTTTTCTTCAAAAGTATGAATTTAGGTATGTTTGATAAAATTTGTCCTAGTCTGGAAACTAGGGCACAACTAGAAGAAAGAAGATCTGATCTGATTAAATTTGATAGAGATAGTGAAAGATATGTTATCCCTATGCATAGAAAGACGTTTTGGACTAACAAGCGGACACAGGACCCTAGAAACAATTTTTGCAGATTGCAGGTCCATCACTGTGATCCTAGTGCGCAGTACATAAAAGGTTGGGGATCGTTTAGGAGAAAGAGAGGAGTGACATTGTGTTACAACTGCAGAAAATCAGGACATCTTGCTAAGGAATGCCATGGTATAGGTCCTATTTTTATTTGTTTTAAATTTATTGATCATGAGATTTTGGATTGCTCTAGAATGATTGCTAAAGTTGAAAAGATGACCTGACACAAGCAAACCATGAACAAGGTCAAGAAACTAAGAATGTGCTAGAGAACCAGAAATAATCAGAGACTATGTTATTACAGATGAAAGAAACATTGAATGATTACAGAGACATCAATTTACCAAAGATCTTAAAAGAAAAGCAGTGTATAGAAACAAGAATAGGAGACTTCGACATAGACTGTGTTTTGGATGAGGAAACACAGGTGAATATTATGCCAGAAAGTACTTGGGAAATTTTGGGAAATCCTACTATGGCTCCTTCATTGGGAGGTTTTGTAACAAAGTTTGAATTTTTCTTTCCTTAGTGTCTTCATCCCAATGTATCTGAGAATTGCATCAAGCTTATAAGTTTACACGGGGTCTATATATCTCTGTTGCATAGGGTTTGATGCCAACAGTTGGCAGATGGACAAACTTCCATATGCACCAGACCCTACTATTTCATAACATCGGTTTCCTTTGGACAATGCTCCTACTCCAATCAGCAGTTGTCGTTATGATAGCTCTCTTGGGTTGTTAACAAATAAGTTTATTAGTCTAGTCAAGCAGGTTGTTGATGGTATTCTTGATCTTAACAAAGCTGCAGACACTTTGGAAGTCCAAAAACGCAGAATATACGATATAACCAATGTTCTTGAGGGGATAGGACTAATTGAGAAAAGGTTGAGAAATAGAATTCAATGGAAGGGTCTTAGTGTGTCTAGATCTGGAGAGGTTGAAGACGAAGCAACAGTTCTAGTATATTATGTGCCTCATTACAGTAAGAAAAGACAGTCCAAATGTTCCATATGGTGAAAGGATTCAGGAACTCCAGCAATGGCTTCAAGAGGCTGCGTTGAAAGAGCTTTTGAGATTATTGCCGAGTTTCTTTTCAAGGCGGCATAGCAGCTTCGATTCCACGAACACAGCGTCTCTCATCATCGTGATCCATGGTTGGTTATCTGCATGGGACAGAATCACTTCCAGACGATTTTTATCATCAATATATAGCCACTGCTGCCATGATCTAAGAGATTCTCTTCCACTTCACCAGGCTCAATTCTGAGAGGCATTGATAGAATAATTGCTTGCCGATTCCTCAGTAACGGGTAAGCAATATAGCCATTGAAATTTTATTTAAAAGGAACAAATTCGTATTATTAAAGTGAAGGGAGGCACATGCAGACATAATAAATTAATATCAAAGTCAAACAGTCTTTGCAATTCAATGCGTCGATGATCGATAAAAAAAACAAACATTCCTCGTCTCAAAGTGACAGGTTTTCTACGCGAATTCAGAAATATCAATGCCAGAATAAGGACATCTACTACGGAATTGCAAAGTTGCCACGTCCATAAAACGTGGACCTATCACGGGATTTCAGACTTTTTCTTATCGTTTTTTACACTACATCTATTTCTCCGAAACCCCGAAGGCCGAGGGGAAATTTGCGCATCCCCAAAAGAAATACGAAAGTCTTCGGCAACGATGGGTGATAGTTACAGATTTGGTAGCTTGGACTAATGCATTGAAGATATCTTCCATTGACGTCGACTGACAGCGTGCATTTGAACCTGTAGCTAACGCCAAGACGTTGAGGGGCAGGAGGATCCGGTGGCTTAAGCTTTTCTTTCTGCTGGTCACCTACGACGCACTGCCCAGTTACCTTCAATTTATCTCACACAGATGACAGACAGCAGACAGGCTCTTGACACCTCGCTGGAAAGTTCTTCTGATTACCTCATTACAGATCGAGCACGGACCCTCCCGAAAGTGGACAAAGCTATGGGAGTAGCAGACGAAAGAGTCTATCACAGCGGAGCAGAGAGAAACATGGTAAAATTCATTACAGCAGGAATTATGTGCGCGCATGTAATGGTGGCTTTCAGACTGACGATGGTAGAAGCTTTGAAGATGTTCGAAGGGTATCCTGAAATTCCCGACAGGACTTTTCCTTTGATGCACGAGTCATTTA
>SNQJ01S0008751.1:0-32305 GCA_010110895.2 Picea sitchensis
AATTGGTGTTGTCCTAATGCAAGAAGGAAGGCCCCTAGCTTTTGAAAGTCGACCACTCAAGGGAAAGGACTTACACAAACCCATTTATGAGAAGGAAATGATGGCAATACTACATGCATTGTAGAAATGGTGTTCTTACCTAGTAGGTAGGCACTTCAAGGTCAAAACAAATCATGATAGTCTTAAATACTTCTTGGAACAAAGACTATCTTCAGAAGAACAAAAAAAATGGGTAACCAAGATATAGGGTTATGATTTTGAAATCATCTATAAAAAGGGGAAGCAAAATGTTGTGGCAGATGCACTCTCAAGAAAGGATGAAGATGTTGAGGCCTTTCTTTGTGATATCTCGATCATACAACCTGATTGGATAATAGAAGCAAGGGATGAATGGAAGAATGACGAAAACGTGTGGACTCTCATTCAAAGGTTGTAGTAGGATTCCAGTGCATTGGATACATTTACATGGAAAAATGATTCACTATGGTACAAAGATTGCTTATATTTATGTAAGAACTCCCAACTCAAACAAAAGGTACTATTGGAATTGCACACCTCTCCAGTAGGAGGGCACTTGGGATTTTTGAAAACCTACCATAGAGTCAAGAAGAAATGTTTTTGGGATGGCCTTAAAACTAATGTTGAAAGGTTTGTGGTAGAATGTTTGGTTTTCCAACAAAATAAGGTGGAAAAAATTAAGACCCCAAGTCTTTTACAACCATTATCCATCCCAATTCAGCGTTGGAAGGAGGTTTCCATGGATTTCATAACAGGGTTACCAAATTTTGAAGGAAAGAGTGTCATCATGGTGATTGTTGATAGAATGACCAAGTACGCACACTTTTGTGCACTCTCTCATCCCTTAAAATCTAGTACAATTGTCATCGCATTCATGGAGATAGTTCAAAAGCTACATGGCAGCCCAAATATTATTGTAAATGACAGAGATCCCATCTTCACTGGACATTTTTGGACAGAATTGTTTTCTTGTTTGGGTACTCAATTGGCTCATAGATCATCCTATCATCCTCAATCTGATGAACAAACCGAGATAGTGAACAAATGTCTAGAAGGATACCTTTTTTGCTTTGTATTTGATAAACAAACACAATGGTTCAAATGGTTACCCTTGGAAGAATGGTGGTATAACACTTCCTTTTATGCTACAACAAAAATGACATCATTTATGGAACTTCATGAATACCACCCTCCTTCCATCAATTCTTCTCTAAAAGAAAAAACTAAGGTTCAAGCAATGGAAGATCACATCGAGAATCAACAACAAGTTCTCCAAATCTTAAAGGACAACTTGGCCATGGCACAAAATCGCATGAAACAACAAGCAGATCAACATCATAGTGAAATAAGTTTTGAAGTAGAGGATTGGGTGTTTTTAAGACTACAACCATACAAACAGATGTCCCTCAAGCAATCCAAGAAGGATAATTAATTATCACCAAAGTACTATGGCCCTTATAAGGTGTTGCAAAAGATTGGTACTATGGCATACAAATTGGAGTTTCCTACATCTTCACGAGTACACCCAGTTTTCCATGTTTCATGCTTAAATAAGGTTATAGGAGACAAGATCCCAGTTCAAACTATATTTCCAGAACTTGACGAGGAAGGAAGAATCATATTGGATCCTGAATCCATCACTAACACAAGAATTCTCCAGCTGAGGAATAGATCCATTTCAGTGTAACTCATTAAATGGAGGAAACTACTAGCTGAAGATTCCACTTATGAAGATGAGTCTTTTATACAGAAGCATCCAGATTTACTCAAGCATTGTGGACAACACTTATCTCAAGGGGAGGGGCATGTTAAGCCCTAATAATGTCTCATTACCCCTTAATTGGGGCATATTATATTAGTAATGTTATTTTATTTGTGTCGGCTTTAGGCCATTAGTTGTAATTACACCTCCTAGTCTCCTATATATACCAAGGAGACATTTTCATTTTGAATCATCTTGTACTTGAAAAAAGTGGGGTAAAAGGAGCTTCCCCCTCGAAGAGGATTATTATCTGAAATTATCTCTTTTTCAAGGCGTTGAGTACTTTTTTGAGGTTGTTCTATGCTATATTGATATTTGGTTCTTTACAGAGACTCGAAATTTACCTCAAATTTTTGGAAATGGTTATTCAAGGATTCAGAAGGAATCTGAATTTTAGTACAACTTATCATCCTGAGTCTAATGGATAGACAGAGAGGGTGAACAAAGTAATATAAGACACACTGAGAATGTATTTGATGGACAAACCATCGAAATGGGAAGACTACATGCACTTGGTAGAATTCACCTACAACAATGGGTATCAAGCATCGTTGAAGATGAGCCCATTTGAAGCACTTTATGGTAGAAAGTGCAATGCTCCAGTAAGCTGGGATAATCTAGTTGATAGATCAGTAGTTGGGATAGAGTTTCTCAAGGAAATGGAAGAGAAAATGCTAAAAATTAAGTAGAATTTGAAAGATGCCCAGGACAGGCAGAAAAGTTATGCTGATAAAAATAGAACCCACAGGGAGTTTAAAGTGGGTGGCCATGTTTTTCTGAAAGTGAAAGCTAATAGAAGTTCCCTAAGGCTGGGAAATTGTGCCAAGTTGGCAGCCAGATTTTGTGGGCCATTTGAAATCCTAGTAAGGATTGGGCCAGTTTCATATATGCTTGCATTACCTGCATCCATGACTGTACATAATGTGTTTCATGTTTCATTGCTTAAGAAATATATACTTGTTTCCAATCATGTTATCAATTGGAATGTGATTCAGGTGGAGCAAGAAGGTGTTATGCAAGTGCATCCTGTGCGCATATTGAATAGGAAAAGAAAACAGCTCTGGAATCGAGTTATAGGGCTTGTAAAGGTCCAATGGACCTGGTACAGTCTTGAGGATGCAACATGGGAGCATGAGGATGCTATGTGAGCAGAATACCAACATCTTTTTTAATATTTTAAAAATTCTACGGATGTTGTGTGAAAGTTGCACTGAGGACAGTGAAAAAAATAAGGGGAGGGGATTGTAATATCCCAAAGGATGAGCCCTGTTGTAATCATGTTTTGTAAATTATGTTTTGTAGGATGGTGAGCCAATTATTGATAAGATGATAGGATTATGTGTTGATTAGGCCGGAGAGCCTAAGTGTTAAAGGCCATGAGCATGATTTTACACATGTAAATATGCACATTATTAATAAAAGATAAACATCTCTGCATGTGGAACAACCACGATGAATGAGTGATGGGGGACTAAGATTCCACAAAGCCTAGGTAAGGGAGAAGGGGGCTGAAAGGTAAGAAAGAGGGGCTAATCTTGGGGGCTTAAGCCCTTGGGAATAATTATTTATTATTATTCCAAAGTACTGTGTAAATGTATATTTTTTGTCCTAAGTTCCTAGAGAGGAACAAATGTTGATGGAGTGCATTCAACTTCATGGGAGACATGTGTCAACCCAGGTGCATGCAGTTAAAACCATAGGAATAAGTCATGTTGGGGTTCTTCATTCCGCCAACCATCACCTAAGTCTGAGGGTTCGACCTTCCAATTCTCCATCCTCCGTATGAACTCGTGACTATCCATGATCAACCTATGTCTCGTATTTTTTTCAGATCCCTTACCTGGAGAGTTCAAGCCTGTGCATGAGATCTCTTTGCACCCATACACAATATCGAAACCATAACTGTGATTTTGTTATGTGTTGCATGATTGAGAAACCCAAATTTGTATGGGTCGTGTTGTGCTATCCCAGTGGGATGTTGTGGCAGCATAGTTTATGACCATGTGAGGTTGTTTCCATTGACTGTGCATTGTTGAGGATTGTTTTTGTGTCCTCACTATGCTTGAATTGGTCACAAGAAAATGTTGCCAAAACTATGAGAAACTCTCTCTAGGTGAGAGATTGTGCTAAGGAAGTAAGAACTCTTGGAAGGGGTCATGTAGCTACTACAAAACTCTAAGACTTTCGGTCTGGTCTATTGTTGAATCCCAAGGCAAGGGAGATTAATAGTTGAAGGATTGTCTTGGTGATAGTGAAGGTGTATACTCCTGGGGTGGGACAGGCATGTGAGGAATGAGAGTCTGTGGGCAGTGGGTATAAGTGACTCCTGGGAGAAAATCCTTCCTATGTAACTGGGTGTCTTCTCGTTGACCTTGCCTAGCCTAGGATTCCCTACCCGGTGGAGCTTAGTCCCAGCTCGAGGGTTACCTACTGTTGAGAGTGATGAGAAATGCGATATAAGGATGGGAGGTTCGTGGAAGGTCTTCATGCAGTTGGTGAATTACATCTAGTTTCAAAGATAAGTATATGCATGTGTTTAAATCCATCTTTTAAATGCATTTCTATGATGCTTGCAAAATTATCATGTATTCCATTGCGATGATGTTTACTGTTGTGCATATGAATTATTGTTAGTTCCATGGATTATGTATGCTAGCAGTAATTATGTTCTTACTCTGTGTTAATGTATTGAATTTATTTAAATGCATGTTATATAAGTGTTATTCCATAGTAGCATTACTCCTAATAGGGGTTAACAACCCATATAATGTTAGATTTTGGTATCAAATCTTTAAAGGGATAAATTCATAAGTGTTGGTAGCATTTCCCGACCTTTGGAGGGTCGGGGATGTTACAAAATGCTTCAAGAACAATAAAATCATCTACGTATTCAACAAATTGTGTCCAAATTATCATATTTACACAAGTTGATTACATAAACTCTAAACTAAAGCATAAAGCCCATATTTATTAGTGTGTAGAAGGCTTTTTCATAGATGAATTCAACCTATAATATAGTATAGACCCCCTCCTCTCCAAGGGTTGCGCGACCTACTGGTCTTAGGATCTTCTCAAGGATGACTTGAAACAACCTCTGATTCCCTACTGGAACGTTTCAACAACAATCCAAATGTCTTTGTAGACTTCTGCTCATGTGCTCAAGCGCCAAAATACTAGTCTCCTCCAAGTGACCACACCTGTGACCATGCACTTAACTGAAAAGGCACGTCACAACTTCGGTTATCAACGATATGAGTCAATCGACTCCTCGTCCTTAGAACTCCCAAGTCCCAAAATTGTGAAAGATGATTAACTCATATCAGCTCCTCCCTTTACTTCCGCCAATGTGACCTCCAACTATACCCTGGGGCTAACTTTATGAGCACATTGGGATTTTGTGACTCGTAAACTTATGAGGTGGTTCACCTCCATTCTCCCGATCCTGCAATATCCGCAATTGTAAAATTTCAGAGCACCAAATCAGTGCTCACCAACATCTCTCTAACCAACAGTTGTGATCGAATCACGATTTCACATTTTCGTGAGTTCTCGCAACCTTCTACCTCCAACTTCCTGATTCCTGAATTAATGAAACAATGATCCATCGCCACGTGTCCACCCTCGATGAACGAGTATGATTTATTTCATGGATTTGGATTTCTCAAATTCTCCACGACTCCACCTTTTGAACTCTCTACTTTGCAAGTCAGTGAAAGGATAATCTATTGCCAAGTGTCCCTTCAACAAACGGTCCCGATAATTTTGGGATTTCGTGATTTGGGGTTTCGCGAGTTCCACCCTACTTCTCCCAATTTCTTTGATCTTTCCAAATTTCGATAAGTCCTTGTGCTATGTAGTTCATTGCTTCTCCTAAATCTAATGTCTTAGAAAGTTTTGGCTCTTCCCAAGGGAATCGCAACCCTCAATCCTCCTTCGAGCTTTCAATATCTGCGTTCCTTCTTTGAACACTTCAAGTCTTCAAAACTTAGAAATTTCTCTAACTATTTATTCTCGAGGATTAAAGCCATTATTCCTCTTGAGATTTATCGATAGAAATTGACCTCGTCCCTTCACACGCTTGTGTTCTATGTCTTTGTCAAAAGACTTCCTGATGCCCTCCTGGCATACTCTGCGCTCAACTTCTCGAGCACTCAAACTTTAACACAAGTTTTTTCTTGTGCGCACTCCTTTCGCTCGATATGCACACTCTACATATGAAATCTCCCCGCTATCTCTTTTGAGATTTTAATTCGAAACAGACTTCTTCACGCACACTTATTGTGCTCTGAATGCACGCCTTGCATAACCTTATATAATATCAATAATTGAACACATTCAATTATTCATTCCTACACTATCAACATCATTCATTCACAACGCATAACAACACAATTAAACCATAACAAATATCACACTGTATATATGGATCAATTTTCTCTATTTTATTCAATTTCAAGGAGAAAACATAAGTACGTTTGATATCTCCTGCAACTACAGATTGAAAATTTGTCTAAAGACACATAAATTTTTCTCTCTCCATCCTCCCACCTAAATACTATTACTTTTTTCTTTTTTTTTCTTTCAGGCGGTTACCTACTCTACCGACTTGATACAATCTAATGACTAATGTGGGCATTTATCCTACACCTGTAATAAATCACAGTTGTGCAAGGATTTACATTGATTCCGTCATTTCAAGCGGTGGTCCAGTTTTACACAACCAAAATTAATTAACAAGAATTCCAAAAAGTCTTTGCACCTCTTCCAAGCTAGTTAATTGTCAGTTCTGATTTTTTTAATATGATGAAGTGTCATTTTTATTCCACATCCTCGCTTTCTTTTATTTGACAGTGATGCTCCTGCATCATACTCCTCTGGCCAAAATATTCATGGACTCCTGTCCATGATCTCCTGCACTGTTTTTCCATGGTTCAAAACGTCAAGTTCAATTACCCAACTTGAATCTTCCACAGGGTGATCCTTTCATTTCATTAAATATTCTAGATACATCTTTCTTCTGGTTTTCCTTCCAACTCTCTGTTCTAAAATTTTCTCCATTTGAGGTTTTTTGTACTGTAGGCATCTTTTTTTCCCACTGAATCTCTTCTTGATCATCCAATTCTCCTGTGTCATCTCTGTTACATGGATACAAATCTACGACACTGAATTTTGGTGATATCCCAACATTATCTATCAACTCAATCTCATAAGAATTTGCTGTAAATTTTCTAAGGATCTTGCATGGTCCTATCTTTTTCATCTTCAACATATTATATGTTCCTCTTGGAAACCTCTCCTTTCTCAAATGAGCTAAAACTTCATCTCCCACTTCAAATTGAACTTCCCTTCTTTTTTTATCAACTCTGTCATTATACTTTTGATTACTATCTTGTATCTGCCTCCTAACTTGATCATGAAGTATTTTCATTTCTGTAGCAAAATCTTCTGCTCCAATGCTCCTAAATTCATATTGTTTCAATTCTCTCAATTATGCAGCCCCTCTCGATTGTCTTCCATATACTATCTCGAATGGAATTTTTCGAGTGCTTCTATTAACTTAATTGTTAAATGAAATTTTTTCTTGTGCCAGAATCTGATCCCACTGATGACCTTGTTCAGTGACTAAACTCCTTAACAAATTTCCCAGACTCGTGTTCACCACTTCAGTCTCTCTGTCTATCTGAGGGTGATATTCTCAACTAAAATATAATTTAGTTCCCAGCCTCTTCCATCGAGTCCTCCAAAAGTGTCCCACAAACATAATATCCCTGTCTGAAACTATGCTTCTGGGAAATCCATGTAACCACGCAATTTATCTTAAAAACAAATTGGCTATGTGTGTAGCATCATTTGTTTTATGGCATGGTATGAAATGTTCCATCTTCTAAAATCTATCGACCACAAAAAATATGGAATCACTTCACTTCTAGGTTCTAGGTAATCCCAATACAAAATCCATACTAGTTTTGTCCCAAGGCCTTTCTGGAATAGGAAATGGTTGATACAAACCAGTGTTTTGTCTCTTCACCTTTGAATTTTGAAAAATCTTACATTGTTCTACAAATTTCATCACATCTTCTCTCATACCTGGCCAATAATACAAACTACTCAGTTGTGCAAACATTTTGTCCTGACCAAAATGTTTGGCTAAACCTCGACTATGTTTTTGCTTCAAAAGATTATGTCTCATCGAACATCTCGTTATGAAAAATTGGCTTCCCTTAAACAACAATCCATCCTAGATCAAATATTCTGACCATGAGTTATTATACCTCAACAAAGGATTTCCATATGCTTCATAAGCCTCCTTAAAATTTGAATCTTCCTGATACATTTCCTTAAGGTGTTCAAACCCTAAGGTATTCACTTGGAATTCCTGTACAACCAAACTTCTCCTTCTCAAAGCATCTACAACTTTATTAGCACATCCATAAATATGTTTAATGACAAAAGTAAAATTCTGCATGAATTCTACCCACTTAGCATGTCTCTGATTCAACTTCTCTTGCCTAGTAATAAATTGCAATGCTTGATTATCACTATACAAGACAAACTCCTTTGGATTTAAATAATGTCTCCATTTTTTCAAAGCTTGAATCACTGCATAAAACTCTTTACCACATATATAATATTTCTCCTTAGCATCATTCAACTTCTCACTGAAATAAGCAACTGACCTATTATCTTGACTCAAAACTTCTCCAATCGCTATCCCACTTGCATCACACCTCACCTGAAATGTGTTTCCAAAATCTAGTAAAACCATAACTGGTTGCTCTGTTATCTTCTTTTTCAACACTCTAAAGATTTTCTCAGCCTCCTCTATCCAATTAAAAGACTTGTGTTTCTTCTTCATAGTGTCCATCATGGGTGCACATGTACCACTAAAATTTATGATAAACTTTATATAAAAACTTCTTAAACCATGGAAACTTCTCACCTCAAATATGCTCCTGGGTGACGACCATTCTTTAATTGCTCTCACCTTTTCTGGATCCATCTTCAATTCATTTGAAGAGATCACAAAACCCAAATATATGAGCTCTGTCTTCATAAAATAATTTTTCTTCAAGTTTATTAACAACTTTTCTTGTAGCAATCTCCTCATCACTAATGTCAAGTGTTCCAAATGTTATTCCTCTTATTTGTAGAAAACCAATATATCATCCAGATACACAATGACAAATTTACCTATGAAGTCCTTCAATACTTCATTCATCAACCTCATAACTGTACTTGGAGAATTTGTCAATCCAAATGCCATGACTAGCCATTCATACAAACCTTCATTTGTCCTGAATGTTGTTTTCCATTCATCTCCCTCTCTCATTCTTATTTGATGATATCCACTTTTCAAATCTATTTTTTGAAAAATAGCTTGCTCCACTCAAGAAATCCATCAAATCATCCATTCTAGGTAAAGGAAATATATACCTCATGGTTATCTTGTTGATAGCTCTAGAATATGTACACATCCTCCATCCTCCATCCTTCTTTGGACTTCATTCAGTTGGCATTGCACATGGGCTTAGGCTTTCTCTGACTAAACCTTTATCCAACAACTCCTGAACTTGTTTTTTAACCTCTTCATTCTCTCAAGGTGTCAACCTATATGCTTCTCTATTTGGTAAATTGGCTCCTGGAATCAAGTCAGTATGATGGCTAATACTCCTAATAGGTGGTAATGAGTGAGGCAACTCATCGACTACTATGTCAGCAAAATTCTCCAATAATTATTGGATCTCTTCAGGTAAATCATCCAAAGAAGTATTGGTAAGGATAACTCATGGTTTCCTTACTACAAAAAATTGCATTTCCTGATCTTTCTTGACCTCCCTCAAGAGTTCCTTCCCACTCATGAAAAGTATTCTTGCGTTGGCTTCTTCCTTTTCTCTCTTCTCTTCTATTGGCAGTAACATATGGGTTCTACCATCCTTTTCGAGAGTATAAGTATTTTTCCTCCCATCATGAATAAATTTCCTATCAAACTACCACGGTCTCCCCAACAAAATATGACAAACATCCATAGGAATTACATCACACAGAATTTCATCTTTATAGACTTCTATTTTAAATTCAACTTTACATTGTTGACTGACCATTACTTGATGTCCTTTCTGCAACCACGATACTTTGTATGGACTTGGGTGTGTAGTTGTTTTCAAATCCATCTTCTCCACCATATTTGTTTATACTAAGTTATCAGTGCTCCCACTATCTATAATCATCTTACAAAATTTGTCCTTTGTCTTACAAGCAGTCTTGAACAACCTCGTTTGTTGAACTGAATCTTCTATTTCTTTCTCTAGTTTTAGAAGAACTTTCCTCATCACAAGATTTTTTCCTCCTTCTACTACTTCTTCTTCTACATTCTTCTTAGCTTCAGAAATATGTGCTTCTCCTCCTCCTTCTCTCTTTCTCTTGGGTTTTATTGGATAAATCGATAGGTGTGGATACTAATTGATCTCCCTAGATCCACCTAGATATAGAACAAAACACACCAGAACATGATGCTTTCCATAATTTTTAGATATTGAATTTACTAACTAAAGAGGGATAGGTGACATACCATTTAAACAACACTTCCTCTTGCCATCGCCATCCTAGCTCTGTTCCAATGCTCATACAATGATGAACCTGCAAAAGAATGCAGCCAACCAAAGTGATAGTAATAGCATAAACTCAATATAAACCTATGTATGTGATCAAGGAATCATACAATAAAACACAACAAGCTTTATAGGAAAGAATCATATTATTGCATCATATTAAATGTGAAAGAGAGATTACAACCATGGCCTTGATGTCGTAAGGTCCCTTCCAACTGTCCTTCATTCCCCACACACTTCCACTCCAAGAATTTTGAGAGCATAGATCTGATAATATTCACAATCTATCTTGACAAAATAGATCATCTAAGCAAGATAACAATCTCCAAAGCTCAATCCAATCCAAGATCCAAAATCAAAAGCTAAAAAGCTAATCTCATCCAAGCCAACTTTCTCCATGAGATCTCTTCTTTTTTTATAAGTTGAAGAGGATAAGGTGAGGAGGTTAAGATGATCCCACCAAATCATGAAAGAGAGTAAGATCCAAACCATTCAGATGCCACCTCACCATGGAAGTTTCTCCTTCTATAAGCATCGTGTAATATACCAGATATAAAAAGTATGCAAAACAAAAATAAAATTCTAGAAATGGAAGAATAACAGTAATATAACCAGCATAATCTCCACAATAACACATAAATGATATAAGAACAACAACAAAAATAACACTTTGATTCAAAAAGAAATGTTCACGGGCCTCTTTGAGGGGGAAACCTCCAGTCGAGCAGCGCCTTGTTACAATAATCCCCAAGCTAGGGTTTTCATACCCTCGACCCTTATTTATACTAAATATGTCTATCAAGAGAAACATCTAAAGGAAGATCATTCTAGAAGAAGAAGCTTCTATTAGGTCTTCTTACATCCGCCTTATTCTATTTTATTGAAAGGTCTTATTAATATTGACCTTTATTACATCCAAATATATTGATCTACCTATGTGCAGGTTAGGACCCTAACATGTTCTTCCCCTTAAAAATAGTCATGTCCTCAAGGCTTGAGATGTGGAAACTACTGTAGAATGGTAGCTAGTTCCCAAGTGGCATCTGCTAGAGTTGTATCTTTCCACTGGACTAGCACTTCCTTGATGGTTCGCTAACACAGGCAACACTCAGGTTGGTCCAAAGCTGCTTCTGGTTGTAGCCAAATGGATCCTTCTTCATCTAACTCGGGAAGGTTTGTTTGAATTTGGCACCTAGTTCCAATCACCTTCTTTAAGCATGAAACATGAAAAACAGGATGTAGCTTTGAATGACTGGGCAGAGCTAACTGATAGGCGACTTGTCTCACATGCTTGAGAACTTTATAAGGACCATAAAATTTGGGCACTAGGGCACTAGCTTCTGACACTACTCAGGCTTGAGGGAAGTTTGCTTGTATGGTTGTAGTCGCAGAAACACCTATCCCCTTCTGTAAATTGACATTTAGAGTGACCTTGATCTGCTTGTTGCTTCATGCGATTATGTGGCATGACCAAGTTCTCTTTAAGGCTACAAAGAATATCCTCTCCAACTGTAAGTGTTTAGTCAACCGCTTGGACATTTAAGGTACCCAGTAATTATGAGAGAACTGAAAGGGTATTCTATCCATATACCACTTCAAAAGGATTCATGCATGTAGTTTTATGGTAGGAAGTGTTGTACCACCATTCATCTAGGGGTAACCATTGAGCCTACTAATTTTTCTTTTCAGAGACAAAACACCTTAGATATGTTTCCAAACACTTGTCGACAACTTCTGTTTGACCATCATTCTGAGGATGATAAGCTATGCTTAGATGAAATTGGGTGCCCTGTAGCTTAAACAGTTCTTGCCAAAAATTTCTTGTGAAAGTTGGGTCACGATCATAAACAATAGAGTGTGGCATGCCATGAAGCTTGAAGACCTGGTCCATGAAAATTTGAGCCACTGTGGATGCAATAAATGGGTGTTGAAGAGCACAAAAATGAGCATACTTGGAAAGGTGATCCACAACCACCATTATGACTGATTTATTTCCCATTTGGGTAAGCCAGTAATAAATTCCATAGAGATATCCTTCCAAATAGAAAGTGGAATCGGAAGAGGTTGTAGTGTACCCAGAGATTTGATTGTTTCTCCCTTGTTGCATTGACACACCTCACATTCAGCAACAAAATTACAGATGTCCTATTTCATACCATCCCATAAGAAAGAATGTTCGACCCTCTCATAGGTTTTGGTGAACCCGGAGTGCCCCACTGTGGGTGTATCATGAAGCTCAGAAAGTATCGTGGATTCGAGATTTGATTGTTTACTTAAATACAAACGGTCTTTGTATCGAAGCTCATGCTGGAGCCAAGAGTACCCTGTGGGAGCTGGAGAATTGGTCTGCAATTGTTGGATCAGATGCGAACTTTTGGGATCTTGTAGCCATTCCTGGCACACATCTTGGAGCCAATCCGGTACAATGAAGGAAAGAGAAAAAATGGATCCTTCTTCTTCATATTTTCGGGAAAGTGCATCCGCCACCACATTGTCTTTTCCCTTCTTGTAAATGATCTCATAATCATATCCAAAGAGCTTACTCACCCATTTTTGTTTCTCTGGGGAGGAAATGCATTGTTCCATAAAGTACTTGAGGCTTTGATGGTCTGTCTTAATTTGGAAATGTTGCCACAAGAGATAAGGGCACCACAGATCAACAACATGCAGAATAGCCAACATTTCCTTTTCATAGATGGGTTTGCCTAGATTCCTTTCAGATATTTGCCTGTTGGTGAAGGCCAAAGGTCGAACCTCTTGCATAAAGACAACACTGATTCCTTTCCCTAAGGAATCACATTTCAATAGAAAGGTCTTTGTGAAATCAGGAAGGGCCAGAACCAGAATCTTGCACATGGTCGTCTTCAAGGTTTGAAAATCTTAAGTAGCAGCTGGAGTCCAAGTGAAAGAGTTATTTTTTAGGAGGGCCGTGAGAGGTGCTACAATCTTGCCATAATTCTTAAAAAAAATGTGATAATACCCTGTTAAGCCCAGAAATCCATGCAATATTTTGAGAGTCTTTGGGTGTGGGCAGTCTTGCATAGCTTCAATATTTTTTGGATCCACCCTGACACCATCCTTGCCAACCAGATGACCCAAGTATTCTACTTCTGAGGCACCAAAAGCAAATTTAGACTATTTCAGGAAACATTTGTACTAAGAGAGTAGATGCAGAACTCGATCCACATGAGTAAGATGGTTTGTCCAGGTTTTTCTATAGATTAGTATATCATCAAAGAAAACTAATACAAAATGATGGAGAAAAGGATGTAAGACATGATTCATGAGGCTTTGGAAGGTGGAGGGGGAATTACACAAGCCAAAGGGCATGACCAAAAAATCATAGTGGCACTCATGAGTTCGAAAGGCCATATTGGCAATGTCTGCCTCCTTGATACATATCTGGTGATAGCCCAAGCAAAGATCAAATTTAGTAAAGAATCGGGCACCACTCAATTCATCTAGGAGGTCAACAATGACAGGAATGGGAAATTTGTCTTTAATGGTCAATTTGTTGAGGGAATGGAAGTTAGGACACATTCTCCAAGAACCTTCTTTCTTCATGACCATGACTACAGGAGAAGAGTAAGGGCTTGTACTAGGGCTGATAATGCCTATAGTAAGGAGTTCCTAGACCATTGTCTCAATTTAATTTTTTTGTGAAAAGGGATGGCGATATAGACGGATATTGGGAGGAAGCCTTTTGAGTACAAGGGGAATGGAATGATCATGAACACCGCAAGAAGGAGGGAGTCCTTGGGGAGTGGAAAATATCATTTGGTGTTTAGAAAGGAAGGCTTGGAGGTCTTCCAGCACCAGGGGTGTCTTTGTTTCTTGTATGGCATGGAGTTGGGAAATGACACCAGAATGACCTTTTTTGAGAAGATTTTCCATGCGATGGGAACTAATGAACTCAGGTGAACCAACCGTGATGCCTTGGAATTTATATTGGTGGCCTTCCTGGTCGAATTGCATGGTTAATTCCTTAAAATCCATGAGAATGGGACACAAAGTCCTTAACCAGTCTGCACCCAACACAATGTCACAACCGCCCATGTCAATAGCAAAAATATGGGATTTTAGGTGGTAGTCACTGATTTGGATATGCACATTTTCACAGTGCCCTCCACATTTCATGGAACCACCATTGGCAATCATGATTTGGAAATTGTTGACGGCATGGATGTAGCAATGAGTTTCTTGGGCAATGCGACGATGAATAAAATTATGGGTGCTTCCACTATAAACTAGAATGATGACCTTCTGATTCTTGATGTAACCAATTAACTTGAGGGTTTGGGGAGTGGAGAAGCCAGTGAGAGCATTGAGGGAAATGATAGGTTCCACTTCAGGAGGTTCTGAGGGAGGGGTTATGTCAGTGATTTCAGGTGACTTAGGTAGAAAGGGAGTTTCAACATCATCTTCCGAAATATCCTTAGAGATGGCCATAAAAAGATTTTGTTCCTTACACTTGTGTCTCGGGAAATATTTGTCAGCACAATTTAACAAAGGCCTTTGAGTTGGCGTTCAACCATTTCATCCCTGGTCAATTTTTGGATCTTTAATGGGGCGGAGAGAGTAGTGGGATTTACGAGTTTAGGGCGAGGGATAAAGGAGGGTTTATAGTTTTGAGAGGATACAACCTAGTGTGCTTCTTTATCCTTTTTAGTAGCCTCCACCCAACTCGAAGATCGAGCCATGAGGACATGGGACCGAATCTCCTCCTTGAGGCCACTGATAAAACACTCTAAAAAAAAAGCATCAGTCATGCCCTCTGTTCGAAAGGCCAGGCACTCAAAGGAAGCTATGAAGTCTTCTATTGTTCCTGACTGTTTCAACTTTGTCAAACAACCCAAATGGTTGGTGTCAGTGTCAAAGTGTTCATAAAGCTCAGTCACAAATTGGGTCCAAGCAATATACCCTTGACGGGAAGTTTTTCTCTATTGCCACCATTACCAATGTTCTTGATCTAAATGGAGAACACCATACCAGAGTTTGGCCAAGTCATTTGTAATGTTGTATAAAGAGAACTAATGTTCCATTTGGGTGACCCAACCAGTGGGGTCTGAGCCATCAAATTTGGTCACATCCACCTGCGGAAGGCATAGATCACGTTGAAAGTGATGGGGCTGAAAGGTATGGGAATGGGAGGAATGTTCACCTTTAGTCTTTGGAGGTGCATCAGAGAAAGGGTCATCTGTAGGAATATTCAGTTTGGTGCAGAGTGATGCAAATATAGATTCAAGTTGGGTGGTCAGTTCTTGTTTGACTTCCTCCATTGAGGACTGCATGGTTGTATTTATGGTTGTATTGATGGATGAATCGATGGAGGCAACAGTAGCACTGAGTTGTTTCACTTCTTTTTGGGTCTCGAGGAAACTAGATTGAAAGGTGTTGAAGCGAGCTTCTAGGTCTTGGCTACGAGTATGGGCCATGAAGATGGATAAACTAAAAAGGGGCAGGCGAGGTAAAATTTTTTGCTGAAAAATGATACGGATGAATGTGATAAGGGAAAAGAGATGAATCCAATGGAATAGGTCTCAAATAATGGTGAAAAAATTTCCAACAGTAGTACTCGACCCAATATCTCAGGTAACTAACTAAGGAGGATAGATCGTACCCTTAGTTTTACTACCCGACTACCCAGGTACTAGAGAGTATATTCCCAAGTGTTTTTCTCAGTGGCACTATAGCAGTCAGGAGGCCAATCGGTTTATCTAACTAGGGCCTCAAGAAATCTAGGTCGATCCGTACACAGGTGCTATCTGATGTGCTACCACTCTAAGGGGTACCAACAAGGGTTACAAGGGTGGCCAATAGATGTGTCCTTAAGAACCAATTGTATTTCATGTGTGTATGAATCTCTCAAACGCAGGTTTATGCACGTAACGACAGATCTCTGTGGCTTAAAGGTGTCGTAATATGTCTCTACCCTGAAAAAAAATTCCCACAATTTCTACCAAGGAAAGTGCTTTGATACCACTTGTAATATACCAGATGTAAAAAGTATGCAAAACAAAAATAAAATGCTAGAAATAGCAGAATAACAGTAATATAACCAGCATAATCTCCATAATAACACAGAAATGATATAAGAACAACAACAGAAATAACACTTTGATTTAGAAATAAATGTTCATGGGCCTCTTCGAGGGGGAAACCTCCAGTCAAGCAACACTCTGTTACAATAATATCCAAGCTAGGGTTTTCATACCCTTGACCCTTATTTATACTAAATATGTCTATCAAGAGAAGCATCTAGAGGAAGATCCTTCTAGAAGTGGAAGCTTCTATTAGGTCTTCTTACATCCTCTTTATTCTATTTTATTGAAAGGCCTTATTAATATTGACATTTATTACATCCAAATATATTGATCTACCTATGTGCGGGTTAGGACCCTAACACATCGAGAAGATGCTCGTTTTTCCCACGTATGAACATTCTCACACCCTGCTTATAAAGCAACCTATGAACCTATTGCAACCCAACTATGGTGCATCCTGCAAGAATCTGGCATTCTCACACCTTAGACATAGTGCAACATGCGAAAATCATCTTTAATAGGGTTTTCATAAAGGAAAATGCAACTTCTTTTCTCAGGAAAAGTTCTTCTCTCTTATTTCTTCAGGAACTCAGGCCACTAACCCCTCTGAAGACTACAGACAGGTTTACATCATTAACGGTCATAGGGATGATGAAAATAATGTGTAACAGAGAGCCCCCCAAAGTATCAAGATATAATGGAGTGATAGATAAAATACTTTGTTGAGTGTGTGTAAGGAACAAGGAACAGTCAGTCGAAAACCTGCCAACAAACAAGGAAATACAGTACAATAATATATCATCACTGAGGTAGGCATTCCCATACTCAGAATACAAATGACTCATATCATAAATGTCGATATGCAAAGATCCATGTCAAGTAAGACAGGTCATGGCCACCAAACATACATTGTGGATCCATGCCAATATGACTCAAATTTGAACATAGCCAACAAAAATACACTATGGACCTATGTGTTAAAGAATCAAATTTGAACATAGCCACCAGACATACAATGTGGATCTATGTAAAAGTACACTGAATATACTCCAATGCAACCTAGATCTGTCAAAAAATATCCAGGGTCTTCATCTCCACCACTCTATGTATGAATTTAACCATGTGAATACATGTGTTGAAGTTGAACATGGTAGAAACCACTTAATTATTGGTCAATGATGAGAACTATTAACAAGTGCGAGGGAAATCACCATTCATGTCAATGACTCCAAAGGTACTCTATTACAATTCAACGAAAGTGAGTTAATGAGATGAATTTGAACACTCGGTGGAATCTCCCAATCAGAGGTCAATAATGAAAACCCATTGTCAAAAGCGAGGAAACTTGCCATTGAGGCATGCAAGTTCCAAGGTACCAATTGGTTTCTAACTATAATTCCTGGATAATGAGTTGAAGTTGACAGGAAAAGACTCTTCATAGGAGGGCCTTAATGTATCCCCCATCAATGACACGAAACAAGTAACAAGATTTAATGTAGATTAGAGTAACAAGTGATTCAGGACTGACTCAGGGATGGTTGACACAATAGAAGGCTTAAAGACTGCAGAGATGGCTGACGCAATAGAAGGCTTTTCGAGTTGAACTTCTCTTTGAACATATTGATGACATGACAACTCTCTTGGAAAATACTGACTCAACAATAGGGATCACAGCCCAATTTTTAATCTTATAAAGGAGTATGACCAAGAGACGAGCGGATTTTCCAACCTAGACACAAGGCGAGTGAAAAGGTGTCATGTTCAAAATCGACTCTTCCACAAAATATAGGTTTAGATATATTTCTTTCCCAATTTTTTCCCCACCATTTTTGGCGAGTACCTCTTTATTTTTATGCAAGCTTGAGGAGGATAACATATGCTTGTAATGTAAGCTCATCCTTTGGATGAGTCCCTTAGAGTATGTTTAACAAACCCTAGGAAGGATTGGTTTGCTCCCATATGGGTCTTTCGATGTTTTCTTAACGAATCCAAAGATAGAAAACTCGGGGGTTTTTCATGTTTATAGAGTCTGAAAAACACTTAAAGAGAACTCTCCTTATTCCTTTTTCATAAAGTAGTTTGATAGGATCAAAAAAGTGATAAATTACCGCCCACCAAACATTTTCTTCAAATACTTTTACGAGCGTGAAAAGAACAAGATCTCTCGACACTCTTTTCATATTTAGAGAGTCTGAAAAGAGCTTAAAGGAAACTCCAAGGGATTCATTTTTCATATAACCTTTATGAGTCTGAAAAAGTGATAAAAGTATACTCGGTTACATTCTCATTGATTTACGAGCATGAGAAAGAACAAATACTAAACTCGGTAACTTATTCTCATGTATTTACGAGCATGAGAAAGAACAAAGACTAAGCTCGGGATTGTTTTCATTTTACGCAAGATTTAAAACAAAACAAAACTATGCTTGGACCTAGTTTCATTTTTACGCAATCTTGAACCAGAGGAAACTATGCTTGAGGTAGGTGGTTTCATTTTTACACAAGCTTGAACCATAGAAAACTATGCTTGTGACTTCCCAACGCATAACACAGGGATGGTTAGTACTTAGCCCCCTGCTTAAGAAGCTATAAGTTTAACTTCAGCATGAAGTACAAAGGCCGTAGCCAAATTCCCCCCAAGATTTGTTTCATCCAATTGCAAGGAGAATGAAATGAAGCTTCAAATACTAGATGAAGGACTTGACTCAAATAGAGAGGGGGAAAATGATGCAGGAGCATCTCCAACGTCAAGCGATCCAGCGCAGAAGCAGAGGACAGCTGGACGAGCGGCAACACAAATTTTGAAACTTGCTTTGGAAGTTGTTGTGAAAATCTTAAATGTAGTCATTAAGATGAGGCACACTTGTAAAATGTAAACGAACCTTGAGCCATTTTCTCTCGTCCTTAGTAGGTAGAAGACATTTAAGATATTTAATGCAAGTAGATAGAATTTAATTCTAGATTAGACTGTTTGAGAGCACAAGAGGGAAACATGATATAGACACCCTCATTGTGCATTGTAACATTATTATTGAAGCAAGAGCAAGAGCAAGAGCAAGACCAGGCAAAGAGATGTGTAAGAACACCCATGTACAGATATTTGGATTAATAGAAAGAGTTGATTCAAATTCATGGTTTGTGTGGTTCTCTGTGTATTGATGTTGAATGATATGCTCATGAATGTTTGCTTCCCGTTATACATTTTCTTTTATATGTTGTGTATATGATTTCATGTTTGAGATTGAAGTATGAGAGGAAGAAGGAATGAGTTTCAATTATTTCTCTACTTGAGTCAGAGAGTTCCTGCAAGGAGTGCAGTCGAAGAGTCCGCAAGTAGTGCGTTGACAAAAGGCTCAGGTAGTTTAGCTTTTGTTCTCATTCACCCACAAGTGCAGTTGGGCACAGGAGCCGTGCAAGGAGTGCATAGGCCAAGTGAATTTGAGGGTTGCGAACCTAATAAAGAGCTGAAGGATTGTTACAGGTGTGCACAGAGTCAAAGTATTCAAGCACTTGAGAGTGTTTGATGGTTGCCGCAAGGAGTGCGCACAAGGAGTCTTTTCTAAGACTCAGAGTTGTAAGAAATATCAGGAAGGATAGGCCTTTGAATTCTACTAAAGAACAGTGCAAGGAAGCCATGACTGGAAGTTCGTAAGAAGCATTGCAAGTTTGCATGTAGGTGGGAAAGTTCCACGATAGAGGAACACTTGAGTCATTTTGTAGGTTTCCATTGGAGGAACGGACGGACGGAGTTCTCCAAGGAGAATCTGTGAATCTCTATGAGCCGTCAGATCTTGTAGAGGTGCAAGGGAAATATGGCAGAGTATTTCAAAGGTGCGAAGCTCAGGAGGGGCAGGATCGTCAGATTTACATGTAGGATCGTGTATTGAGATTTCGTGGGTCGAAGTCCCATAAATAGTGCATCAGGAATCGCGAAATCGTGAAACGTGATATCCTGATAGCCAAAGGAACCGTGTGGGCCACAAGGGTCAATAGGTGGACAGGTGGCACATCTTATCAGAGTTTCGTGGTGAGAAGGCCTGAAACATATGCTTTAGGATTCATGATATTGCGAACTCCAAAATGTCGATGGAGTGAAGGGACCATTGAAAGGTCAACTCGCGAGCCCATCGGAGTTTCGACGTATCAGGGTTAGGGAGTTGGTAAGACAATTTGCTTGATATCACGAGTGCTAAAATCGTGATAGGGAAAGTTCCTAAAGGAGAGGGAAAGGTTCAGCGTTGACTTGTGTCGGGTTTCAGGGATTCGAGAACCAAACGCTAGACCTTTAGATTCGCGAAATCGCGAAGTCTGATCTCCCGATTTGTAAAGAAGGGGGATCCCACGAAAGCTACTATGGGTGCAGATTTCCCGATAGGGAAATAGAGGAACATTAAAGTTCTTCGGGCCGTGAGGAAGAGAAGATCCTGTGAGTCGACATGGACCTTCTGACCTGCGGGTGTGATGGGAGGGCGTTGACACCAAGTGGTATCAGATCACAGAAAGGTTCTTTGCTTTCTGTAGCAGAGAAAGAAGAGAATCGACCATGCCACCCAGGAAAAGGGACATGCAATCACCCGATCCAAAGGATAGGGAAATGATGAGAAGAAGAGGCAGACAGATGACTGATACAGCCATGGAGAGAGAGATGCGTGATCTACGAGCTAGAATCGAAGACATGGAGATGGCGCAAAGACACACAATCAGTGATGGGGATCTAAGTGATTCTGAAAGCGAGATGGAGGCTAAACGAGAAGAGGAAGTTGCAGCTGAAGATGCATCAAACGAATGTTTGATCAGAGTTGTTGACAGGATGGGAGCAAAGGCAAAGATGGACATTCCAGTTTATGAAGGAAACTTGGATGTAGAGGAGCTTCTAT
Organism: Picea sitchensis; assembly: GCA_010110895.2. Lineage (NCBI taxonomy): Eukaryota > Viridiplantae > Streptophyta > Pinopsida > Pinales > Pinaceae > Picea > Picea sitchensis. The sequence continues at coordinate 21,311 of SNQJ01S0008751.1, forward strand.
ACTGGATTAGAGATCTAGACACATACTTCAACTATGAAGATGTCGAAGAAGACAAGAAGGTCAAGCATGTTGTCACGATATTGAAAGGACATGCAACATTGTGGTGGGATGAACTACAAGCTGACAGACGTTGCAAGGGAAAGCAGAAGATCAAGAGCTGGGATAGAATGATCACGAAGATGAAAGTGAAATTCATCCCCAGGGATTATCAAATTACATTGTTCAGGAGAATGCAGAACCTGAGACAGAAATTGATGACAGTGAAGGAATACACTGAGGAATTCTATAAATTGAACATCAAGGTAGGTCATCGGGAGAGCGATGATGAAAAGGTTTCCATATATATGAATGTCCTGAGATATGATATCCAGGATGAGATGAGCATGGTAACCATCCGAATGGTGGAAGATTCTTATCAGATGGCTCTGAAAGCTGAGGAGAAGTTGAGCCGAAAGCAAAGTCAAAGGGGTAGAGGCAGAAGTCAGCCCAGAGGCAAATCAGTTTCCCAGGACAAATTCCAGAAGCCCAAGGAGGACTGGAAGAAACCTCAGGGTTGTACTGAGAGAGGTAGAACCTCACAGAGAGGGAATCATAATGAGAAGAGAGGAGATTATGCTAACAACAACACTTTTCCTCGTACTAGAGGCAGAGGAAGAGGAAGAGGTGGAGTAATCACATGCTTCACATGTGGAAAGAATGGGAGCAAGTTTTACGAGTGTCCAGATAAAAAGAAGGATGTTGGAGAAGCTCACATCACCTAAGCATAGAGATAGGATGTTGAGGTAGAAGATGTTGAAGGCGGAAGATCGCTAATGATGCGAAAAATCCTTTTGACACCTGAGAAGGAGGTGGAGAGTTCAGTCCAAAGGACCATACTTTTTAGAATTTCTTGTAAGACCAAGGATAGGGTATGCAAGGTCATTGTAGACAATGGTAGCGCTGACAATCTCGTTTCTACAGAGATGGTAGAGAAGCTGGAGCTGGAGACAACTGATCATCCAAGCCCATACAGAGTTTCGTGGCTACAGAAAGGACACCAGGTAACTGTCACTAAACAATGCTTGGTTGAATTCAAGATAGGGGGATATAATGATAAGATTTTATGTGATTTCATTCCTATGGATGTTTTTCAACTATTGTTGGGTAGACCATGGCAATATGATAGAAATGTGATTCATGATGGGCAAATGAACACATACACCCTGGAAAAGAATGGGAGGACACACATGTTGCTTCCGATAAAGGATAAGGAGGTAAAGCCGGAAGTAAGCAACACAATACTTCTCATGAGTGGGAAGGAACTTCTTAAAGAGGTTAAGAACAAGGAGGATACACAGTTTATTGTGGTCAGAAAGCCTAGAATTGTGTTGACTAGCACAAGGGTAGATGATTTACCAGAGGAGATTCAGGAACTGCTCGAAGAGTTCGCTGACATCATAGTGGACGAACTACCTCATTCATTGCCACCGATAAGAAGTGTGATCCATCATATCGATCTCATACTAGGAGCCATTTTGCCAAATAAAGCCACATACAGATTGACATCGTAGGAGAATGAAGAGGTTAAGAGACAAGTCTAGGATTTGTTGGACAAAGGTTTGGTCAGGGAAAGCTTGAGTCCATATGTTGTTCCAATAGTACTCAGTCCGAAGAAAGACGGAAGCTGGAGGATGTGTACCAACTTGAGGGCGATCAACAAGATAACCATCAGGTATAGATTTCCATTGCCGAGGATGGATGATATAATGGATTTCTTAAGAGGAGCAAGATATTTTTCAAAGATTGATTTGAAAAGCAGTTATCATCAAATCCACATGAGAGAAGGCGATGAATGGAAGACAACATTCAAAACAAACGAGGGTTTGTATGAATGGCTTGTTATGTCGTTTGGCTTAACAAATGCACCAAGTACCTTCATGAGGTTGATGAACGAATTCTTGAGGGAGTTCATCGGAAAATTTGTCATTGTGTATTTGGATGACATACTGATTTACAGTAAGATAGTGGTAGAGCATCTAAAGCATTTGGCTACAGTGATGCAGAGGTTGCAGCAGGAGAAGTTGTTGATAAATATGAAAAAGTCCTCATTCATGAAGACAGAGCTCATTTATTTGGGATTTGTTATTTCAGAAAATGAGTTGAGGATGGATCTAGATAAGGTGGAAGTGATCAAGAATTGGCCATCACCGAGGAATGTATTTGAGGTAAGAAGTTTTCATGGATTGGCTAGTTTATACCGAACATTCATCAGGAATTTCAGTGGAATTAGTGTAGAAATGATGGATACAGTGAAGAAAAGACATAAAACTTTTCACTGGACAAAAGAAGATGAAAATAGTTTCAATCTGTTGAAGAGGAAGATCATGGAACAACCTATTCTAGTGTTGCCAGATTTCCGAAAAACATTTCAAGTGAAATGCGATGCAAGCGGGTTTGCAATCGGGGTGGTCTTGAGTCAAGAAGACAGACCGATAGTGTAATTCAGCGAGAAGTTGAATGAAGTAAAGGTGAAGTATTCCACATATGATAAGGATTTTTATGCCATCATACAGGCATTGAAGAAGTGGAGGCATTATTTGATTCCAAAAGAATTTATTCTATACAATGACAACCATGCACTGCATTTTGTGACTCAATAGGAGAAGTTGAATTAGAGACATGTCAAATGGGTAGAATATATGCAGAATTTCACTTTTGTAATTAAACACATTTCTGGTACTGCTAACAAATTTGTTGATGCTTTGAGCAGGAAGTGTTTGTTGTTGCAGGAGTTCAGAGTCAAAACATTGGGTTTTGATGGTCTCAGAGATATGTATGTTGATGATAAGGATTTTAAGGAGGTGTATGAAGCAACTAAGAATCCAGTTCTCATAGACAGAAGCCCATGGATGGAGTACATGATCCAAGAAGGATTACTGTTTAGAGGTAATCAGCTTTGTATTACAAAATGCTCCATGAGGGAGAACTTGTTGAAGGACAAACACAGTGGAGGATTGGCAGGGCATTTTGGTCATGACAAGACGTTCACAAAGCTGAATGAATCATATTTTTGGCTGGGAATGTGAGAAGACATCAAAATATTCGTAGACATATGTAGAATTTTCCAGCATTCAAAAGGAAGGAAGCAGAATGCGGGATTCTATCATCCATTGCCCATACCGGAAAGGCCGTGGGATGCGATTAGCATGGATTTAGTATTGGGGTTGCCAAGAACACAAAGAGGTGTTGATTCAATCTTTGTGGTGGTGGATAGATTTTCCAAGATGGCACACTTTATTTCATGTCAGAAAACTAGTGACGCAACTCACATCGCGAACCTGTTTTTCAAAGAAGTCATTCGACTTCACGGCTTGCCAAGAAGCATAGTTTCGGATCAAGATACGAAGTTCATAGGGAATTTTTGAAGGACCTTATGGAAGAAGCTGGGAACTAACTTGTCATTTAGTTCGTCTTATCATCCTCAGACGGATGGACATACAGAAGTGGTCAACAGAAGTCTGGGAGACTTGCTGAGAAGATTAGTGACAGAGCACCACAGCCAGTGGGACAATATATTACCACAGACAGAGTTTGCGTATAATGATTCAGTGAATCGAAGCACAGGCTAGAATCCATTTCAGATTGTTTATGGCATGCAGCCGAGAGGAATTTCTGAATTGAAGGATTCAGAGAAGATTGCGACTAGGAGTGCTAGTGCAGAAGAATTTGCTTAAGCGATGAAGGAACTTCACAGCCAAGTGAAGGAGCGATTGCAGAATTCAAGTCAGGAGTATAGGTGCAGAGTCGATCAGCATAGAAGACAACTTCAGTTTGAGGTTGGTGACTTAGTTCTGGCACATTTGAGAAAGGAAAGGTTCCCAAGAGGAACATACAATAAGTTGAAGATGAAGAAAATCGGGCCATGTAGGGTCTTGAAGAGATTCGGGGAAAATGTTTATGAGATTGAATTACCCGATGGGATCGGAATTTCTATGATATTCAACATCTTGGATTTGTACCCATGTAGAGCTAAGGAAGTAGGGACTGGAAATGACCAGCCAGTGATCCATTGGCGAAAACAGATGCCAGTTGCAGAGAAGCTGTAGATGGAGTGCATACTGGACAAGAGAGTGAGTAAGAGGACCAGGCGAAAGAAGTATTTTGAATATATGGTCAAGTGGAAGAATAATCCAGTTGAAGATGTCAGCTGGGAGAGTGAGGTAGAGATCTAGAAGCATGAACAGACCATGAGGGAGCTCATGGACAGGAGCCCATGAAAATTTTCAAGCGAGGGAGTATGATGCAAGAGCATCTCCCACGTCAAGCGAGCCAGCGCAGAAGTGGAGGACAGCTGGATGAGCGCTAGCACAAATTTTGAAACATGATTTGGAAGTTGTTGTGCAAATCTTAAATGTAGTCATTAAGATGAGGTGCACTTGTAAAATGTAAACGGAACTTGAGCTATTTGCTCTCGTCCTTAGTAGGTAGAAGACATTTAAGATAGTTAATGCAAGTAGATATAATTTAATTCTAGATTAGACTGTTTGAGAGAACAAGAGGGAAACGGGATATAAACACCCTCATTGTGCATTGTAACATTATTATTGAAGTAAGAGAAAGAGCAAGAGCAAGAGCAGGTAGAGAGCTGTGTAAGAACACCCATGTACAGATATTTGGATTAATAGAAAGAGTTGATTCAAATTCATGGTTTGTGTGGTTCTCTGTGTATTGATGTTGAATGATATGCTCATGAATGTTTGCTTCCCGTTATAAATTTTCTTTTATATGTTGTGTATATGATTTCATGTTAGAGATTGAAGTCTAAGAGGAAGAAGGAATGAGTTTCAATTGTTTCTCTACTTGAGCCAGAGAGTTCCTGCAAGGAGTGCAGTCGAAGAGTCTGCAAGGAGTGCGTTGACATAAGGCTTAGGTAGTTTATCTTTTGTTCTCATTCACCCACAAGTGCAGTTGGGCACAGGAGCCATGCAAGGAGTGCGCAGGCCAAGTGAATTTTAGGGTTGCAAACCTGAGCAAGAGTTGAAGGACTGCTGTTGCAGGTGTGCGTAGAGTCGAAGTATTCAAGCACTTGAGAGTGTTTGACGGTTGCCGCAAGGAGTGCTCACAGGGAGTCTTTTCTAAGACTCAGAGTTGTAAGAAAGCTCAGGAAGGATAGGCCTTCGAATTCTACTGAAGAACAGTGCAGGGAATCCATGACTGGAAGTTCGTAAGAAGCATCGCAAGTCTACACGCAGGTGGGCAAGTTCCACGATAGAGGAACACTTGGGTCATTTTGCAGGTTTTCATTGGAGGAACAGACGGACGGAGTTCTCCGAGGAGAATCCGCGAATCTCCATGAGCCATCAGATCTCATAGAGCTGCAAGGGAGATATGGTAGAGTATTTCAAAGGTGCGAAGCTCAGGAGAAGCAGGATCATCGGATTTACACATAGGATCGTGTATCGGGATTTCATGGGTTGAATTCCCATAAATAGTGCATCGGGAATCGTGAAATCGCGAAACACGATATCCTGATAGCCAAAGGAACCGTGTGGGCCACAAGGGTCAATAGGTGGATAGGTGGCACATCTTATCAGAGTTTCATGGCAAGAAGGCCCGAAACATATGCATTAGGATTCGCAATATTGTGAACTCTGAAATGTCGATGGAGTGAAGGGACCGTTGAAAGGTCAACTCGCGAGCGCATCAGAGTTTTGGTGTATCGGGGTTCAGGAGTCGGTAAGATGAGTTGCTTGATATCGCGAGTGCCGAAATCGCGATAGGGAAAGTTATGATAGGAGAGGGAAAGGGTCAGGATTGACTTGTGTCGGGTTTCGGGGATTCGAGAACTGAATGCTAAACCTTTGGATTCGCGAAATCACGAAGTCTGATCTCCCGATTCGTAAAGAAGGGGGATCCCACGAGAGTTACTGTGGGTGTAGATTTCTCGATAGGGAAATAGAGGAACATTAAATTTCTTCGAGCCGTGAGGAAGAGAAGATCCTGTGAGTTGACGTGGACCTTTCGACCTGTGGGTGTGACGGGAGGGCATTGACACCAGAAAACTATTTCATTTTTTAACGATCTTGACACAGAAACAAGAACTATGCTCGTAACCTCTGTTTCATTTTTTAACAAGGTTGCCACAGAGACAAAAAACTATCCTCGTAAGTGGTTTCATTTTTTAATGAGCTTGAAATCAGAAAACCATGCTCAAAGACCTATGTTTCAATTTTTAGTGAGGTTTCCTCAGAGACGAAAAACTATCGTCAAAGTCTGCCTGATCATGGATTCCAAGAGGACATTTCTCCAGAAGGACACCATGTCAAGGGACAAAACTCAGTCATGGCTTCCAAGAGGTCTTCACTGGAAGGAAGAAACACACTCTGGAAGGACACCATGTCAAGGGTTGCAATAGGAGTAAAGAGATCAGGCTCTAACAACCCTATAAAAGAGATCACCATGTCAACTACTGGATCTAAGTCATTAGAAGTTCAAGCCATGGGCGACAACACCACATAATTGACCTGTGGTAGGGGTGATACCGTCTACATATAAGAACCATTCAAGGAGGAAATCTAGGTGGGGTCAATGAAAGAAAGTTGATCAACAGTCACAACTCGTTCATCATGACGGAAATATATCACACGAAAAAGAGTAGACACAATAGCTTTCATGGCATAGACATAATCTCACCCAAGGAGTAAAGAAAAATACAAGGGGTCTTGGATGACCCTGACATCAATAAAGACAGTTTTCCCTCCCAAAGTGATAGGAAACTGAGGAAGGGTCCCTAAAGGTTGACTGGTTCTTCTGTTAAAAGATAACAAATTCTGCGTAACCGGGGCAAGCTGAGAACAACCCAAAGCTTGCCAAGGAAAAGAGGACAAAATGCTAATGGACACACCTTCATCTATCAACATCTGAGGAACGTCCCGAAAAAAAACTTCCACTGTAATCTAGAAAGGAATGTGAGAGGGAAGACAAGGTCCAGTTAGCACACCCCAATTAAAAAGGATGGCCTCATTACTTGGAAGGGGTTTCACGGGAGAAGGAGGAATACCCCCCGACACGATAGAGTCTGTATCAACTAGAAAAATGTGGGCAATATCATGTTTACTCTTTAGCAGGATAGTAGGATCGACCGATGACAAGATCCGATCAACCTCGTAGGTTTCATTCTCCAAGGGGGGAATGGGGTCGACAGGTGGAAATGGATCGACCACTTGGGTGACACTCTCGAACGGGAGAGTGGGATCGACTGAGGATGGGATCAGATCGACCGCTTTAGTTTCACTCTCTAAGGGGAGAGCAGGATTGACCGAGGATGGTATCATATCAACCACTTTTTCAAGTGGTTAAATTAAGGATGTGACCATATTGATGACATGATCAATCGGATTGACCAGTGAAGGGTCTAGAGTGATCATTCCATCAACTACATGGAGGTTGAGAGAAACCTTACGATAACCAGCTGGAAGTTGAGGCTGTGAAATGGTCATGTCTTCCAGTAATTTAGAGGCTTTTCCATATGAGGGAAAAGGTAAGTTAGATGACTCCCTTTGCATAACATACACAAGAACTTGACTCTACTTTTCTTCTTCCCAATGATATCGTGACTAGTTAATGGGAGGTCATCAACATGTTGTTTAGAGGCTGACGACATGGGTTGGTCAGGGTGTGTAGACCATACTTCTATAACCTTGGGTAGACCAGGGAAATCCTAAAGAAGATGGATACCCTTACAAAGCCTGCAAGGGTACTTGGGCTTACGGGCTGTTTGGGTGATCTTGACATCATCAACACTCCCAGCATGATTAATAGTAACTGGTTATTTTCCAACATGTTTGACAGTGGTTGGAAGTTTGGATCCTTGCTTATTTTTCTTCTTCTTATTCTTTTGTTTCTTCTTCTTATTCTTTCATTTCTTCTTCTTCTTATCCAACAAGTTACTATCTTGAGAGCTTTCACTTGGCGAAGAATATGAAATGGAAGAAGACCTTGTAAGTGAAGAAGCTGAAGAATATCTTATTGGTGAAGACGGTGAAGGATCAACATGATGTTGATGTTCTTGGGGGGAAGTGCTTATGACCGAAGAACTTACTGCATTTGGGATTACCTGAGTAGAAAACAACCATAATGGTAATCCAATTGTGAGACCTGGAAGGCTCAAAGTAGCAATGTGAGGAGGTCCAATGTTTCCATAAGAAGGAAAAAAAAAGGTTCCCATGGAGCAGGAGTTTCTTCATTGGTCATTTCAAGAACTGACACCATTGAAACAAAGATCGAGCCTAGAGTTTGCTAGGGAAAACAAGCAACACATGCTAAAAATCTAGTAAGCAAGCAAGAAAACAAAACCTTCTTGAAATCCAACGTCGCAGGAACAAAGTAAGAAGGGGCTGAGATAGAGTGGGTGGAAAATTTATGTTGACGACCTGCTTAACGGACTTACACCCTGGTGTAAGCTCCCACACATAATCGTGGGTATACCCTCCAAGGAGCCCGAGTAAGTTTAGCCAACGTCGATTCTAGGTACCGTGAAGACTTTCCCCTCCACAGTCACCTTGTGTAAATACCCTAAAGAGATAGGTCACTAAGGTTACCAATCACTACAGTGATGCCTGGGGAAACAGTCAACAGTCCGATCCATGCACAAGGGCAGGGTATCTAGCCCAAAATCAACTTGAAAGGCTTCCACTCATCATTGTGGGTATACCTCTCAAGCGATCCCCATAATACATGTAATCTCTACACCAAGACCAACAAAGTAGGGTGAGTAACTTTGTCAGTCTCAATGAGACATCGTGATTGACCCTTGTGTTAGAAGGGATTCCCAGGCCAAAATGTAGTAAGTGGATTTAATTCTCCCTATCACAAGATACTATGTTTGTTTGCAGCTTTGGAAAGTTATCTTTCACACCTAGTCCAAATCCCTACAACTAATATAATGTAGGTTTGTTACCAGAAAATATAAAAATGTCTAACCAATTTTTATAAGCACTTTATTTTATGGTTTTTTTTACTAAAGAGGAAAATGGCGTGAACAATATGGTTTTTTGACCGACTCAAAATTTATGCAAAGAGATGAAGATGTAATATTTTCATTTCAATGAAAGATATGCTACGAGTAGGAGAAAACATTTATCATTCCCATATTCACAACGTCCCAAAATTTATTAAACTCATCAATATAAAGATTCTCAAGAAATGAGAAAAAGAGACTGTACACCAATGCACGATTCATGCCCCCTGGCCACGAGGGGAAAATGTTTCATAATTTAAAACCAAAAATGTCAAGAATCATGCAATTTCACTACTTCAAATGAAAGGATGCCCCCAATCTAATATAAAGCAAGAAATTAAATCTTTTTGTTTAAAAAATTTCACTAAAAGCAATAATGAACTTTCTTAAAACAAAAAAAACCAAACTAAAAGTTTTCTTTTAAAGAGAACTATTCAGAAGATGTTTGATCTTTCCCTAAAAAATTCTAAAGAAAACACACACTTTGTAATTGAAAGATACTCAAAGCAAGAGACTAATCCTTCAAAACCAAACAAAGCAAAGATGGCTAAAATCAACTCAAAGAATATCAAGCAGACTGTAAACAGATCAACATAGGCTCCAAAAGTTCAATCCAGCTCATCAAAGAAAAACTGGGCATCAAAAGATAACAAGATCCAATCCAAAAAAACATTTTCAAACAAGTTTGCAGCGTAGTAGTGAGGTACAGTGAAAAATTAGGCATTTTCGCAGTCTAGACACAGGTAAGGTGTGAGAAGGTTGCACTGGATTGAATAGTAGAGTGCGAAAATCAAGGGGTTTTGCAGGTTGTATACAGGTGAAGTGCGGGAATGTCTGTAATCAAAAGGAATTTGTAAAAATGACAAAGATTCTAAGTGAAATTTCATAACCAGAGAGTCTGGATGGATCTCCCACAAACTCAGAGACCAGAAAACAATCAATCAAAGCAAGGGAAACTAGACTAACTAGGAAAAAATCCGTTCCCCAATGGAGTCGCCAACTTTTTTATTGGATAAATCGATAGGTGCAGACACTATCTGATATCCCTAGATCCACCTAGATCTATAACAAAACACACCAGAACATGACTCTTTCCTTAAGTTTTAGATATTGAATTTACTAACTAAAGAGGGATAGGTGACATACCGTTTAAACAATGCTTCCTCTCGCCATCTCCATCCTAGCTCCATTCCAATGCTCATACAATGATGAACCCACAAAATAATGCAACCAACCAAAGTGATAGTAATAGCATAAGCTCAATATAAATCTATGTATGTGATCAAGGAATCATACAATAAAACACAACAAGCTTATAGGAAAGAATCATATTACTATATCATATTAAATGTGAAAGAGAAATTACAACCATGGCCTTGATGTCGTAAGGTCCCTTCCAACTGTCCTTCATTCCCCACACACTTCCACTCCAAGAATTATGAGAGCATAGATCTGATAATATTCACAATCTATCTTGACAAAATGGCTCATCTAACCAAGGTAATAATCTCCAAAGCTCAATCCAATCCAAGCTCCAAAATCAAAAGCTCAAAAGCTAATCTCATCCAAGCCAACTTTCTCCATGAGAGCACCTCTCTTTTTATAAGCTGAAGAGGATAAGGGGAGGAGGTTAGGATGATCCCACCAAATCATGAAAGCAAGTAAGATCCAAACCATTAGGGTGCCACCTCACCATGGAAGTTTCTCCTTCTAGAAGAATCGAGAAGATGCTCATTTTTCCCATGTATGAGCATTCTTACACCATGCTTACAGAACAACCTACGAACCTCTCGCAACCTAGCTATGGTGCCACCTACAAGAATCAGGTATTCTTGCACCCTAGCCATAGTGCAACATGTGAAAATCATCTTTAATAGGGTTTTCATAAAGGAAAATGCAACTTCTTTTCTCAGGAAAATTTCTTATCCCTTCTTTCTTCAGGAACTCAGGCCACTAACCCCTTTGAAGAATATAGACAGTTTTACATCATTAACGAT
>SNQJ01S0008751.1:32355-48646 GCA_010110895.2 Picea sitchensis
CATTGTAAATCTGGACCGTTCATTATAAGGTCGCAGATCTAACGGTAGAGATTATGTTAGGGTTTTTTTCCCTAGAAGGAAACCCTCTTTTATGAGGGAAATGTATTGCGGCTATGGATGAGGGTGAATATTGTATTCTGAGAAAGGAGACTGTGAGAGAAAGAAGAGGAAGTTACAGCGGGTTTTGCTGTAGGTTGTATCCCTTCATTTGCTGGATAATAATAAAAGAAGGACCTGGAAATTTCTCTGGTGGACGTAGTCCACACTGGGTGAACCACGTAAATCTGTGTCTCTCTTGTATTGTGTGTCTTCTGTGTTTTTGTTTCTGCATTTGTTTTATTTTATTGCTTCGCGGTCCTGTTTTTCTAACAAGAAAACTATTCTTGCGACTTCCCAATGCATAACACAAGGATGGTTGGTACTTAGACCCCAACTTAAGAAGATAGAAGTTTAACTTAAGCATGAATTCCAAAGGCCGTAGCCAAATTCCCCCCAAGCTTTGTTTCATCCAATTGCAAGGAGAATGAATTGAAGCTTCAAATACTAGATGAAGGACTTGACTCAAATAGAGAGGGGCAAAATGATGCAGGAGCATCTTCCACATTAAGCGAGCCAGCGCGGAAGCGGAGGACAGTTGGATGAGCGCCAACACAAATTTTGAAACTTGCTTTGGAAGTTGTTGTGCAAATATTAAATGCAGTCATTAAGATGAGGCGCACTTGTAAAATGTAAACGTACCTTGAGCCATTTGCTCTCATCCTTAGTAGGTAGAAGGCATTTAAGATAGTTAATGCAAGTAGATAGAATTTAATTCTAGATTAGACTGTTTGAGAGCGCAAGAGGGAAAGGGGATATAGACACCCTCATTGTGCATTGTAACATTATTATTGAAGCAAGAGAAAGACCAAGACCAAGAGAAGGTAGAGAGATGTGTAATAACAACCATGTACAGATATTTGGATTAACAGAAAGAGTTGATTCAAATTCATGGTTTGTGTGGTTCTTTGTGTATTGATGTTGAATGATATGCTCATGTATGTTTGCTTCCTGTTATACATTTTCTTTTATATGCTGTGTATATTATTTCATGTTTGAGATTGAAGTATGAGAGGAAGAAGGAATGAGTTTCAATTGTTTCTCTACTTGAGCCAGAGAGTTCCTGCAAGGAGTGAAGTCGAAGAGTCTGCAAGGAGTGCGTTGACAGAAGGCTCATGTAGTTTAGCTTTTGTTCTCATTCACCCACAAGTGCAGTTAGGAACAGGAGTCGTGCAAGGAGTGCATAGGCCAAGTGAAGTTCAGGTGTGAACCTGAGCAAGAGTTGAAGGACTGTTGTTGCAGGTGTGCACAGAGTCGAAGTATTCAAGAGTGTTTGATGGTTGCTGCAAGGAGTGCGCGCAGGGAGTCTTTTCTAAGACTCAGAGTTGTAAGAAATCTCAGGAAGGATAGGCCTTCAAATTCTGCTGAAGAACAATGCAGGGAAGCCATGACTAGAAGTTCGTAAGAAGCGTTGCAAGTCTGCACGCAGGTGGGCAAGTTCCACGATAGAGGAACACTTGAGTCATTTTGCAGGTTTTCATTGGAGGAACGGACGGACAGAGTTCTCCGAGGAGAATCCGCGAATCTCCGTGAGCCGTCAGATCTCGTAGAGGTGCAAGGGAGATATGGCAGAGTATTTCAAAGGTGCGAAGCTCAGGAGGGGCAGGACCATCGGATTTACACGTAGGATTGTGTATCGATATTTTGTGGGTCGAAGTCTAGTAAACAGTGCATCAAGAATCGTGAAATCACGAAAAGCGATATCCCGATAGCCAAAGGAACCGTGTGGGCCACAAGGGTCAATAGGTGGACAGGTGGCACATCTTATCGGAGTTTCATGGCGAGAAGGCCCAAAACATATGCATTAGGATTCGCGATATTGCAAACTCTGAAATGTTGATGGAGTGAAGGGACCGTTGAAAGGTCAACTCATGAGCGCATTGAAGTTTCGGCATATCAGGGTTCGGGAGTCGGTAAGACGAGTTGCTTGATATCGCGAGTGCTAAAATTGCGATAGGGAAAGTTCCGATAGGAGAGGGAAAGGGTCATCGTTGACTTGTGTCAGGTTTCGGGGATTCAAGAACCGAACGCTAGACCTTTAGATTCACGAAATCACAAAGTCCGATCTCCCGATTTGTAAAGAAGGGGGATCCCACGAGAGTTACTGTGGGTGCAGATTTCCCGATAGGGAAATAGAGGACCATTAAAGTTCTTCTGGCCGTGAGGAAGAGAAGATCTTGTGAGTCGACGTGGACCTTCTGACCTACGTGTGTGATGGGAGGGCGTTGACACCAAGTGGTATCAGAGCATAGAAAGGATCTTTGCTTTATGTAGCAGAGAAAGAAGAGAATCCACCATACCGCCTAGGAGAAGGGGCATGCAATCACCCGATCCAGAGCATAGGGAAATGCCGAGAAGAAGAGGAAGACAGTTGACTGATACATCCATGGTGAGAGAGATGCGTGATCTACGAGCTAGACTCGAAGACATGGAGACAACAAAAAGACGCACAGTCAGTGCTATGGATCTAAGTGATTCTGAAAGTGAGATGGAGGCTGAATGAGAAGAGGAAGTTGCAGCTGAAGATGCATCAAATGAATGTTTGATCAGAGCTATTGCTAGGATGGGAGCAAAGGAGAAGATGGACATTCCATTTTATGAAGGAAACTTGGATGCAGAGGAGCTTCTATACTGGATTAGAGCTCTGGACACATACTTTGACTATGACTATGTCGAAGAAGACAAGAAGGTCAAGCATGCTATCACGAGATTGAAAGGACATGAAGCATTGTGGTGGGATGAAATACAAGCTGACAAACGCTGCAAGGGAAAGCAGAAGATCAAGAGCTGGGACAAAATGATCGCGAAGATGAAAGTGAAATTCATCCCCAGGGATTATCAAATTAAATTTTTTAGGAGAATGTAGAACCTGAGACAGAAGTTGATGACAGTGAAGGAATACACTAAGGAATTATATAAATTGAACATCAGGGAAGGTCATCGAGAGAGCGATGATGAAAAGGTTGCCAGATATATGAATGGCCTGAGATATGATAACCAGGATGAGATGAGCATGGTAACCATCCGAATGGTGGAAGATGCTTATCATATGGCTATGAAAGCTCAGGAGAAGCTGAGCAGAAAGCAGAGTCAGAGGGGCAGAGGCAGAAGTCAGCCCAGAGGAAAATCAGTTGCCTAGGACAAATTCCAGAAGCCCAAGGAGGACTGGCAGAAACCTCAGGGTAGTACTGATAGAGGTGGAACCTCACAGAGAGGGCAGCATAATGAGCAGAGAGGAGATTATGCTGACAACAACACTTTTCCTTGTACTAGAGGCAGAGGAAGAGGAAGAGGAAGAGGTGGAGTAATCACATGCTTCGCATGTGGAAATAATGGGCACAAGTATTACGAGTGTCCAGATAAAAAGAAGGACGTTGGAGAAGATCACATCACCGAAGCACAGAGGCGGGATGTTGAGGCAGAAGACGTTGAAGGTGGAAGATCGCTAATGATGCGAAAAGTCCTTTTGACACTTGAGAAGGAGGTGGAGAGTTCAGTCCAAAGGACCAGACTTTTTATAACTGCTTGAAAGACCAAGGATAGGGTATGCAAGGTCATTGTAGACAGTGGTAGCATGTACAATCTCATTTCTACAGAGATGGTAGAGAAGCTGGAGCTGGTGACAACTGATCATCCAAGCCCATACAGAGTTTCGTGGCTACAGAAAGGACACCGGGTAACTATCACTAAACAATGCTTGGTTGAATTCAAGATAGGGGGATACAATGATAAGATTTTATGTGATGTCATTCCTATGGATGTTTTTCATCTATTGCTGGGTAGACCATGGCAATATGACAGAAATGTGATTCATTATGGGTGAATGAACACATACACCCTGGAAAATAATGGGAGGACACACATGTTTCTTCCGATAAAGGATAAGGAGGCAAATCCGGAAGTAAGAAACATAGTACTTCTCATGAGTGGTAAGGAACTTCTTATATAGGTTAATAAGAAGGAGGATACCCAGTTTATTATGGTTAGAAAGCCTAGAATTGTGTTGACTAGCACAAGGGTAGATGATTTACCAGAGGAGATTCAAGAACTGCTGGAAGATTTCGCTGACATCATAGTGGACGAACTACCTCGTTTGTTGCCACCAATAAGAAGTGTGAGCCATCATATCAATCTCATACCAGGAGCCAGTTTTCCAAATAAAGTCGCGTACAGATTGACGCCGTAGGAGAATGAAGAGGTTAAGAGACAAGTCCAGGATTTGTTGGACAAAGGTTTGGTCAAGGAAAGCTTGAGTCCATGTGTTGTTCCAACAATACTCATTCTGAAGAAAGACGGAGGCTGGAGGATGTGTACAAAATCGAGGGAGATCAACAAGATAACCATCAGGTATAGATTTCCATTGTCAAGGATGGATGATCTGATGGATTTCTTAAGAGGAGCAAGATATTTTTCAAAGATTTATTTGAAAAGCGGTTATCATCAAATCTGCATGAGAGAAGGTGATGAATGGAAGACAACATTCAAAACAAACGAGGGTTTGTATGAATGGCTTGTTATGCCATTTGGCTTAACAAATGCACCAAGTACCTTCATGAGGTTGATGAATGAAGTCCTGAGGGAGTTCATCGAAAAATTTGTCATTGTGTATTTGGATGACATACTGATTTACAGTAAGACAGTGGAAGAGCATCTGAATCATTTGGCTACAATGATGCAGAGGTTGCAACAGGAGAAGCTGTTGATAAATATGAAAAAGTCCTCATTCATGAAGTCATAGCTCATTTATTTGGGATTTGTTATTTTGGCAAATGAGTTGAGGATGGATCTAGATAAGGTGGAAGTGATCAAGAATTGGCCATCACCGAGGAATGTATTTGAGGTAAGAAGTTTTCATGGATTGGCTAGTTTCTACCAAAAAATCATTAGGAATTTCAGTGGAATTAGTGTAGCAATGATGGATACAGTGAATAAAAGACATAAATATTTTCATTGGATAGAAGAAGCTGAAAAGAGTTTCAATCTGTTGAAGAGGAAGATCACAGAACAACCTATTCTGGTGTTACCAGATTTCATAAAAACATTTCAAGTAAAATGCGATGCAAGCGGGTTTGCAATCGGGGCGGTCTTGAGTCAGGAAGACAGACCAATAGAGTACTTCAGTGAGAAGTTGAATGAAGAAAAGGTGAAGTATTCCACATATGATAAGGAGTTTTATGCCATGATACAGGCATTGAAGAAGCGAAGGCATTATTTGATTCTGAAAGAATTTATTCTATACAGTGACAACCATGCACTGCAGTTTGTGACTCAATAGGAGAAGTTGAATCAGAGACACATCAAATGGGTAGAATATATGTAGAATTTCACTTTTGTAATTAAACACATTTCCAGTACTGCTAACAAAGTTGTTGATTCTTTGCAGGAAGTGTTTGTTGTTGCAAGAGTTCAGAGTCAAAACATTGGGTTTTGATAGTCTCAGAGACATGTACGCTGATGATCAGGATTTTAAGGAGGCATATGAAGCAGCTAAGAATCCAGTTCTCAGAGACAGAAGCCTATGGATGGAGTACATGATCCAAGAAGGATTACTGTTTATAGGTAATCAACTTTGTATTCCAAAATGCTCCATGAGGGAGAACTTGTTGAAGGAGAAACATAGTGGAGGATTGGCAGGGCATTTTGGTCATGAAAAGACATTCACAAAGCTGAATGAATCATATTTTTGGCCAGGAATGTGAGTAGACATCAAAATATTCGTAGATAGATGCAGAATTTGCCAGCATTCAAAAGGAAGGAATCAGAATGCTGGATTCTATCAACCATTTCCCATACCGGAAAGGCCGTGGGATGTGATTAGCATGGATTTCGTATTGGGGTTGCCAAGAACACAAAGAGGTGTTGATTCAATCTTTGTGGTGGTGGTTAGATTTTCCAATATGGAACACTTTATTTCATCTCAGAAAACCAGTGATGCGACTCACATCACGAACCTATTTTTGAAAGAAGTCATTTGACTTCACAACTTGACAAGAAGCATAGTTTCGGATCGAGATACGAAGTTCACAGGGAATTTTTGGAGGACCTTATGGAAGAAGATGGGAACTAACTTGTCATTTAGTTTGGCTTATCATCCTTAGACAAATGGACAGACAGAAGTGGTCAACAGAAGTCTAGGAGACTTGTTGAGAAGCTTGGTGACAGAGCACCACAGCCAGTGGGACAATATATTACCACAGGTAGAGTTTGCGTATAATGATTCAGTGAATCGAAGCACAGGCCAGAGTCTATTTTAGATTGTTTATGGAATGCAGCCGAGAGGAATTTTTGAATTGAGGGATTCAGAGCAGACTGCGACTAGGAGTGCTAGTGCAGAAGAATTTGCTAAAGCGATGAAGGAACTTCACAGCCAAGTGAAGGAGCAATTGTATAATTCAAGTCAGGAGTATAAGCGCAGAGCCGATCAACATAGAAGACAACTTCAGTTTGAGGTTGGTGACTTAGTTCTGGAACATTTTAGAAAAGAAAGGTTCCCGAGAGGAACATACAATAAGTTGAAGATGAAGAAAATCGGGCCATGTAGGGTCTTGAAGAGATTTGGGGCAAATGCTTATGAGATTGAATTACCTGATGGGATCGGAATTTCTATGATATTCAACATCTCGGATTTGTACCCATGTAGAGCTGCAGAAGAAGGGACTGGAAATGAGCATCTACTGATCTGGTGGTGAAAACAAATGCCAGTTGCAGACAAGCTGTAGATGGAGTGCATACTAGACAAGAGAGTGAGTAAGAGGACTAGGCGAAAGAAGTATTTTGAATATCTGGTCAAGTGGAAGAATCATCCAGTTGAATATGCCAGCTGGGAGAGTGAGGTAGAGATATAGAAGCATGGACAGACCGTGCAGGAGCTCATGGACAGGAGCCCATGAAAATTTTCAAGCGAGGGAGTATGATGCAGGAGCATCTCCCACGTCAAGTGAGCCAGTGCGGAAGCGGAGGACAGTTGGACGAGCGCCAACACAAATTTTGAAACTTGCTTTGGAAGTTGTTGTGAAAATCTTAAATGTAGTCATTAAGATGAGGTGCACTTGTAAAATGTAAATGGATCTTGAGCCATTTTCTCTCATCCTTAGTAGGTAGAAGGCATTTAATATAGTTAATGCAAGTATATAGAATTTAATTCTAGATTAGACTGTTTGAGAGAGCAAGAGGGAAATGGGATATAGACACCCTCATTGTGCATTGTAACATTATTATTGAAGCAAGATAAAGAGCAAGAGAAAGAGCAGACAGAGAGTTGTGTAAGAACACCCATGTACATATATTTGGATTAATAGAAAGAGTTGATTCAAATTAATGGTTTGTGTGGTTCTTTGTGTATTGATGTTGAATGATATGCTCATGAATGTTTGCTTCCTGTTATACATTTTCTTTTATATGCTATGTATATGATTTCATATTTGAGATTGAAGTCTGAGAGGAAGAAGGAATGAGTTTCAATTGTTTCTCTACTTGAGCCAGAGAGTTCTTGCAAGGAGTGTAGTCAAAGAGTCTGCAAGGAGTGCGTTGATAGAAGGCTCAGGTAGTTTAGCTTTTGTTCTCATTCACCCACAAGTGCAGTTGCGCACAGGAGCTGTGCAAGGAGTGTGCAGGCCAAGTGAAGTTTAGGGTTGTGAACCTGAGCAAGAGCTGAAGGAATGTTGTTGCAGGTGTGTGCAGAGTCAAAGTATTCAAGCACTTGAGAGTGTTTGACGGTTGCCGCAAGGAGTGTGCACAGGGAGTCTTTTCTAAGACTCAGAGTTGTAAGAAAGCTCAGGAAGGATAGGCCTTCGAATTTTGATGAAGAATAGTGCAGGGAAGCCATGACTGGAAGTTCATAAGAAGCGTCGCAAGTCTGCACGCAGGTGGGCAAGTTCCACGATAGAGGAACACTTGAGTCATTTTGCAGGTTTTCATTGGAGGAACGGACGGACGGAGTTCTCCGAGGAGAATCTGTGAATCTCCGTGAGCCGTCAGATCTTGTAGAGGTGCAAGGGAGATACAGTAGATTATTTCAAAGGTGCGAAGCTTAGGAGGGGTAGGACTGTTGGATTTACATGTAGGATTATGTATCAGGATTTCGTGGGTCGAAGTCCTGTAAACGGTGCATCAGGAATCAAAAAATTACCAAACGTGATATCCTGATAGCCAAAAGAATCGTGTGGGCCACAAGGGTCAATAGGTGGATAGGTGGCACATCTTATCGGAGTTTCGCGGCACGAAGGCCCGAAACATATGCATTAGGATTCATGATATTGTGAACTCCAAAATGCCGATGGAGTGAAGGGACCATTGAAAGGTCAACTCACGAGCGCATCGGAGTTTCAACGTATTGGGGTTCGAGATTCGGTAAGATGAGTTGCTTGATATCGCGAGTGCTAAAATAGCGATAGGGAAAGTTCTGATAGGAGAGGGAAAGGTTCAACATTGACTTGTGTCGGGTTTCAGGGATTCAAGAACTGAACGCTAGACCTTTGGATTCGCGAAATTATGAAGTCCAATCTCTCGATTCATAAAGAAGGGGGATGCCACGAGAGTTATTTTGGGTGTAGATTTCCTAATAGGGAAATAGAGGAACATTAAATTTCTTCGAGCCGTGAGGAAGAGAATATCCTGTGAGTCGACGTGGACCTTCTGACCTGTGAGTGTGACGGGAGGGCATTGACACCAGAAAACTATTTCATTTTTTAACAATCTTGACACAGAAACAAGAACTATGCTCGTAACCTCTGTTTCATTTTTTAATGAGGTTTCCATAGAGACAAAAAACTATCCTCGTAAGTGGTTTCATTTTTTAATGAGCTTGAAATCAAAAAACCATGCTCAAAGACCTATGTTTTAATTTTTAATGAGGTTTCCTCAGAGATGAAAAACTATCATCAAAGTTTGCTTGATCATGGATTCCAAGAGGACATTGCTCCGGAAGGACACCATGTCAATGGACAAAACTCGGTCATGGCTTCCAAGAGGTCTTCACTGGAAGGAAGAAACACACTCTGTAAGGACACCATGTTGAGGGTCGCAACAGGACTAAAGAGATCAGGCTCTAACAACCCTATCGAAGAGATCACCATGTCAACTACTGGATATAAGTCATTAGAAATTCAAGCCATGGGCGACAAAACCACATAATTGACCTGTGGTAGGGGCGATACCATCTACATATAAGAACCATTCAAGGAGGCAATCCAGGTGGGGTCAACGAAAGAAAGTTGATCAACAGTCACAACTCGTTCATCATGAGGGAAATATATCACACGAAAAAAGAGTAGACACAATAGCTTTCATGGCATAGACATAATCTCACCCAAGGAGTAAAGAAAAATCCAAGGGGTCTTGGACGACCCTGACATCAATAAAGACAATTTTCCCTCCCAAAGTGATAGGAAACTGAGGAAGGTTCCCTAAAGGTTGACTGGTTCTTCTGTTAAAAGATAACAAATTCTGCGTAACCAGGGCAAGCTGAGAACAACCCAAAGCTTGCCAAGGAAAAGAGGACAAAATGCTAATGGACAGACCTTCATCTATCAACATCTGAGGAACGTCCTGACCACAAACTTCCACTGTAATCTAGAAAGGAATGTGAGAGGGAAGACAAGGTCCAGTTAGCACACCCCAATTAAAAAGGATGGCCTCATTACTTGGAAGGGGCTTCACGGGAGAAGGAGGAATACCCCCCAACACAACAGGGTCTATATCAACTAGAAAAACGTGGGCAATATCGTGTTTACTCTCTAGCAGGATAGTAGGATCGACCAATGACAAGCATAGATCGGCCTCGTGGGTTTCATTCTCCAAGGGGGGAATGGGGTCAATAGGTGGAAATGGATCGACCACTTGGGTGACACTCTCGAATGAGAGAGTGGGATCGACCACTTTAGTTTCACTCTCTGAGGGGAGAGAAGGATTGACCGAGGATGGTATCGAATCAACCACTTTTTCAACTGGTTAAATTAAGGACATGACTATATTGATGACATGATCAATCAGATTGATCGACGACAGGTCTAGAGTGATCATTCCATCAACTACAGGGAGGTTGAGAGAAACCTTACGATAATTAGCTGCAAGTTGAGGCTGTGAAATAGTCATCTCTTCCAGTAATTTAGAGGCTTTTCCATACGAGTGAAAAGGTGAGTTACATGACTCCCTTTGCATAACATACACGGGAACTTGACTCTACTTTTCTTCTTCCCAACGATATCGTGACTAGTTAATGGGAGGTCATCAGTATGTTGTTCAGAGGCTGACGACATGGGTTGGTCAGGGTGTGTAGACCATACTTCTATAACCTTGGGTAGACCAGGGAAATCCTTAAGAATATAGCTACCCTTACAAAGCCTGCAAGGGTACTTGGGATTACGGGTTTTTTGGGTGATCTTGACATCATCAACACTCCCAACATGATTAATAGTAACTGGTTGTTTTCCAATATTTTTTACAGTGGTTGGAAGTTTGGATCCTTGCTTATTTTTCTTCTTCTTATTCTTTTGTTTCTTCTTCTTATTCTTTCATTTCTTCTTCTTCTTATCCAACAAGTTACTATCTTGAGAGCTTTCACTCAGCAAAGAATATGAAATGGAGGAATACCTTGCAAGTGAATAAGGTGAAGAATATATTATTGGTGAAGACGATGAAGGATCAACATGAGGTTGATGTTCTTGGGGGGAAGTTCTTACGACTGGAGAACTTACTGCATTTGGGATTACCTAAGTAGAAAACAACCATAATGGTAATCCAATTGTGAGATCGAAAAGGCTCAAAGTAGCAATGTGAGGAGGTCCAATGTTTCCATAAGAAGGAAAAAAAAAAGGTTCCCTTGGAGCAGGAGTTCCTTCATTGGTCATTTCAAGAACTGACACCATTGAAACAAAGATCCAGCCTAGAGTCTGTTAGGGAAAACAAACAACACACACTAAAAATCTAGTAAGCAAGAAAGAAAACAAAACCTTCTCGCAATGACCTCACTATTTGGTGGTGAAATCCAACGTCACGAGAAAAAAGTAAGAAGGGGATGAGATAGAGTGGGTGGAAAAGTTATGTTGATGACCTGCTTAACAGACTTACACCCTGGTGTAAGCTCCCACACATAATCGTGGGTATACCCTCCAAGGAGCCCAAGTAAGTTTGGCCAATGATGATTTTAGGTACCATGAAGACTTGCCCCTCCACAGTCACCTTGTGTAAATACCCTAAAGAGATAGGCCACTAAGGTTACCAATCACTACAGTGATGCCTGGGGAAACAATCGATAGTCCGATCCATGCACAAGGGCAGGGTATCTAGCCCAAAATCAACTTGAAAGGCTCCCACTCATCAGTGTGGGTATACCTCTCAAGTGACCCCCATAATACATGTAATCTCTACACCAAGACCAACAAAGTAGGGTGATTAAATCTATCAATATCAATGCGCCCTCATGATTGATAGGCTCCAAAAGTTCAATCCAACTCATCAAATAAAAGCTGGGCATCAAAAGATAACAAGAAACAATACAAAAAAAAATTACAAACAAATTTGCAGCGTAGTAGTGAGGTACAGTGAGAAAATTAGGCATTTTCGTAGTCTAGATACAAGTAGGGTGTGAGAAGGTCGCACTGGAATGAACAGTAGAGTGCGAAAATAAAGGGTTTTCACAGGTTGTATATAGGTGAAGTGCGGGAATGTCTGTAATCAAAAGGAATTTGTAAAAATGACAAAGAGTCTAAGTGAACTTTCAGAACCAGAGAGTCTGGATGGATCTCCCACAAACTCAGAGACCAGAAAACAATCAATCAAATCAAGGGAAACTAGACTAACTAGGAAAAAATCTGTTCCCCAGTGGAGTCACCAATTTTTTTATTGGATAAATCGATAGGTGCAGACACTAACTGATCTCCCTAGATCCACCTATATCTAGAACAAAACACACCAGAACATGACACTTTCCTTAAGTTTTAGATATTGAATTTACTAACTAAAGAGGGATAGGTGACATACCGTTTAAACATTGCTTCCTCTAGCCATCGCCATCCTAGCTCCGTTCCAACGCTCATACAATGATGAACCTGCAAAATAATGCAACCAACCAAAGTGATAGTAATAGCATAAACTCAATATAAACCTATGTATGTGATCAAGGAATCATACAATAAAACACAACAAGCTTTATAGGAAATAATCATATTACTATATCATATTAAATGTGAAAGAGAGATTACAACCATGGCCTTGATGTCGTAAGGTCCCTTCCAAATTTCCTTCATTCCCCACACACTTCCACTCCAAGAATTTTGAGAGCATAGATATGATAATATTCACAATCTATCTTGACAAAATGGCTCATCTAACCAAGGTAATAATCACCAAAGCTCAATCCAATCCAAGCTGCAAAATCAAAAGCTCAAAAGCTAATCTCATCCAAGCCAACTTTCTCCATGAGAGCACCTCTCTTTTTATAAGCTGAAGAGGATAAGGTGAGGAGGTTAGGATGATCCCACCAAATCATGAAAGCAAGTAAGATCCAAACCATTAGGGTGCCACCTCACCATGGAAGTTTCTCCTTCTAGAAGAATCGAGAAGATGCTCACTTTTCCCATGTATGAGCATTCTTACACCATGCTTACAGAACAACCTACGAACCTCTCGCAACCTAGCTATGGTGCCACCTACAAGAATCAGGCATTCTTGCACCCTAGCCATAGTGCAACATGTGAAAATCATCTTTAATAGGGCTTTCATAAAGGAAAATGCAACTTCTTTTCTCAGGAAAATTTCTTATCCCTTCTTTCTTCAGGAACTCAGGCCACTGACCCCTTTGAAGAATATAGACAGTTTTACATCATTAACGATCATAGGGATGAAAATAATGTGTAAAATCGGGACATTCCCAAGACATATGCCCTGTCTTTCCACAGACATAACATTTAACTCCACCTCCTCTATTTCTTCCTCATCCTCAAGGAAAATAATTTCTCCCACCAAACGGTCTTCATTGGGAACTTCCTCCTCTTTCAAAGAGACCATATGGTTTCTCATTCTCATTCTTATCTTTCGGTGCCTTATCTCAATCCAATCCAAGCTCCAAAATCAAAAGCTCAAAAGCTAATCTCATCCAAGCCAACTTTCTCCATGAGAGCACCTCTCTTTTTATAAGCTAAAGAGGATAAGGTGAGGAGGTTAGGATGATCCCACCAAATCATGAAAGCGAGTAAGATCCAAACCATTAGGATGCCACCTCACCATGGAACTTTCTCCTTCTAGAAGAATCGAGAAGATGCTCATTTTTCCCATGTATGAGCGTTCTTGCACCCTTCTTACAGAACAACCTATGAACCTCTCATTAACGATCATAGGGATGAAAATAATGTGTAAAATTGGGACATTCCCAAAACATATGCCCTGTCTTTCCACAGACATAACATTTAACTCCACCTCCTCTATTTCTTCCTCATCCTTGAGGAAAATAATTTCTCCCACCAAACAGTCTTCTTTGGGAACTTCCTCCTCTTTCAAAGAGACCATATGGTTTCTCATTCTCATTCTTATCTTTCGGTGCCTTATCATAGACAACTCCCTTACCTCTATTTAGGCCTCTTCTTCTATTCTGTTTGCTCTGGTTTCTGGCCAACTTTTCTTCTACCTTCAGTGCAATCTGATAAGCATCTTCCATTGTCCTCACAGTCATCATACTGATTTCATCCTGAATTTCATACCTCAAACCATTTATATACCTGGAAACTTTTTCATCATCCTTCTCTCTTTGTCCAGTCCTAATATTCAACCTATATAATTCTTCGGTATACTCTTTCACAGTCATACCCCTTTGTCTCAGGCTCTGTAATTTTCTGAACAACTCTATCTGGTAATCCCTAGGTATAAATTTAGCCTTCAGTTTGGCTACCATCCTGTCCCAATTATTTATCTTCGATTTGCCTTTGCTCCTTCTTTCTACTTGCAGTTCATCCCACCACAATGTTGCATGTCCTTTTAATCTCATGACCACATGTCTCACCTTCCTTCCTTCATTGACCTCTTCATAGTCGAAATACTTATCCAAAGACCTTATCTATTCCAACAGTTCTTCGGAATCCAAGTTAACTACATACATTAGGACGTCCATCTTTTCTCTAGCTCCCAACTTCACAACATCTTTCAGTAAGAGTTCTTCAGCAGCATCTTCCCCTATAATTTCTTCAACTTCTATTTCTTCACTTTCTGCATCACTGACATTTTCAGCGACACGTGTTATCCTCTGTATAGCTTCCATCACTTCCAACCTTGCGCGAAGTTCTCTCATTTCTCTTCCTACAACACGATTTTCCATACGTGGTCCTGTGCGTATCCTTGACAGCATCGCTTCAACTGTTCCCAACACACCAATTTCAACTTCAAATATTTTTCAGGATTTGATACCAGTTGCTGTAGACCCCCCTCCTCTCCAAGGGCTGTGAGACCTCCCGATCTTAGGATATTATGAAGGTCGACTTGAAACAACCTCTGATTCCCTACTGGAACCTTTCAACAACAATCCACAGGTCTTTGCAGACTTCTGCTTGTGTGCTCAAGTGCCAAAATACCTATCTCCTCCAAGTGACCACACCCGTGACCATGCACTTAACTGAAAAGGTGCGTCGTGACTTCGATTATCGACAATATGAGTCAATCGACTCCTCATCCTTCAAACTCCCAAGTCCCAAAATTGTGAAAGGGGCTTAAGTCATGTTAGCTCCTCCCTTCCACCAACGTGACCTCCAGCTATAACTTGGGGCTAACCTTCTGAGCATGTCGGGATTTTGTGACTCGAAAAATTCTAGGGCAGTTCACATCCATTATCTCAATCCTCGAATATCTGAAATTGTAAAATTTTGGAACACCAAATCAATGGTCACCAATAGCTTTCCAACCAATGAATATGATCGAATCGTGATTTTCTATTTTCGTGAGTTCTTGTAACCTGCTACCTCCAACTTTTCGATTCACAAATTAACAAAATAGTGATGTGGCGCCATATGTCCACCCTCAATGAATGGCGACGATTTATTTTGCAGAATTGGATTTCGCAAATTCTCCACGACTCCACCTTTTCACCTCTCTACTCTGCAAGTCAATGAAACGATAATCTATTCCCGCATGTCCCTTCAATGGGCAGTCCTGAAAATTTCAGGATTTCGCAATTCGGGGTTTCGTGACTTCCACCCTACATCTCCCAATTTCTTTGGTCTTGCAAAATTTCGATAAGTCCTCATGCTAACTAGTGCACTACTTCTCCAAAATATAATGGTTTAGAAATTTTTGTCTCTTCCCAAGGGAATCTCGACCCTAGGTAAAATCATGAATTTGGGTAACACTTTCGTGACAATTGGGTCTCCAAAATTTCTAGCGGCAATTTTTCGGCCGAAAATTTTCACGTGAAATTTAACGGTGCCCTCGAAATTTGTGTACAAGGTTTTTTGGATGAATTATTTTCCCATGGTAAGCATATTTCGGCCGAAATAATTTTCGGCTGAAACGTTTATTTTTAACGGATTCCGTTAAAAACTAGGTTTCGGCCGAAAGAATATTTCGGCCGAAAACTTGAAAATGGGACTGTTTGCAGGAAACTGCAAATTCTCTCCATCTTACTTCATCTTTGGAGGTATCGGACTCCTACAAATACTTAGAATTTAGTTTGAGAATTGATACCAACATTTTAAAAATTGAATCTACTTTCATTGGGTATAATTTGTTTTCATTTTCATTGTTTTTATCTAATTTTATTTAATTTTATAAAAAAATAGCTGCATAATATTTTTAGGTGAGATTATGGTTTGGTGAAATGAAAAATCCATATCTCTAAAAATACACAACGGAAAATTATGGAAAATTTATATTCATAATTGTTAAATTGTTCTCTTCAAAAGGGTATTTTTAGATTTTACTTTTAAGTAAAAATTAAGATAGATACAAGGTGTATAAAAACACGTGTTTAAAATTTGCAACGTTTTCATTTTGGTCAGCTTCAAAAAATTCTAGAAATTATAATATTCATCCGTTAGATTCAAAATTATAGTCATAATAAAATAGAGACTGTTTAGATTGTTGCAATATATTTCATTTCTTAAAAACATAAGTTTAATAATAGATACATTGTTGTGGAAAACAATAACTCATTATCATTCCTTTCATGTTTAAGGAACATACTGTTAAACAATTGTCAAATTGACATATCAAATCT
>SNQJ01S0008751.1:56827-85238 GCA_010110895.2 Picea sitchensis
TATATTTCATTTCTTAAAAACATAAGTTTAATAATAGATACATTGTTGTGGAAAACAATAACTCATTATCATTCCTTTCATGTTTAAGGAACATACTGTTAAACAATTGTCAAATTGACATATCAAATCTTTATAAAAAAAAACTGAAAAATAGTCATTAGAAATATAACAAAATTATTCACAAGTTTTGTTTTTACTGTAAAGTGAAATTCTAAATAAAAAAAATACTTTTTTATGCCGGAAGTTGAAGAACTTGTGAAAATACAGTTTTTTTTGTCATAAAACAAGCAAAAGTGTTACCCATCTTCATGATTTTACCCCCGGGCTCAATCCTCCTTCGGGCTTTCAATCTCTACGTTCCTTCTCTAAGCACTTCAAGTCTTCAAAACTTAGAAATTTTTCTAAGTATTTCTTCTCGAGGATTAAAGCCATTATTCCTCCTAATCTTTATCGATAGAACTTGACCTCGTCCCTTCACACGCTTGCATTTTATGTTTTTTTCAAAAGACTTCCTAATGCCCTCTTGACATACTCTGCACTCAACCTCTCGAGCACTCAAACTTTAATATAGGTTTTTTCTTGTGTGCACTCCTTGCGCTTGATATGCACACACTACATATGAAATCTCTCAGCTATCTCTTCTGATTTTTTAAGTCGAAAGAGACTTCTTCACGTGCACTTCTTGCGCTCTGCATGTGTGCCTTGGATAACCTTACATAACAGAAATAATTGAACACATTCAATTATTAATTCCTACACTATGAACATCATTCATTCACAATGCATAACAACACAATCAAGCCATAACAAATATCACACTATGTATATGGGTCAATTTTCTCTGTTCTATTCAATTTCAAAGAGAAAACATAAGTACAGTCTCTATCTCCCGCAACTACATCCTGAAAATTCATCTAAAGACCCAGAGTTTTTTTTTCTCTCCTTCCTCCTACCTAAATACTATTACTTTTTTTTCTTCAGGAGGTTACCTACTCTACCGACTTGATATAATCTAATGACTAATGTGGGCATTTATCCTACACTTGTAATACATTACAGTCGTATAAGGATTTACATTGATTCTGTCATTTCAAACAGTGGCTCGGTTTTACACAACCAAAATTAGTTAACGAGACTTCCAAAAAGTCTTTGCACCGCTTCCAACCTAGTTAATTGTTGGTTCCAGTTTTTTCAATATGCTGAAGTGTCATTTTTCTTCCACATCCTCACTTTCTTTTATTTGACAACAATTCTCCTACATCAGCATAAGACAAAGATCAAGTCTTCAATTTTGGACCTTGGTTTTTGAGTAAATAAAGACCATGCATGAAGCAATGGACCCCAATGCTTAATATAGGGACAACTTCTCTCTCTTTTTTGTTCCACTTTGGGTAAGGATTCCCAACCTTCCTTTGTAATTTTGTTGATTTTATCTACTATAGGGGATCAAAAATTCCCTAGTCAAATTATTTCAAGAGTGTAGAAATAGGCAACATATAAGCATCTACAATGACATTTGTGTTGGCATGGATTTCAATAAAGGCATTCGAACATAGATAGAGTTGGTAGTTAGAAAGTACACCCAGATACATTCTGTCAATTATGAGAAGGCTTTATTTTATGTAGGGATATTTTGAAACATGACACATTGTAGTTCATTATGTCAACAATCTAAAAACATTTTCCCAATAAAACATCAAATGAATCATGGACATCGCTTAATAAATAAAGGAAATAAAGACCCCATAAAGGTTACAACTAAAGGAAATATTGTCATAGTACATCAAGAAGTAGAAAAATCAAGTATTTTCCCTTGTAGAAGAGCTTAGAAAATAAGCCATCATCTATGCATCTGATGCAACTTTCCTTGCCCCAAATAATCGTGGAATTAGTGACCTTGTTGTCCCCTTTACAAATGTCATGGTCATAACTAGAGACACAAAATACCCAAAAAACAAGGTCTCTAGATCTTAAATCCTCTCCCCTTTCCCAAAAACAAAACCCCATTCCACTCCTCCACCCATCAACCCCCAATGATCGAGATAATCCATTCCCCCTCAAAAAAAGGACAAAGAAAGCCACACCAATGTTGTAGAAGAAGAGGATGAGGTGTTTGGAAATTTGGGCATCACCCTCCTAAGAGAGGAAGACAATAACCTAGTAGAAATAAAACACAATGTGTTGGAGAAACCAATCACTCCATTCTAAGATTAATAGGAGGATTCAACAAGATGGGATATATATAGAAGACATTGAAAAGATGGGATAATTAGCACATTCATTGTGCCCAATCTTATCTTTATGAATCTATAAATAAAGAAATCATAAATTCAAAACTCATCTCTCTTCTTGATTCCTTTTGCTAAGGGAAAGGGTGTCATATCCCAAGCCATGAATCTTACTCCAACTACCCTTGTGGGTTCTACTCAAGAACCACTTACATGCCTATGGTCCTACCCTCTCTATAAAAATATCTCTACATCAATTCATCATCCTTACCCAATAGATTCCTAATTAAGTAACACCCCCGAGCGTGATGAATAAATACCTAATGGTCTCTCCCGAACTGATTTGGATCCATCACTTTGTCTTTTCCTTCAAAAAACCCAAGGTTATCATTCAAAGACATGTTCCATAAACAATTGTGGTAAAATATGCAATGGATAAATTAGAATACTTCAAAGACAAAGAACTATCATCCCTTGGAATTTCTACTATGAATATTCCTTTACCTTTCCAGTATGGATGTATTGGACTAAAGGAGGCGTCGACAAGATGGGCTTATTGTATCATTACCTTTCTATTCAGTGTGCGCAATCTTATCTTTATGAATTTATAAATAAAGAAGTCATAATTTCAAAATTCAAAACCACTTCCATCACTCGCTCATTTGATCATCACTGTCCATTCTTTTTATTTATCTTTGAAATCAAAATGGAACTAGAAACAAGAAGATCGGGGGAACGACTCAGTAGGACTATGAGAAGAAGAATATCGAGAATAACTCTTGTTGATCTTGATACTCTCACTCAAATTTTGTTATAGCTCTCTGATATACGTACGGGATCCAACAGTAGTACTCGGCCCAATATCTCAGGGCACCAACTAAGGAGGCTAGACCGTGCCCTTAGCCATACTACCTGACTACCCAGGTACTAGAGAGTATCTTCCCGAGTGTTGTTCTCGATGGCACTATAGCAGTCAGGCGATCGATTGGTTTATCTAAAGAGGGCTTTAAGAAATCTAGGCTGATCCATATACAAGTGTTGCTTGATTCACTACCACTCGAAGGGGTACCAATAGGGGTTACAAGGGTGGCCAAAAGATGTGTGCTTAAGTACCACTTTTATTTCCTGCATGGATGAATCCTAACCGTAGGTTTATATGTGTAACGACAGATCTTTGTAGCTTAAAGATGTTGGACTATGTCTCTACCCTAAAAAAAAAATTAACCTACTGTTTTCTGCCGAGGAAAGTGCGCTGATACCACTTGTAATATTAAAGATATAAAAAGTATGCAGAACATAAATGAAATGATAAAATAATAACACTAGAAAGAGAACTTCAATTACCAAGAGCAATGTTCACTTACCTGTTCGAAGGGGAAACCTCCATTTGAGCAGAGCTCTCTTACAATAATATCCAAGACAAAATTTCTCATACCCTCGACTCCTATTTATAATAAATATGTTTATCAAAAGAACCATCTAAAGGAAGATCCTTCTAGAAGTGAAAGTGTCTATTAGGTCTTATTACATTCGACTTATTCTTCATTATTTCTAGGTCTTATTAATATTGACCTTTATTACAACGAAATATATTATTATACCTATGTGAGGGGTTAGGTCCCTAACAAAGTGGTTAACCCTAAAAAGAGGAAAATGAGTTAAGTGGTCAAGTGGAAAATTGGGAAAAGTTGGACAAAGTGACTATGTGGACAAAGTGGCCTACAAGATGCTTCTCAGTAAGCTACTTGGAGAGTATAAATAAGAGGCAAGGGTCTCTTGTGAAATGTATCTCTTGATCATATATTGAAGATCTATTCTGAGAGAGAGAGTGGCTGGAGAATCTCATGAACGCATCAAAGTTTATGTAAGTCTGAGATCTTGACGACGAAAGTTTTGTAAGTTCAGAAACCCTAGTTTTTGAAGGAGTACACACATAGGAGTAGGACATAGAGAATACATACATGGGATGCAGTGAACCATAGAGAGTACACACATGGGATGAAGGAGGTACAACGCATAAGTTTGGATGAATTCATGAAGACTTGAGTGTGAGATGGTGCTAAGTTCTTGACAGTTGAAGTAAGTTTTAGATATGCTTTCTATGGGCTCAAATATTCCATAGAAACACTGGTATGGTTACATAGTTGTCTTTATGGATACTCTTTCTTATTGTATGGTGAGTGTTTGAGGCATTCTGGATATGGATTTTGTGATGTTGGTTGATTGATAGAGTGAGAAACAATCTTATGGTTTAGTACTGATACGATTGTTATAGTATACTGCTTGTGTATACGTGATTAAGTAACATTCATATTGTATGGTTGAGGAGCATGAGTAAGTTGTTGGAGAGCGTAGATGTGTTGTGATTGATATTGGACAGTGAAAGACAAAAGTGAATGTGATTGAAGGCTACAGAGCATATGATTTTTTAATGGAGATAAAACCCTAGTTGTTCATAAGTCACACGCAGGCTGTAGTAAAGATAGGTTGCATACATACGCGAGGTTTACTACTGGTAGGGCACATACATATGTGTACTGCACTACTAACAGGTCGCGTGCATGCTAACATATTGGTATATGTTGAGGATTGATTCCTCATATCAGTTGGTGTTGATTTGTGTAAGCTAAGTCTTGCATTGTAGAGTTGGTGCTCTTGTTGAGTTGTAACTCTATTAAGTTGTTGTTGATAACCCAAGGATTGTAGTCTGTAATAAAAAGAAAATTGTACATACATATTGTGTTCTTTGTGTTCCTTGTGGTTATGACTTATTGATGATATATGTTGTGGATATATGTTACTGATGTATGTTCACATTTAACTAGTTATAAATGACAACAATAAGTAATGAGTAAATGGTGATTGCTAACCAAGGAGTTGTGTGAAAGGGAAAAGTTTGAGAAAAATCAACACACTCATTCACCCCCTCTTTAAGTGTGGTCAATGTTTCCAACAACTCTTTAGTATGGTCAAGGACCCAATTAGTCCCAAGTCGCACAAAGGTATTTACCAAATTCCGTGCACATGTGGGAATACCTACATTGGAGAGACATGAATAACAATTAACACAAGAATCAAGGAACATAAGACATACAACACTCATAACAAGGTTAATAAATCATCTCTTGCAGAACACGCTCATAAAACCAAACATCAAATCATGATTGAAGATGTTAAGTTTCTTTCTGGAATGGATCACTGGTCCAAGAGATGGATAAGTGAGGCCATTGAAATATCAAAAAACCCAAACTTCCTAAATAGGGATGATAGTTTGATATTGAGTATAACTTTGTTTCCTATCTTTTATAATCCTCGACTTGTGTTCCCCCACTTTTGCTCTCTTCGTCTTATATCATGTCATCCTTATAGTTCATGGTGTTGGCTTTTCTCTTTGTGTGTTACCTGATCTTGTTTTCTTAAATGCTCTCCTTTGCTCATGATTATTCGTATGATTCATTTTATCATTCTATTTGTGATGCTTTATTGAGTGCTATAAGCATTTTGAGAGCAAAGCCTATTTTACTTTCTTCTTTTACTTGAATGTTTTTTATGATCGTTATTATAATTTATTTTCTTTTTCTTTTGATTGCATTGGCCTACTTGATATTGTTTTATTAGCTAGATATTGTCTTATGTTCTATTTATTATAATAATTATTATTTTACCTCCTTTCATTATATTCTCTTTACTGGTTCTATTTTATATTTTATTTATATATATCTATTATCTTTTTGTGGGTCTTCATTAGCCTCTAATATTTTGATTATTGTTTTTGCGTTTTCATTAATTTTTAATGTTTGGATGATTTTTATTTGGATGATTTTTTTTAAGTTGTTGCCTCCTTATTATCATAATAATCATTATTATGATTATTATTATTGATTTGTAGAGAACCAAATTACATTGTGCAAGTGTCTTAAGAACAACTCATCATTGGAAAGGATGGAAAGCCCAAAAGGGCCAAACACCAGGATAAAGAGCCACAAAAAAATATATAACACAGGTCTCAAAGATCACAAAACAACTGAAGAAAAAATAGAAAACATGGCCCCCAACACAAGAGAAAAGTGTTGACATAACAATCCCAAATAAAATCCGCTGACCGGACGGACTAGGTCAGAGCGGTATATAAATATCATACCAACAGCTCCAACTAACAGAAGAACCCAACAATCCATGAAACATCTAGAAAGGAGCGGCCAAAAACCTGCACGTCCAATAGAAGGACCTCCAAGTGTTGACCATAGGCCCATCAACACTGCACGCCCTTACTAAGGACCTCGAAACTCTGACCCCACCACCACATATATGAGAAAGAGGAACTAGAAACCCACACTAGAGGGCGTTTATTTGAGTATACATTGAACCCTGAACGTGTCGAAAAAACTAGATATAAAAAAAAAAAAAATTGTAGAAGGAAAACCCCTAGAAACCCTTGTCGAGAGAAGGAAATAAAGAAAACCTCCAAAGAAAACCGAAAAGTGAGATGGACCAGATTTGAGCGGCATGCAAACCTCTCAGGAATAAGAGAGGGTATAAAAAACTCCAAACCCTAGCCACTAAAAGTCTGAACTCGACACTCAAACTTTGAAACCAGGAACATGAAGCCCATGGTATGCATCAAACCCTAACCATGACCCCAAAACTAGAAAGGGGGGTATGATGGAGATGCCACATACACATGCAATAAATAGAGGAATCCCCATAGTGATAGCTACGGTGGCACAGAAAGTAGGAGTAAGATGAACATGAAATCATCACAGAAAAATCACAAAGACAATAGAGAGGGCTCAAGGAAAAAGGATATAACAAGCATCGAAACCTACACCACCAATCAATGAGACCCAGATCTAGGAAAATAAATTCAATTTGAGTAAACATGAAAGATCTGAGGCATGAACACCACATCAGCAGGAGTTTTGTAATCTATGAACCACAACCACCACCTAACAATTGCATCTCTTCCTGAACAAAGATCACGATCCACACAAATAGAGGCATTGCAAATCGGATGACGGGAATATAAAAAAAAAACGTAGAGAAAAACACTAAAAGAAGACATTGTAGTAGAGGAAAAATCCATGGAGAAGGATTCATTAGCATAATATCTCAAAGAGGAGACAGTGATTGTCGGGAAATCTCCAAGACCAAAGACAAAAACAAAACCCGCGTGCATATGCTAGGAAAGAAAGGCATAGTCAGAGGGTCCGCAACCAAGGAAACCATAGCCTCATACCCCAACCTTTAGCTTCAATTTGATTAGTATTATAAGTATTATTACATTATTTGATTTATTTTTATTAATTTAACCATTTAATCAACTTATTTTCATTCCTTATATAGATTTATTTTAACCTTAATTTTGGGATTTAATGTTCTTATGGTTTTCGTGTAGGAGATCTCATTCCACAATATGAAGGATATGTAAAAATGAAGGTCCGCTGCTAAAAAGCACAAGTTACAACAATATTTATGAATACGCTTCTCTACTCCTTAGCTTGACAATTTGTCTTTTGTCTTAAAGAAGAGCCACAATAATGGGATCAAGATGCTGACAAATAAAATGAATTCTATCGCAGTGAAAACTCTGAATTCCATTCTCACAAACATGACCTACTAATTCTTAGCGATTAGCATTTCTGTCATGGGGTTCAACTGAAAATAGGTGTCAATTTTTTGTACGCATTTTCATGCAGTGATCCTTCTAGATCCATCAAATGTGGGAATGGATAAATTTCCAAAATTCTATGTGAGGTATTTTTTTTGTTGGCCCCTTTGGTCCTTGGGTCTATTCCTATATTTAATGGAGTATAAATATTGAAGTTACATAGTAGCCTAAAAATCCTCCCCCTCAAAATCCTCACTGTATTGTTCCAACTCAAAATCTCCAACGTTTTTTCTAATTATGCTATGAAGGTATCCCGTAAAAAGGTTTTGTACTATTGGTGTGTTAGATATAGAACTGGTACAATAGTGTTCAGAAAAATGTGTAATGTATTTGTAAAAAGTGATTTCATGTAACAATGACCAACAATATTAGAAAAACAAGAATAAAATCAAACACAGAATGCATAAAGGCTGAACTATCCGTTTATTTCTTAAGGCTAGATGATATTGATCAAGTACACAACTCACCAAAATGATCTTCACAATTACAACAATAAGTAATAGAGATAATTTTTTACCTTTTATTTCAGTATATGAGTTGTCTATAGGTACATAGGAAATACAATAGTAAAAGAGTAATACAGGCATGTGTATGTGAAGTTATTCATCAATTAAGTCACCAGTCTGATGGTAATGAGAAACACTAATAAATTCAACACCTCCTATTGCAGGTATGCCTAGAAATAGATGGCAATGCACCCACACTATATCTTTGACTCTATTGCAATAGAACAACCTATATAGAGGAGAAATTGACCCCTTTATGCAACCATAGCAAGTACCACTAAATAAATACCTCGTCTCCAACAATGTGTCTTCCACAAGAAAATAAACCCTTCTACTGAAGAACATGCCCCCCATAGTATAAACTTATCCCTCAGAGTAAAGAAACACGAACGAGTACTTGGGAACTCACCCAACTCCAATATATGGATCCCAATAACACTCTATCTGACCCTTTTGTTTAGAGAAATGTACTAGCCATGAGAAAAATTCCTCCACAAGTAGATTTTTTCCTTTTCTGAAAGGAATGCAATCACCCTCTATAGAACTCGACCCTTTGGTAGAATAATAACTTAGCTCCTCCAAAAATCGACCAATCAAGGGTAACTCGGACAACAATAATCGAAACGAATCTAGCAAACAAATAACATTACCACAACTAATATCTCAACCAATTGAAAAGGAAATATCTGCTACTGATGAAGACCGATGAGGAAATCTGAATTATCTCCTTCTCTAAATGACTAACTAGGGGTGGATGGTTTCACCACCGAAGCCAATCCCTAAAAATTCCTCCGAGTGTTTCTGTCCCAAGAGTTCCAAAGCCACAATTCAAGCTCTCTCAATGAGAAATTAGAAATTGACAACCCAAGAATGAGAGAGGGTGCCCTCTTTTTTCCTTTTTGTTCATTTGTTGACTCTTTTGCGACCTTTTCGCATTTTAATCAATTTAAGTGACTTTTCATATTCCTCCTAAGTCACTTTTGGTGTTTTTCTCTTTCCCCTTTTAATTATCTAATTTAATTTGTGTTAGGCACTTTTCCCCTTAGGACATTAAATAATTAAATAATTTTATTTGTCCATGTCCCATGATCACTCATAAGAGGTCATGATAAACCAACATATTTACCAAAAAAAACCTATACATACCTTTATTACAAAAAAAAAAACATATTTAATGAAAATGTACTTAATGATAATACTAAACTCAATTAGTAATTTTGAAATACCTCTATAAGTAATACCTTGGTGATGGTTCAAAATTATTACTAAAAATACCTCTCATAAAATATTAATTACTAATACTAAGTTTTATTAATAAAATTAATAATTAATTTATAACTCCTTAATCTTATAAACCCTTTGTTTTAAAATACTCACCCATAAGGACATTACTTCCTAACTCCAAACACCCTTAACTCATCATTACTAATATAATATTAAAACTTCTAATCCCAACCCTCAAAGCCTAAACTCCCTAACCAATTAACATATCATTTTTATATTTCTAACATAACGGAAATGATATTAGCAAATTCATTTCTTACATCTAACTATCTTTTTGGAGGACTCGAAAAATATCTACTATTTTCCCTTCCCACTTCATGAATTGAGATTTGTATACAAGGCATCGACAAGATGGGATTAGTGTATTCATTGCGTCCAATCTTATCTTTATGATTCTACAAATAAATAAGTCATAAATTCAAAACTCACCTCTCTTCTTGGCTAAGGGAAAGGGTGTAATCTCCCAAGCCATGAAGCCTACTTCAACTACCCTTGTGGGTTCTAATCAAGAACCACTTACATGCTTATGGTCCTGATCTTCTTGATGACTTTTTCTAAGGGAAAGGGTGCCAACTCCCAAGCCATGAAGCCTACTTCAACTACCCTTGTGGGTTATAATCAAGAACCATTTACATGCCTATGGTCTTGATATTCTTGATGCTTTTTGCTAAGGGAAAGGGTTTCATCTCCCAAGCCATGAAGCCTACTTCAAATACCCTTGTGGGCTGTAATCAAGAACCACTTACATGCCTATGGTTCCGATCTTCTTGATGCCTTTTTCTAAGGGAAAGGGTGCCATCTCCCAAGCCATGAAGCCTACTTCAACTACCCTTGTGGGTTCTAATCAAGAACCACTTACATGCCTATGGTCCTAACTTGTCTATAAAAATATATCTTCCTCATCCAATAAATTCCTAGTTAAGTAACACCTACTCACTATGGTGAATGAATACCTAGTGGTGTCTCTTGAACTGATTTGGATCCACCACTTTATTTTTTCCTTCAAGTGACTGGCGCAGATGCCACCCAGGCACGTCCGCAACTATCAGGACCTTCTTTTCCCCAAATCCTGAAGAGCTAATTGGATTCTTCAAATCCCTTATCGGGACCTTTTGTCACCCACAGGATGCTCTTATTGATCTCCCTGCAGTATTCTTGGGAAATTGGGTTTTGCGTTGTCGCAAACCTCGTGGGCACGTTCCTCGTGCTATCCAAAACCCCGAACCCCGATGCGTCTCAATGTCGATGCTCCCTCGTTCCTGTCGGGGATTTCCCTATCGGGAAATCGGCGTAGGCGATGTCACGGTTCTTGGGCACTAGAAACCCCCGAACCCTGATTCTCTGATGGCGCCTTGCATTGACCCCGCAATGGTTGACTTCTCCAACACCTGTCCACCTCTCCAACACCTATGGCTCGGGCTTCCAGGCGATTGGGAAATCGCGTTTCGGGAAATCGTGATTCCCGTTGCACAAGGTCACAGACCTTGTCAAACCCTGAACTCCGATATGCGATGCCACCTGTTGTCACCTCAGGGTGAGGTTGAATCCTTCGACACCTATAGTCCACTACACACGGAGGCTACAAGGTTGTCGCATTTCGAAATTTCAGAATTCCTCCAGCAGTGATTCTTACGACAATGAAAGTCCCGAAAAGCCGATCCCCGATACCCGTACGGGTGTCCTCCTCCACGTCACCCCTCCTTGTTAGGAAATCGGATATCGAGAGATCGCTAATTCAACTGTAGCGATTCCTTGGCATGGGAAAACCCTGAATGTCGAACCCCGACTCCTCGGGATCTTGCACCACGTGTCCCCGTCGTGATCGACGGCTCTGAATTCGTTGGGAAATCGCTAATCATGATTTCAACAAGTATGAAACTCCTACCTCCGCAAACCCCAATAAGGCGGATCCCGATGGCCCTTGTTTCCTTCCTACGCCTAAGGGCTAAATCCTGCGCAACTTCTCCAAGATCTGATGGTTGGTGGGACTTCGCAAGGCTCCTCGGCGAGACCTGGCCGTCGATTCCTCCTCCTTAAGGATTTCTCCCGCTCTAAAGCTCCTTCCTATTCGAATCTTCTCCTGGGTCCTTCTCCACGGCATCATGAAGGAACTATCCCTCCTGAGCTTGTCAACTCTGATTCCTTCTGAGAAATTTCACACACTTCTCGTGCTCGACCTTCAACAATTTCCAAGTGTTGAGTCTTTCAAACTCTGTACACCTCTTGCAACAGTAGTCTATGCCTTCTTTTGCTCAGACTAGCTACTGAGACTTCAAGTTCAGCCTACACTTCTCCTGCACGACTCTACCAACCCACATCATCTTCTTGGTGAATGAGAATAAGGGTTTAACTTTCGAGCCTCATCAATGCACTCTATGCGGATGAATTCAACTGCACTCTATGCAGGAATCTCCTGACTCAGGCAGATAAACAATTGAAAATTATTCTCTTCTCTCTCAGAACTCAGTTAAAATCTCTGAAATTGCATGCATAGCATATAAAAAGAAAATGCATAACCAGAAACCAAAACATTCATGAGCATGACATTTACACAGAGGAAACAACAACAACCATGAAATTGAAACAAAACTTCATTCTATTAAGTCAATCTTCTGTACATGGGTGTTCTTCACAGATTTCTCTGCTCGCTCCTCTCTTCTGAATGTTGATTCTGAATAATGTTACAAGTGAGGGTGTATATATCCATTTTCCCTCTCAAAAACTGAAACTGTCTAATCTAGGCTTAAACATCTATCTACCTGCATTAAATCTAATAAATGCCTCCTATCTATTTCAGAAAAGAGCGTATGGCTCGAGGTCTGATACATGATACCAACAATTCTCCTTCATAAAGGTTCATTTAAGGCTTGCGCTACATTCCCAAAACATTTTCAAAATTTGATTTTGTTTATTCCATCTGATCTTTCGCTTGATGTGCTGGCTCGCTTGCTGAGTTGGCGATGCTCCTGCATCATACTCCTCAGCTTGAAAACTTTCACTGGCTCCTGTCCATGAGCTCCTGCATGGTCTGTCCATGATTTTGGATAACTGCTTCTGTCTCCCAGGTGGCATCCTCCACTGGGTGGTTTTTCCATTTGACCAGGTATTCAAAGTATTCCTTCCGCCTGGTCTTCTTACCCACTCGCTTGTCCAGTATGCACTCCATATGTGGTTTCTCTGCCACTGGTAATTGTTTCATCCAGTGGATCACTGGTTCCTTAGCTCCAGCCTCTGCTTCTCCAGCCCTGTATGGGTATAAGTCTAAGACATTGAATGTCGGAGATATTTCGATGTCATCCAACAATTCAATCTCATAAGCATTCTCTCTGAATTTCTTTATGACTTTACAAGGTCCGATTTTCTTTATTTTGAGCTTGTTGTATGTTCCCCTTGGGAAACTTTCTTTTCTCAGGTGTTCCATAACTAGATCACCAAACTCGAATTGAAGTTGTCTCCTATGCTGATCTGCTCTACGCTTGTACTCCTGATTTGATTCCAGCAACCGCTGTTTCACCCTGCTGTGAAGATCTTCCATCGCCTCTGTGAATTTTTCAGTGTTGGCGCTCTTTGTCATCATCTGTTCTGACTCCATGAGTTCAAAAACTCCTCTCGGTTGGGTCCCATACACAATTTGAAATGGGATTTTACCTATGCTTCAATTCACTGAATCATTGTAAGCAAACTCTGCCTATGGCAACACGTTGTCCCAGCTGCTGTGGTGCTCTGTCACCAGGCTTCTTAATAAATCTCCCAAGCTTCTGTTCACCACCTCTGTTTGTCCATCCATCTGGGGATGGTAGGCTGAACTAAACATTAAAGTAGTCCCCATCTTCTTCCAGAGTGTCCTCCAGAAATGTCCAATGAATTTTGTATCCCTGTCCGATACTATGCTTCTAGGTAAACCATGAAGTCTAACAATCTCCTTGAAGAACAGATTTGCGATATGTGTTGCATCACTGGTCTTATGGCACGGAATGAAATGTGCCATCTTTTAGAACCTGTCGACCACCACAAAGATCAAATCGTGTCCTCTTTGCGTTCTCGGCAATCC
Source organism: Picea sitchensis (assembly GCA_010110895.2). NCBI lineage: Eukaryota > Viridiplantae > Streptophyta > Pinopsida > Pinales > Pinaceae > Picea > Picea sitchensis. Next base: position 70,565 of record SNQJ01S0008751.1, read on the forward strand.
TAATACGAAATCCATGCTGATTTCATCCCACGGCCTTTCAGGTATGGGTAAGGATTGATAAAATCCCGCATTCTGTTTTCTACCCTTTGAATGTTGACAAATCCTGCACCTGTCAACAAAAATTTTGACATCTGTTCGCATCTTCGGCCAAAAATATGCTTCGCTCAGCTTTGCAAACGTTTTATCGTGGCCAAAATGCCCTGCTAATCTGCCACTATGATTTTCCTTTAGCAGATTCTCCCTCATGGAGCAATTCGGAATGCATAACTGATTTCCTCTAAACAACAATCCATTCTGGATCATGTAATCCATCCATGGGCTTCTATCTCCGAGAACTGGATTCTCAGTTGCCTTGTATGCCTCTGCAAAATCTGCATCACCTGCATACATGTCTTTAAGATTTTCAAAACCCAAGGTCTTGACTCTGAATTCCTGCAGCAACAAACATTTCTTGCTCAAACCATCTGCCACTTTGTTAGCAGTTCCTGAAATGTGTTTAATTACAAACGTGAAATTTTGCATGTACTCTACCCATTTTGCATGTTTCTGGTTCAACTTATCCTGTTGACTCACAAACTACAATGCATGATTATCACTATACAGAACAAATTCCTTGGGTATCAAGTAATGCCTCCACTTCTTTAATGCATGTATGATGGCATAAAACTCTTTATCATACGTGGAGTATTTCAGCTTTACTTCATCCAGCTTCTCGCTGAAATATGCAATCGGCCTATCCTCCTGGCTTAAGAACGCTCCTATGGCATACCCACTCACATCACATTTCACTTGAAATCTCTTCTTGAAGTCCGACAACACCAACACTGGTCGTTCCGTTATCTTCTGCTTCAACAAATTGAAGCTCTTCTCAGCCTTTGCTGTCCAATGAAAAGACTTGTGTCTTTTCTTGATTGTGTCCATCATTGTTGCGCTAACTCCACTGAAGGTCCTAATGAATTTGCTGTAGAAACTTGCCAATCCGTGGAAACTTCTCACCTTGAAAACATTTATGGGTGATGGCCAATTTTTAATCACTTCCACCTTACTTGGATCCATCTTCAATTCATTTGTCAATATGACAAACCCCAAGTAAATGAGTTCTCTCTTCATAAATGAATATTTCCTCATGTTGATCAACAACTTCTCTTGTTGTAGCTTCCTCATTACAATGGCCAAATGTTTCAGATGCTCTTCTTTTGACTTGCTGAAAATTAATATGTCATCTAAATAAACAATGACAAACTTACAAATGAACTCTTTCAGCACTTCATTCATCATCCTCATGAATGTACTTGGTGCATTCGTCAAACCAAATGGCATGACTAGCCATTCGTACAACCTTTCATTGGTTTTGAACGCTGTCTTCCATTCATCGCCTTCCTTCATGTGAATCTGATGGTATCCGCTTTTCAAATCCACTTTTGAAATTTTTTTTGCCTCACTCAGGCAATCCATCAAGTCATCCATCCTTGGCAATGGAAACCTGTACCTGATGGTTATCTTGTTGATGGCTCTGGAGTCTGTACACATTCTCCATCCTCCATCCTTCTTTGGACTTAGTACCGTTGGAATGGCACACAGACTAAGACTTTCCCTGACCAGTCCTTTATCCAGCAACTCCTGTACCTGTCTTTTGACCTCCTCATTCTCCTATGGCGTCAACCTGTACGCTACTTTGTTTTGCAAACTTGCTCCTGGTATGAGGTCTATATGATGGCTTATGCTCCTCATTGGTGGCAATGCATGAGGTAATTCGTCTACCACTATATCAGCGAAATCTTCCAGCAGTTCCTAAATTTCCTCTGGCAGATCATCCACTCTTGTGTTGGTCAAAACAACTCTCGGTTTTCTGACCACAAAGAATTGTGGATCTTCCTTTTTCTTTACTTCTTCCAGAAGTTCCTTCCCACTCATGAGAAGTATCATGTTGTTCACTTCTGGTTTCACCTCCTTATCTTTTATCGGAAGTAACATGTGTGTTCTCCCATCCTTCTCTAAAGTGTACGTATTCATTTTCCCATCATGAATTGTGTTTCTGTCATATTGCCATGGTCTGCCTAGCAATAAATGACATACATCCATAGGAATAACATCACAGAGAATTTTATCATTATATCCTCCTATCTTGATGTCCACTAAGCATTGTTTAGTGACACTCACCTGATTTCCCTTCAGTAACCATGAGACTTTATATGGACTCGGGTGATCAGTCGTCTCCAGTTCTAATTTTTCCACCATCTCGGTTGAAACGAGATTGTCGATGCTTCCGTTGTCCACAATGACCTTGCATTTCATGTCTTTGGTCTTGCATGTAGTCCTGAATAGTCTGCTTCTCTGAGTTGTGTCCTCCACCTCCTTTTCAGGTGTTAAGAGAACTTTTCACATCATTAAAGATTTTCCGTCTTCTGCATCTTCTGCTTCAGCAGCTTGCCTTTGTGCCTCGGTGATATGAGATTCACCTCTGTCCTTTTTCCTATCTGGACAGTGGACGACTTTGTGTCCATCCTTCCCACATGTGTATCATGTGATGACTCCTCCTCTGCCTCTTCCTCTACCTCTGGTATGAGGAAAAGTATTGTTATCAACATATCCTCCATCCGGTTCTACCTGCTGCCTTCGTTGTTCAGCATGCTGGCCTTGCTGAGAACTTCCACCTCTCTCGGTTCTTGTCTGAGGCTTTTTCCAGTCATCCTTAGATTTCTGGAACCTGCCTTGGGCAACTGATTTACCTCTCAGCTGGCTCTTGCCTCACCCTCGCTGTGCTGGCTTACGGCTTAGCTTCTCTTCTTCCTTCAACGCCATCTGATACGCATCCTCCACCATTCTGATGGTTGTCATACTCATTTCATCCTGGATATTGTATCTTAAGCCATTCATATATCTGGCCACTTTTTCATCATCTCTCTCCCGATGACCTGCACTAATATTGAGCTTGTAAAATTCCTCGGTGTACTCTTTCACCGTCATCAACTTCTACCTCAGGTTCTACATTCGCCTGAACAGTGTGATCTAATAGTCCCTTGGGATGAATTTTTCCTTCATCTTTGCGATCATTTGATCCCAAATTTTGATCTTTTGTTTTCCTTTGGAATGTCTATCTACCTGAAGTTCATCCCACCACAATGATGCGTGTCCCTTCAACTTCATGACAGCATGCCTAACCTTTTTATCCTCTTCGATATCCTCATAATCGAAGTAGGTGTCAAGAGATCTAATCCAATCCAACAACTCTTTTGCATCCAGACTTCCTTCATAGACTGGAATGTCCATTTTCGTCTTTGAACTCATCCGAGCAATAGCTTTGATCAATCGCTCATTGGCTACATCTTTAGCTGCAACTTCTCCTTGTTGTTCATCTTCAGCTTCGCCTTCAGAGTCACTTCAGTCTCCATCATTGGCTGTGCGTCTCTGTGATGCTTCCATGTCTTCTAATCTCGCTCTGAGATCTCGTATCTGCCTTTCCATTTCTGGATTCCCTGCTAGCCTGCTTCTTCTTCTCACCTCCTTGTCCTCTCGGTCAGGTGATTGTCTTTCTCTTCTGGGAAGCATGGTGAATTCTTCTTCTCTTTGCTACTGAAAACAAAGAGAACTCTTCTCCCGCTCTGATACCACTCTGGCGCAGACGCCACCCAGGCACGTCTGCAACTATCAGGACCTTCTTTTCCCCAAAGCCTGAAGATATAATTGGCTTCTTCAAATCCCTTATCGGGACCTTTTGTCAATCATAGGATGCTCTTATTGATCTCCCTGCAGTCTTCTCAGGAAATCAGGTTTCATGTTGTCGCAAACCTTCTGGGCACGTTCCTTGTGCTATCCAAAACCCCGAACCCCGATGGGTCTCAATGCTGATGCTCCCTCGTTCTTGTCGGGGATTTCCCTATCGATAAATCGACATAGGCAATGTCACGGTTCTTGGGCACCAGAAACCCCCGAACTCCGATTCTCCGATGGCGCCTTGCGTTGACCCCGCAACGGTTGACTTCTCCAACACCTATCCACCTCTCCAATACCTATGGCTCGGGCTTCCAGGCAATCGGGAAATCACGTTTCGGGAAATCACGATTCACGTTGCACAAGGTCACAGACCTTGTCAAACCCCGAACTCCGATATGCGACGCCACCTGTCGTCACCTCAGGGCGAGGTTGAATCCTTCAACACATGTACTCCACTACACACGAAGTCTTTGAGGTTGTCACATTTTGGAATTTCAGAATTCCTCCAGCAGTGATTCTTACGACAATGAAAGTCCCGAAAAGTTGATCCTCGATACCCGTGCAGGTGTCCTGCTCCACGTCACCCCTCCTTGTCGGGAAATCGGATATCGCGAGATCGCTAATTCAACTGTATCGATTCCTTGGCATGGGAAAACCTCGAATTCCAAACCCCGACTCCTCGAGATCTTGCGCCACGTGTCCCCGCTGTGATCGACGGCTCCGAATTTGTTGGGAAATCGCTAATTGTGATTTAAACAAGTATGAAACTCCTACCTCCACAAACCCCGATAAGTTGGATCCTGATGGCCCTTGTTTCCTTCCTATGCCTAAGGGCTAAATCCCACGCAACTTCTCCAAGATTTGACGGTCGGTGGGACTTCGCGAGGCTCCTCGGTGAGACCTGGCCATCGATTCCTCCTCCTTAAGGATTTATCCCGCTCTAAATCTCCTTCCTATTCGAATCTTCTCCTGGGTCCTTCTCCACGGTATCACAAAGGAACTATCCCTCCTGAGCTTGTCAACTCTGATACCTTCAGAGAAATTGCACACACTTCTCGTGCTCGACCTTCAACAATTTCCAAGTGTTGAGTCTTTCAAACTCTGTACACCTCTAGCAATAGTAGTCTATGCCTTCTTTTGCTCAGACTAGCTACTGAGACTTCAAGTTCAGCCTGCACTTCTCCTGCACGACTCTACCAACCCACATCAACTTCTGGGTGAATGAGAATAAGGGTTTAACTTTCGAGCCTCATCAACGCACTCTATGCGGATGAATTCAACTGCACTCTATGCAGGAATCTCCTGACTCAGGCAGAGAAACAATTGAAACTTATTCTCTTCTCTCTCAAACGTCAGTTAAAAAATCTGAAATCGCATGCACAGCATATACAAAGCAAATGCATAACCAGAAACCAAAACATTCATGAGCATGAAATTTACACAGAGGAAACAACAACAACCATGAAATTGAAACAAAACTTCATTCTATTAATTCAATCTTTTGTACATGGGTGTTCTTCACAGATTTCTCTGCTCGCTCCTCTCTTCTGAATGTTGATTCTGAATAATGTTACAAGTGAGGGTGTCTATATCCGTTTTCCCTCTCGAAAACTGAAACTGTCTAATCTAGGCTTAAACATCTATCTACCTTCTTTAAATCTAATAAATGCCTCCTATCTATTTCAGACCAGAGCGTATGGCTCAAGGTCTGATACATCATACCAACGACGCTCCTTCATAAAGGTCCATTTAAGACTTGCGCTACATTCCCAAAGCATTTTCAAAATTTGATTTTGTTTATTCCAGCTGATCTTTCGCTTGATGTGTTGGCTCGCTTGCTAAGTTGGCGATACTCCTGCATCAGTGACCCAAAGCCATCATTCAAAAACATGTTAGTTAAAGGTAGCACAACAAAGATTTCATTGGTTAGTCCTAATTTCCTCACACTTCAATGTCATCCATCCTTGTGGTAAAATATACAATGGCTCAATTAAAATACTTCAAAGACAAGGAATTGTGGTGAATTATGCAATGGATCAATTAAAATACTTCAAAGACTAGTGGATCAATTAGAATACTTCAAAGAGAAGGAACTATCATCCCTTAGAATATCTAGTATGAATATCCCTTTACCTTGCTAGTTTGAATGTATTGGAGTAAAGGAGGCATCAACAAGATGGGCTTACCATGTCATTAGCTTTCTATTCATTGCGCCCAATCTTATCTTTATGACTTTATAAATAAATAAGTCATAATTTCAAAATTCAAAACCACTTCCATCGTTGTATCATTTTCTCGCTCATTTGGGTCATCATTGTCCATTCTTTTTATTTATCTTTGAAATCGAAATGGAACAAGAAACAAGAAGATCGGGGGGATGGCTTAGTAGGAGTATGAGAAAAAGAATATCTAGAAGAGCTCCTCCTGATCCTGATACTCTCACTCAGATTCTCTTAAGAAGTTGGAATGATCGTGGTCGGCTGAGTATGCAAGAATTCCTAATTTAGATAGCACAAGCACCTGAATACCAAGGAATGGGCATTCTTGTCTACTTGAGAGAATGGTTGCGATACATAGATGCATTTGTGGTGTCATCCGTTGGTGTTCGTCAGCCGATGAATACGGAAGATGTTCGAAATCAAATACCAATACTAGATGAACTTCAACACCAAGAAATGGCCATTATTGTCCACCTCAGAGAGCATGTGCTAGACAAATCCGCACCTATGGAACAATTTCCTCCCACAACCATAGACAAACCCGCAGTGGAGAAGTTTACAGACAGACCCGTTGTGGAGCAGTTGGGAGGCAGACCCATTTTGGAGGGGTTGTGAGGTAGATCCACGTATGTGGAGGGGGTGTTGCCTTGCATAACCGGAGAATGACGCGTTGTTGGTTGGGCACCATGGTCTCTATGTACACTCAAAAAATTCAGCCATCTACATGCCCAAAACTTTTTCATTAGAAATTGAAATTTCTTATTTTTAATTTCTAGGTTCGATTCTTCACATTACCCATGATATTTCTCTTAATTTTATTTCAATAACTTATCAAACAAGGTGCATGCATACTCCAAAAATTAATTCTCTCTGAATTTCCTCTTCAACATTCATCTAGCTCAGCCCATCCAGGCTCAACATTGAAAACTGGGCCCTCGTACCATTTTGTAACATCCCTAGAACCATGTTGGACACTTCCATAACAAAATTTTGACTCTGATCCTAATTTAAATCATAAAAATACTCTGCAAATGCACAAATTCATACAAAATAATAACATAAATATGTATGCAACATATGCAGTAAAAACCCATGAAAACAAATCCAGAAATATTAATGCAACACCTAAATTAACACACAATTAAATTTCATATGAACAAAGTTAAGTGGAATAACAATAATAATTCATAAACATCATTATCATAGATATTCCATATCAAAAGAAACATAATTATACACACAATAAATAGGGGCATAACTCGCATCATTGTCCCTTATTGTAGAAGTACCAATAGGGGCATCACCTGCATGATTGTCCCTTCTTGCAGAAGTACCAAGGTACGCCAAGAAATATGGTGGACTACTTATATTTCCCACATGATTATGCATCCATGGAGCAATTTCTGGACGTGGCCGCACTTGTGGAGCAGTTGCCTCGCATAACTATTTCAGAGGAACACATCAATGATAACAATAGTATCACTTCAAGTTGTTCAATTTGTCGTTATGATTTTAAATTGGGCTAGGAAGATGCGTCTCAAATGCGTTGTGGCCACATCTACCATAACATTTGCATTTCCACATGGTTGCGATCGAAAAATACCTATCCAGTGTGTTGCACCGAATTTGGAAGGAAGTGATCACGATCACTGAATATTTTTATTTATATATAAATTGGTTTACTTTTATATATAAAATTTTGTTTTCTTATTTTCCTGCCATTTTGTGTCGCAGCATATTTGGAAGGCAGTGATCACGATCACTCGATATTTTTATTTATATATAAATAGATTTGAAGCCATTACAAGATATTGATTATGAACTTAATATATCATTTATGGGAATTGAACCACAATAAGGAGGGTAACAATTATTCTTCACAACCATTCAAACTAATCATTAATGTATGTTTCTATTATATTCGATACCATTATTTCTATTTATATTTTTCGAGCTCGAGTACGGTAATGTAAACTTAGTAAATATCTAGGGCTTGTTATAATATATAATATATCATGTATTACTTAAAAATGCCTTTAAATTATATTTTGGGATTTGAATTTAGGGTTGTCATATTTTATTATATGTCATTGACATATGACATATTTTATTTTGTTTATAGGATTTTATTTTAGGGTTTAAATTTATTTTATTTATATTAAATATTATTATTTGTTTAAAGTTCTTTGTATTTTTTAAATTTAAAATTCATTTCATATAAAAAAAACTATTATTATTATTATTATTATTTTAAAATTAATATTTTTAATTTAAAATGTGGTTTTTACAACTTATAATAAGTTTTGTTTATGTTATTTTGATGATTGGATTGATTTAGATTTAAGAGGTGGATTTAGAAGGTTTGCTTATGTTATTTTGATGATTGGATTGATTTTTATTTAAGAGGTGCAGTATTATTTTTAACTTTTTTCTTATTATTCGATTGATAAAACAACAAGATTAAAAAATGGAACTGTTGACTCAGATACCTTTATTACCCTTGTTAGCACTTTGTAATTTTCCTATGGTTTTGGAGGAAATCACAGAGGTAACATCAAACCACGTAGATTCCTAGATCTATCCCTCCAAGACTCTTTTAATTCCTGAAGACAATTCAAACATAAACGTGATTGTGAAGACATGAAAAACAATTACATAAGAAAATACCATGATTTTGAAGACGTGAATAGCAATTACATAAGAAAATACATCACCAGGGTACTTTTGATGCAAGAATTCTGTGATATGGCACTATATTATTTGGAAAATGAAAACATGCTCACAGTGAGCTACATTACAATGTTGGTCTTCTGCTTCTCGAATCCACACTAACCTACACCTTAACACATTTAAATTACAAAAATTTATAGAAAATACTCTCCTCGAGGCTCAGGAGGTCGAAATCAAAAACTTGTCCAAAGATAGAAACAATCCCTGAAAATTTTGAATTGTCTGCCATGAAAGATGAAAGATGGGTCGAATTACTAAAAATAGGGGTCAGCTCAGACACTCGTATCTCCCAAAATATGAACATTGTGCAAAAAATGAAAGAGTTTATTGTACATGAGCCCATATTGAGAAAACATGTCTCTTAGTTTTTCCAAATTCATCTTCATCTTTCCAAAACAGCTACCGCAAAAACATGACAAAATCAGGAAACATGGAATCCTGAAAAATGGTGCTTTGAGATGGCTTTGATTCTCCCAATTCCTGATACCTGTGAAAAAAATGAGAGAGGTTATTGTTCTTCATCCCGTTGGAAATAAATACCTCTCTCCATTTATGAAAATGCCTCCTTTTTTTCCCAGAATCGTCCTTGGAAGACAGGTAGTCAAATGGGGAAAAAACAGTTTTGTTTTGGGGGGGAAACAGTTTTGGAGGGGAATAGTGGTATCCCGGACCCCCCTAGGGTGGTAAGTGGTATTAGGTGATTTCAGTGACACTTGGTGGTGACAAGTGTCCAAGGGAAAACCTCTTTTCTCAGACCATCCTTTTGGTTGAGTGATGTAGGGGGGAGGGGGGTCCGGGATATGAGGAAGATGAGTGGGTTTTAGAACTTAGGATATAGTTTTTTTAATTAATTTTTTTTTTAAGTTTTGTTTTAATATGTTTATTTTTTATTTTAAGTTTTTCTTTTATTATATTTTTTATTTTATCTTTTCTTTTATTTAATTTAAAATTTAAAATTGTTTTATATTTATATGTTTTATTTATTATATGCATTTTTATTTTCTTTATTGTTTTATATTGTTTTGTTTAATTTTTTAATTAATTGTTAACTCTAATACACTAACATAATTGTTAACTTAAACAAACTAACCTAATTACTAATTATTAAATTAATTATTATTAACTAGTTTCAAGCCTAGATTTCAATTAATTAGTAATTAATTAGTAATTTATCTATTATTAACAACACTAACTTAGTTTTATTAATATAATTACACTAATTTAATTAAATTAACTTTATTATTCTAATTAGTATTAAAAAATACCACTAACCATTTATTATTAACCTAATGTTTTTTTTATCCTAATCTTGTTTATTCATGTAGGGACAAAAATGGCGGAGGGGTGAAGAAATGGAGGGTGAGGGAATGAAAGGTGAAGAAGGTTGATGAAGGATCGGTCGAAATAGATGGAGGGAAAAATGAAATCAATCGAGCCCAACATGCCAAATTTCTTCATCATGAGAGAAATGTCAAATAGATAGTTGAAGAATCAAGTCACCTATGATTATAGGACCCGACTATAGGCTTCAGCTAGGGATGGTAGCTCTTTTTAGAGGTGACAAGAACCATAGAACTATGAACACGTAGACCAATGCCTTATCCATTGGGCCATGGAGTCACTGCAACTACAATCTTCAAATTGACTCGAATTAAACTAAACACTTAACTATACACTGTTATCTGCAAACTCTATTTAAAACCACACAATATTGAAAAAGATGCTCAAATGACTCAGCTTATTCAAACTTCTACCTATACTAACTGATCCACAACCTACTCACTCAAATGATACGATATTTCCAATAAATCCAAGCAGGGAGATGGCCACTCACTAAAATTATGCGCAAGTCCTCTTTAAATAGACATAATGATATAAATGTTGGCAATCCAAACTGAAACTTAATTCCAAAACCTATGCTGGTAAACAAAAGGAACTCCCCCTTTCCTGATACATTCAAAAAATTATCCAAAGGATCATGAAAAACATGAAAAGTTACCTATCGTTGACTTGGAGGTAAAAAAAAGATTTATTCTTTTGATGGTTCCAACATGCCAACAAAATAATTTGCAAAAAATTAATTAATTACCTTTTCTTGATGATCAACAAGAGGAAGGGTATGGTCTTTTAGCTACTGAAGTCTATCTTCAAAATACATAGATACAATCAGTTCATCAATCTTGTCAAGTACATCAGGTAAAAGAAAAACATGTTCTTGAAAATCTCCATTTGAGGAAACTACACAAATATCATCCAAGGAATCTAGAACAATTTGCTCTTCTTCATGAGATGAACACTCAAAAAATGACTGATGTGAATAACAAATTGTTCCATTCTCCTCATCCCTGTCTCGATCATTTGAAAAATGTTGGAAATGTTCGTCAAGCTCAAAGGAACAAACCTGGTGTACACTATTGTTGAACTGAATGGATGAAACATTACTCTCTGAATTGTCTATGCAAATAAACTTAGAATTTTGATATCCATCAATGAATAAAGGACAATCGAAATGCCCATCCTCATATATGTATTTTTTATTAAAATAATGGCTAGACTATTGTAAATTTTCATATATTTTAGAGGATGTAAGATAACTGCCATCATTAGGATTCTATTCAATTTCACTATCATCCAGGGTAGAATCCATGATCTTCTCATGGTGGTGAAAAGGGTTTTCATTCAAAGCATCCAATATTTCATCTTCCATGAACTCTTCATTGCCATAAACACTTTCCATCTCTTGAATAAAATTCTCTAACCGATCACAACAATCCTTAGTTAAAATAAAATAAGGATAGGCTTCTCTATACTTCTCAAAACATACCGAGTGAAAATCCTTGAGAGAATAAATACAAGTAGGAGGCAAGTTTTCATACCAATACCATGTTTTTCCTTCTAGAGTAGCCACAAACATTTTCATCAAACAATCCTCATGAAACTTCATATTCATCTTATGCACATGCATATGAAATCTTATTAAATGAAGTGTAGCATCATTACCATCTTCGTCTTTAAACACAGGCAAATATCTTTGCCAATTTACCTTACGCATTTGATTTGGAAATCCTGGAATGTGATCTCGTTTTAAAGGAGAATACCTTCTTGTAGTTGATCCTATATTGAGCCTGTGGAGTTGCCAATAAATTTTTGTTTATGAATTCAACAGGAAATGAAATCGCCAGGTGAATGATACAAAATTCTTGTGTTTGGCTTCTATTCACCATCAGAAGTCAAATATTAACCTGATATATTTTTCTGGAGAACCTGAAAGCTCATCCCCAGTATGGTCACTACTATGTTATCACTCTATAATTTTCACAAGGTTGTGGAGGAAATCACATAAGTAACATCAAACCACTTGGAATCCTAGATCTATCCCTCCAAGACTTAGAGAGATCTCTCTATGTTTGATATAGATTTGTTTATAATAGATTTTAAGCTAGTTATGATATTACAGGGTTTTGATTTAAAGAATTGGGTAGGGAAGAGAAGAGAAACCATTAGGCTATGGAGTCACAACGACAAAATAATCAAAATCCATTTTCAACAGGCTAATTTGCAGGTAAAGGTAGTCAAAACATTGGATCTCAGAGTTTTAAATGAAATGAGTAATAGGAGATAGGAAACAAAATCAATAGCAGATGGAGAGCAATTAAAAATTTTCCACCTGTATCTCAGAGGAAAACATAGAAATTATCAACAACAAGAATAGAGAGTCTAATTCAACAAATTCTATTATTTTAATTCCCGAAGACAATTTCAACAGAAACGGGATTGTGAAGATGGGAAAAGCAATAACATAAGAAAATACATCGCCAAGGTATTTGATGCAAGAATCCTGTAATATGGCACTATGTTATTTTGAAAATGAAAACATGCTCATAGTGAGCTACATTACAATGTTGGTCTTATGCTTCTCAAATCCACACTAACCTACACCTTAACACATTTAAATTACTACAATTTATAGAAAATACTCTCCCCCAGCCTCAAGAGCTCGAAATCAATAACCTGGCCAAAGATAGAAACAAATCTTTGAAATTTTTGAACTGTCTGTCATGATAGATGGGCCAAACTGCTGAAAATAGGGGTCAACTCATACACTCATATATCCCAAAATATGATAGTTGTGAGAAAACTAAAAGAAGTTATTGTATATGAGTCTGTCTTGAGAAACAACTTCTCTCAGTTTTTCCCAATTCATATTCATGTTTCCAAAATAGCTACTGCAAAAACATGACAAAATCAAGAAACATGAAATATTGAAAAATGGTGCTCAGAGATGGCTTTGATTCTTCCAATTCCTGATACATGTACAAAACCTGAGAGGGGTTATTGTTCTTCAGCCTGTTACTGAGAAAAACCTCTCTCCGTTTCTAAAAAATCCTTCTGGTTTTCTTAGAATCATCTTTGGAATACAGGTGATCAAAAATAAATAATTTAATTTTTAAATTTAATTTAAAATAAAAATAACATATATCAAATTGAATTAATTAAACTTTTAAGGATATGTCAGATAAATTCTTAAAATAAAAAATCCCAAAATAAATTTATTTATATTATCTATTATTGTTGCTTTTAATTTTGAAGTAGAATAGATAGATCTGAAGACAACATTAATTTACATGACGCAGCCAGAAGGATTTTTTGTGAAGGAAAAGAAAGAGATGATATGCAGGATGGAAAAAACATGTGTATGGGTTAAAGAAATCACTAAGGATGTGGTATCAAAAATTTGATACTTATATGTTGGGACTTGGCTTCACAAGGAGCAAAGCAAATCACTGTGTGTATTTCAAATTAATCGTTGATCAACTTATTTATTTGGTCTTGTATGTGGATGATATGTTGTTGATAGGAAACAACAACGAGATTATACATGGTGTGAAAACTCAACTATCATCTAAGTTTGAAATGAATGATCTTGGTGATGGAAATTTCATTTTGGGCATGGAAATTAAAAGAAATCAGTAAAAGAAGAAACTTGGAAATATGTCGAGACAATATTGCATAAGTTTAATATGCAGGAAAATAAGTTGGTCAAGGTTCCTATTCATGTGGGTTTAAAGTTATTTGTAGATCAATGTCCAAAGACAAGGAAGATGGCATATGGTATGTATTAGATCATAAATCGCACATGCAGTGGGAGATTTGAGCAGGTATATGTCATAATCATGAAAAGAGCATTGGACAACACTAAAGAGGATTTTTAGGCATTTGTGTGGCACAAATTTCACATGTTGTAGGAGTTTTGAGAATGTATATGTCAGAATCATGAAAAGAGAATTGGACAACAATAAAGAGGATTTTTCGGTATTTGTGTGGAACTAATAGTTATGGATTGTTCTATTGATGATCGAAGGCATTCCATCTCCGACTTTCGAAACTTGTGCCCCTCCCATCCATTTAATTTCGTTTGTTTCCTCCTATCTATTTCCATCCGTTTGCAGCCTTCACTATCTCTCCAACCTCTGTCTGCGATATTTAACCATTTATTTAATGCAAGGTGGCATGGGGTGGAGCCTCCATCCCTCAATTCAAACTATCCCACCATTTTCCCAAGCCATCCCCCCTTTCTCCTAACTCTACTGCTGCACTCAGACTGAGTTCAAACAAGTGCAATATTCTTTTGTTGCATTAGTTTCAACAATGAATAGGTCACAAGAGTGGAAGGTTCTAGGTTCTAGTTGATCATGCTAATTGTTTTAGTCACTCTATGTGAAATGAACAACTAATTTTAGTGTTTTAGATAAGCTAATCGAGGGTTCTTTTTTCCGATGGGTTTAAATATGTTTTAATTTAATTTCCCGCACAAACATTTTATGTTCTTGCATTCTGGCAGCTTAATTTTCTTCTTGAAGGAAGATCAATCCTTGAGTCAGCTTAATTTGTAGTTTGTGGGAAGATCGATCCATCAATCACATTGCCATTTGATTTGCATCTTGCAGGAAGATCCATACATCAATAAACGAGTTGAAATCCATTGCATTTAGATTTAGGTAATACCAATG
>SNQJ01S0008751.1:102501-125584 GCA_010110895.2 Picea sitchensis
TGAGAAGATGATTACAATGAGGCTCTAGAGGCATTTTTACAATAGACGAGAATGCCAAAATTCATAGACATCCAAAAACCTAACCCTAGGAGATGAAGTGCCAAAAGTCATGTGGGCCCCGTTTGGGTAAGTTAGTACATCAACTTCCTGGGGTCGTAACTTTTGCATACGATCTTCGTTTTAGGCATGCGATAGCTCGTTGGAAATGTATCATTGAGGAGATTCATTTAGAACCTATATCTCAAAAAACCTTCATTTAGGCCCTCAAAATGGCCCCGGAAGTTAAGACCTGCTAAAAATAGTAAATTGCCAAAATTGCCAGAAAACTGTTTTGAGCTAGTCGAAAAAGGTGGGTGGCCACCGATATCCACCTAGATCATGGAATCACTTCACTTCTGGGTTCTAGGTAATCCCAATACAAAATCCATACTAATTGCGTCCCAAGGACTTTCTGGAATAGGAAATGGTTGATACAAACTTGTGTTTTGTCTCTTCCCCTTTGCATTTTGAAAAATCTTACATTGTTCTACAACTTTCATCACATCTGCTCTCATACCTAGCCAATAATACAAAATACTCAGTTGTGAAAATGTTTTATCCTGACCAAAATGTTCGGTTAAACCTCCACTATGTTTTTCCTTCAAAAGATTATCTCTCATTGAACATCTTGGTATGCAAAATTGGCTTCCCTTAAACAACAATCCATCTTGTATCAAATATTCTAACCACGAGTTATTATTCCTCAACAAAGGATTTCCATATTCTTCATAAGCCTCCTTAAAATTTGAATCTTCCTGATACATTTCCTTAAGGTGTTCAAACCCTAAGGTATTCACTTGGAATTCCTATACAACCAAACTTCTCCCGATGAAAGCATCTGCAACTTTATTAGCACTTCCATAAATATGTTTAATGAAAAAAGTAAAATTTTGCATGAATTATACCCAATTAGCATCTCTCTGATTCAACTTATCTTGCCTAGTAATAAATTGCAATGCTTGATTATCACTATACAAGACAAACTCCTTTGGAATTAAATAATGTCTCCATTTTTTCAAACCTTGAATCACTACATAAAACTCTTTAACACATTTATAATATTTCTCCTTAGCATCATTCAACTTCTCATTGAAATAAGCAACTGACCTATTATCTTGACTCAAAACTTCTCCAATGGCTATCCCACTTGCATCACACCTCACCTGAAATGTCTTTCCAAAATCTGGTAAAACCAAAACTGGCTGCTCTGTTATCTTCTTTTTCAACACTCTGAATATTTTCTCAGCCTCCTCTATCCAATTAAAAGACTTATGTTTCTTCTTCACAGTGTCCATCATAGGTGCACATATACCACAAAAATTTATGATAAACTTTCTATAAAAAATTGCTAAACCATGGAAACTTCTCACCTCAAATATGCTCTTGGGTGACGACCATTCTTTGATTGCTCTCACCTTTTATGGATCCATCTTCAATTCATTTGAAGAGATAAAAAAACCCAAATATATGAGCTATGTATTCATAAAAGAACTTCTCTTCAAGTTTATTAACAACTTTTCTTACAACAATCTCCTCATCACTAATGTCAATTGTTTCAAATGTTCTTCCTCTGATTTGTAGAAAACCAATATATCATCCAGATATACACTGGCAAATTTACCTATGAAGTCCTTCAGTACTTCATTCATCAACCTCATAACTTTACTTGGAGAATTTGTCAATCCAAATGGCATGACTAGCCATTCATACAAACCTTCATTTGTATTGAATGTTGTTTTCCATTCATCTCCGTCTCTCATTCTTATTTGATGATATCCACTCTTCAAATATATTTTTTGAAAAATAGCTTGCTCCACTCAAGCAATCCATCAAATAATCCATCCCGGGTAAAGGAAATATATACCTGATGGTTATGTTGTTGATATCTCTTGAATATGTACACATTCTCCATCCTCCATCATTCTTTGGAATTCATACAGTTGGCACTACACATGGGCTTAGGCTTTCTCTGACTAAACCTTTATCCAGCAACTCCTAAACTTGTTTTTTAACCTCTTCATTCTCTCAAGGTGTCAACATATACGCTTATTTATTTGGTAAACTGGCTCCTGGAATCAATTCAATATGATGGCTAAAACTCCTAATAGGTGGTAATGAGTGAGGTAACTCATCCACTACTATGTCAACAAAATTCTCCAATAATTCTTGGATCTCTTCAAGTAAAGCATCCAAAGAAGTATTGATAAGGATAACTCTTGGTTTCTCATTCTCAGTCTTAGCTTTAGGTGCCTTCAGTGCAATCTGATAAGCATCTTCCATTGTCCTCATAGTCATAATACTGATTTCATCCTAAACTTCATACCTCAAACCATTTAATACCTGGAAAATTTTTAATCATCCTTCTCTCTTTGTCCAGTCCTAATATTCATCCTATAAAATTCTTCGGTATACTCTTTCACAGTCATACCCCTCTATCTCAAGATCTGCAATTTTTTGAACAACTCTTTCTGATAATCCCTAGGTATAAATTTAGCCTTCAGTTTGGCTACCATCCTGTCCCAATTATTTATCTTCGGTTTTCCTTTGCTCCTTCTTTCTGCCCGCAGTTCATCCCACCACATTGTTGCATGTCCTTTTAATCTCATGACAACATGTCTCACCTTCCTTCCTTCATCGACCTCTTCATAGTCAAAATACTTATCCAGAGACCTTATTCATTCCAACAACTCTTTGGCATCGATATTACCTACATACATTGGGACGTCCATATTTTCTCTAGCTCCCAACTTCACAACATCTTTTAGTAAGCGTTCTTCATCTGCATCTTCCCCTATAATTTCTTCAACTTCTATTTCTTCTCTTTCTGCATCACTGACATCTTCAGTGACATGTGTTCTCCTCTGTATAGCTTCCATCGCTTCCAACCTTGTATAAAGTTCCCTCATTTCTCTTCCTACAACACGATTTTCCATAGGTGGTCCTGTGCGTATCCTCGGCAGCATCGCTTCAACTATTCTCAACACACTGATTTCAACTTCAAATATTTTTCAGGATTTCATACCACTTGGTGCAGACCCCCCTCCTCTCCAAGGGTTGTGCGACCTCTCAATCTTAGGATCTTCTCAAGGCCGACTTGAAACAACCTCTGATTCCCTACTGGAACCTTTCAGCAACAATCTATTGTGAGTGGGAAATCCCTCTACGGACTAACATTTAGGGTTAAATTATGCATACAGAAAAGACCTACAGAATCCTAATTTCTACCATCATCCTAGACCTAATCCCAATATTATTAAGAAAATACATAGTTAAGTGAGCGTACCTTATTTTAGATGTTTGATATCGATCCTTCTTCACACTTGATTACTCCTTGACTATAGCTCTCCTCTACAAATGACCTGCATTCACACAAGATACACAACAACCTCTACATGCATTTTATCTAAATATTAATGGGTTAGAGATTCAAACATGTATGCAATAAACTATGAACACCTCATATGGCGGGACAGGAAAAATACTTCTTTATTACCAACTTTAATAAATCAACTTACAATGTCGACGTTGGCCACTGCTCTGCGAACCTGGTCCTGAGATCCTCTTTAACTGTCCTCCAACTTCTTTGCTCTGTATCTCTTCTTGCACAAGGATGGTTAAAGGATTGGGACAATGGGAATATACAAATGGGTATAGTTTCTTTACTATGATTCTCCTCTTCCAAATGGGACCCCTAACCCTTATTTTATAGGCTAAAAGAAGCTAGGTATCTGGTTGAACCCTTGGCCATGCATGGCCGGAAGGTTTAGTTAACTCACCCAAAGCTGTGTGTTCCGTCAGGAAATTTCCTTTTTTGTGTTCTTTTGTAGGTACATGCAGGTTGTTTTAGGTCAACTAGCGTGTACACGTGTGCAATAATGGAGTAGGGTGCATGGGCATTTATAAAAGAGGTTTTTAAGAAGAGTTGTTCAGTAGTGTTTTGGAAAAGAAGGACGCTGAGATGGCCTGATGCCAGGTAAGCATGTCTGGTGCAAATTAGGGTTATAACAGATGCCCCCTAATGTGTGAGGTTAGAAGAGCATCTGATGGATGAAATACATTAACAATATTCACTGATGTGCCGAACAAGTGAGCCCAGGGACCAGGAATCAGGAGGTGTCATCTGCAAAATAACAATTGTCTCATCGAGGCGGGCATACCCATGCTCAGGATATAATAAACTCATGGCTACCAATCAAATACACTGTAGATCCATGTCATATAACTTATATAAATTGTAGCCATGAACAATACACAACTGAGCTACATCTTGAAATCAAAAAGATATACATGTAGAGTATCTATCTTCTCAGAAGATGATAAGGCCTAATGGATGGAGATGAGGTCTTCAGAGCTCGAGCAACAACTTCAAAATCTTCAAAACTCAGGTAGGAGTGTAATATGAGTGTACGACTTCACTACCCAGAGGTCTTTGATGGCTCCTTGGTCATGGACTAGAGAATCTTGATGATCAGAATGAAGGTTTCATTGATTTCAAACAAAGTCTTGATTGGACGTTCAGGATGGTCGGGCATGAGGGAAAGAGACAAATTGCAGAGGGGCCGACTCAGGCTTGGTAAAAAATTCCCTTGGATAATAGCACAACATGGACACCATAATGCAACCAAGATCTACCTAGGGAATCCATGTTCCAGTAATCTCTACCACCAACTCATGACACTTCTAAAGCAACAATGATGGTTTCGTGTTGCAACCTGATGGGTTCGATCCTATGGAAAAGGGATAAATACAATGAGATACAAAAGTCAGTGTATAAACCTAACCTATATGCTCAAGTTGATAATCTGAGATTTTTCCACGAACCATAAAAAGTTACCCAAAACTCCAAAAAAATGTCTTGATACCTGATCATACCCCTCCAATGCAACTCCTGGATCACTCTAAATGGTTTTTGTTTTAAAGAAAATGTTAAGGGGGGCCAAAAAAGTGACAAAAAGAGGCCAAAAAGTCTATAAATAGAAGATGACATCTCATTATCACCATTGCTGATTTGGAAATTGACTCTGGAGCCAAAAGAAACCCTTTGATAAAAGTGGTGATTCTGGGACCTACAGTGGACGAAATGACCATCTGTCTGGACCAAGTAAGTACAAACTCTCTTATCTTGCAATTTAAATATTTACTTTTTCTTTAGGTTCCATTTTTTGGGTGGGCGTCGACCTTCAAAAGGTCAGCCCTAGGTCCATGCATCCTATCTCAGGATAGGTCGCATTTACATTTGGGAAAAGTAAACCTTGTATGCATGTACACGTGACTGTTGGCATTACAGCCCATGTGGACCCCCTTATTGAATGAAAAAAGTTTAAAAAACAAGAGTTAAATCTCATGAACCTTGGTGTTTTGCAGGATCTATGTTCACTGGAGAGAAAAAGAGCATGAGGAGGTTAGTGAGCTGATTGGGGAAGACCCTAATGTTGTGGCTTCCTTGATGCAATGTGGGTTGCTCAAGTTCTTCTTATGTCCTTTTATGTGGGCACAACCTAGGCTACTGAATGCCTTGGTTGAATATTGGCATTTGGATGCAGAGGCATTCATGTTAGAGGGGCAGTCACTGGTGCCCACGACCGAGGACATATATTTTTTGACTGGCCTCTCCATGAGAGGGGAACCAGTCAACTTTCAGACTTTTCCTTTGGGGACGCATAACATAGCGAAATTGATATGTCTTTACTGTGAGGCTGGTACATACCACTCGAGCTCATAAGTTCCCATAAGAAAGATTATTGACTTATCGCTATAGGCGATAGTGTTGCTTATTGGGTGAATCACTGGTTCTGCGACTCTACATCAAGCGTCCCAAGAACAGATGAACTGTGCAGTCCAGTGCTTAAATGCACAAGTATTTGATTGGAGCACCACATTGTTAGAGTGTATAAAGAGGCAGCTGATAGATTGTCGATTGCAGATGCAGAGGAACTTTGGGTTCAGTACCATTCTATGCACTTTCTTATTTGAGAGAGTTCTAAGATTTAGTCCTCGAGTAACGGTACGAGGACATCAGGCCTCTCTTCCTGCTATGTGTATATGGGCAGTGTTACTTCCGTGATAGGGTGGTGGAAGGACCAATGAGTCCTTCAACAATGATTTCTTCGCATGGTTGTCGCGAAAGATCCCAGTCATCGAGGATTATCCTTATGCTAGGATTGATTTTTCGAGAGATCCTGAGATACCAGTACCTCCTGGTGATGAGTGAGGAGAGATGGGTAAGTTTCCACCATTTATTTTGTTTTGTTAAACATATGTAATTTTTATGTTTTTTTTGTTATATATCATTTTTTTTATATTAGAGTATTTGACGGATATGTGTTTTTTGTGTGCAGATGTGGGACCAGTGCGACCTGCTGACTATGTGAGTAATAGGCGTCATCCTCGACCAGGGGTAGCACCTGCCGCCGAAGGGGGACCAACAACAACAGGAGATCTTCCAGTCAGGGAGGCTAAGAGGGTGTTGAGACTACTCGAGTGGAACTTTATTGTGCTCACTCGCACAGTCCCTATGGCAGAGATTGAGGACCTACCACCATCTATGTAGCCTCATGTAGTCGGGGCACCATGGATGTGGGTCTGATGGTTTCAACATTTGGAAAACACTGTAGATCAGTACAACAGGGCCCACAGGCCCTGACCTTAGTTAGACTTTTCATGTGTCAAGAGCACTACTTATATATATTTTTTGAGGTTATAAGCCCCGTAACTCGTTCTTGGTAATATGTTTTAGGTGCTTGCGTCCACCTATGTACTCTAGTGAGTATGATGTTATAAATGGATTTTTATGTCTTTCTGTGGCTTATGGATCATTTTTGCAAAAAAAATATTTACATGTTTATGTGTATGTCTTTGCATATGTGTGCAAGATGCCAATCTAAAATTTGATTAGCTAGAGTATTTGTAATTTGATTTAATCTCCTAGGAACATGAAAATATGTAATATAATCAAAGCTTTGTTCTAAGAGATGTACCCTAAGGAATCGTCGGTGTAAAGTTGGATCATGAACATGGTAGACTCTATTTAACTGAGACACAACCAGTTGAGCATCGAGATATACCCAGAGATGAGAGATACCAAATGATTGAGTGTCACGAAGCAACTCAATAACTGCATTGTACTCGGTGACATTGTTTGTGGTGTCAGCTAAGCATATACCTCCGGAAGATAATAACTGGCCTCGAGGTGTAAAAATTACCCAAGCTGCAGAGGCAAGCCTCCGAGTGTGCTAGCTAGCACCATCTGCGTACCCAATGAACACCTCAGGTTCACTTGACATCTGCCACAGTGATGAAAGATACATCAAAACGACATGTCCATAACACTAAAAAAAAACTATAAATTAATATTACAAAGACTATACATATGTTACAAAAAGTTACCCATGGTGACCTACCTATGAGTAATATGTCTTGAGGTAGAGTCCATTTCTAGGCTCTGACAAAGAATTTCCTTCAAAATCAACCAGATGATAAGCACTGTTTTTTAGAACATCCTTTATGATGAAAGGTTTGAACCACATGGGTTTGAATTTTCCTGCCCTCAGGGGGTCCTTCTCCTGGTCGTAGACCAAGACAAGATCACCTTCAATGAAAATTCGAGGATGAACAAACCTATCATACTGACACTTGAATTTATGTTTGTGAGCCTCATTTGCCAGGGTCGCATCATGACACTGCTCATTGAAATGCTCCAGGTATAATAACCGCTCTTCAAGTGGAGAAGTCTCTGGCAATAATTGTACTGCTAACTTTAGGTATGGGATCTGACATTCAATAAGAAAGACTGCTTCCATCCCGTAAACAAGTTGAAAAGGTGAGAAACCGGTTACAATATTAACAGATGTTCGGTAAGCCCATAATGCTGAGTATAACATCAAATGCCAATTTGACTTGGTTGAATTGATTGTTCGTTGTAGGATGGTCTTAAGAGATTTATTTACAGTTTCCACCTAACCATTTTCTTGGGGGTAGTAGGGTGATGAATTTTCTTGTCGTAACCCAAGATTTGATGTTAACTCAGTCATCATTTGGTTTTGAAAGTGATTGCCATGGTTAGTGACAATCTCCCTTGGGATGTCAAACCTTGCTATTATTTGGTTGAATAAAAAGAGAGTTGTAGTCTCTCCATCATCTTTAAACGTTGGCATAGCTTCGACCCACTTCGCGAAATATTCTATGGCTACGATGATGTAACGGTGCCCCCTTGTTGAAGGAGGGTTGCATGTAGTGTAATCAATTCCCCACTTGGTGAATGGACCAACTATGATGACAGGAAACATAGGAGTGATATGTGCCCTCATCTTCGAAGAGAAGATCTGGCATGGGTGGCACTTCTTGACTGATTCGATACAATCTTTGATTAGTGTCGGCCAGAAGTAACCTACTTGTAGAATATTTTGGGTTGTTTCTAACCCAGACAAATGACCGCCACCATCTCCGGTATGGCAATCATTAATTATGATAACTGCTTCTTCGTGAGTGAGACATCAGTACAGGATGAAGTCTACACCTCTCCGATACAATGTATCATCGAGTATGAGAAATTATATCCTGATGGTGTATACGACGATGCTCATCACGAGAAGCAGAGGCGGGGAACCTCAAAGTCTAGAGATAGATAAGTATATCTTCGTACCAGGGATCCGAAGATGTGATAAAAAAAATATCTCCTCTGATAGGTTATTCTTCGGGAACAACATCACCTGACTCAACCGGAAGTTCTGAAATAAGTTCTGCGAAGACCAATGACTTTTTAGATTTCATTGAAACGAAATCTATGTCAAACTCCTGGAGGATGACTATCCAACTGTTGATCTTTCCACCTATTGCCCGCCATGTTAACATATACTGGAATGGATTCACGAAAGAAATCATGGTGTTCTTGCAAAACAGAACATAATAACATAATCGTTGAATAGCATAGACTGTTCCCAACACAAGTTTTTTGATATGAGAATAATTGAGTTTTGATCCTACGACGCCTTAGCTCAGGTAATAGATCACATATTCTGAGAACAAGTCATCTTCCTGAACTAAGACCATGCCAATGGTTGACTCTATTGTAGCCATATATAATAAGAAATCCTTGTTATAGTTAGGTCACCGGAGCAGAGGGGCAATTGTGAGGGCATGTTTCAATGCCGCGAAAGAGCATTGAGCGGCATCATCCCAATAAAAAGGAACGTATTTCTTCAGTAAGAACATAAATCCCTTGGTGATCTCGACATAGTTGGCGATGAAGCATCTTAAAAAAATTTCCTTGCCCTATAGACTCTGAAGTTGAAGGATTGT
This sequence comes from Picea sitchensis, assembly GCA_010110895.2. Lineage (NCBI taxonomy): Eukaryota > Viridiplantae > Streptophyta > Pinopsida > Pinales > Pinaceae > Picea > Picea sitchensis. The sequence goes on from SNQJ01S0008751.1 coordinate 111,838, forward strand.
GCATGGGGGGGGCAACTAAATTATTGCCTCAACCTTGAGAGGATCGACCATGATTCCTGTTGTTGACACTATGAAGCCTAACAAGCATCCTAATGTTACGCAAAAGATGCACTTGTTTGGATTCAAGCGAATACAGAAGTAGCGACAACGCTCAAAGATAAGTCAGAGGTGTGTGGGATGATCCATTCTCTTGCGAGATAGAGATGCTAAATCATATAAATAGGCCTCTACTATATTCTTGAGGTCATGGAAAGAAAAAGACATGGCCCGTTGAAAGGTCGCTCGGTCATTTTTGAGACCAAAAGGCATCTTACGATACACGAATGTACCCCAGGGACAGATGAATGTCATTTTGTGCTAGTCTTCAGGTTTGATTTGTATTTGATTATATCCCGAAAAATCGTCCATGAAAGAGAAGGCCTCGCAACCTGCACATTCATCAATTATCTAGTTGATGAATGGTGTGGGAAAATTATCTTTCGGACAGGCCTTGTTCAAATCAGGAAGTCTGTGCATACACAAATCATGCCTTGTTTTTTATTGATTGGCACAGGGTTTGATACCCATTGGGCCAAATGGATAGGATAGATAAAACCGACTTTTAGCAGTTTCTCAACTTCAAGTTTAATGGTTGTTTCTTTCCTGGGGTTAACTACGTGAAGCTTCTTCCGGATAGACTTGGCATTTGGATAAGTTGTGATTTCATGTTCGACTATTTTTGGATCGATGCCTAGCATATCCTCGTCAGACCAGGAAAAAATGTCGCGGAATTCTTTAAATAGATCTATGTAGATTTGAATCTCTCTGGGGGAGCAGTCAGCTCCAACAAAAACATTCTCCACTATGCCAGGGGTTTTGCAGATATTGATCGGTCTGGTTTTAGCGATGGTTTCCATATTACCCTTAGCATAGACCTCGTGCGTAGCTAAGTTATTAATAGGAAAACACCTATCTCCAGTCATAGTCAAGGTGAATTCTTCGGCCTCGATTTTGCTTAAATCTGGGAGAAAGAATGATATGTGATGAATATCATCCCAGGGTTTTTCTGAGATAGTCATTGCTTCAATTAGTGCTTCATCAGAGGGCAAGAATAAGTCTAACAAATCAGTGTTAGCGAGATAACCTTGAGCCCAAATAGGATCTCGAAGTGGATCGAACTCTTGTGCAGGAGTTGGATCTGGGTTGGATGAAGCTTGCTGGACTAAAGAGTACACTACTTCAGCTATGGACAAGGGCATGGACATGCACAGATGCCCTATCCCCTCCATCATGGCTGATAGGGAAGGAAGTATCCATGGATCGGTGAAGTAAGTCATGCGAAACGACAAAACTTGGAAAATCTCAACCTTATGGTGGTCAGATATGAACTTGACATCGCCTTGAGGGGGCGGGTAATCAAAGGTACCCATCAAAAATGGGCACAAACTAAACCCTATGTTGACTACGCCTAGTTGAGGATTATCAATCATCGGGACCGTGGACACCCCCAATGAAGGGTCAGATCTGGAGAAAGACAGTTGATCAATGGTCACAATCTGGTCCTCATGTGGAAACAACAAGACCCGGAAATCTGTAGCAACCACTGCTTGCATGGCATAATTCCAAATCCTTCCTAACAAAATATTGTAGTCAAGGGATGCGTCGACTACCTCTACCTCAATGCACATGGTATTCTCTCCCAATTGCACGGGAAAAGAGGGAATGATACCATGTGGTCGAAACGAACGATCGTCGAAAGCAGTGAGAAGAGTAGGCGATGGAGATAAAATAGGTTGTCCAATGGCCTTCCAACATGACAACAACATAACGCATGTCGAGGCGCCCTCATCAGCCACTGTGCGGAAAATATTTCGAGTAAAAGTTTTTCGTGGGGTGAGCCACTACTATCTAAAATTCTACGTGGTAAGGCAAATGAGGTTTTAAGTCAGTTGTATCTATCATGATGGTACCTAGATTACAAGGCTTGGTAGATCTTAGAGCGATTAACAAATCTTTCCTCTATGAAGGGAATCTTTGGAGGACCTCTAAAGAAAACATTGCACAAGGGGTTTGAGACAAATATTCCACCACAGAATAGCTCTGGGTGGCCCTTGCGTTTGGGTTGTGAGAATCATTTTTTAACACGCCTTTTGGGATGTGTGTGATTTTTTCGCCTAAATTATTCTCAATCTATAGAGGAAGAGATGGGAGTTTGGCTTCTTTTCCCTTCTCATAAGTGCTTGGTTTACTGTAGTCATGCGCTTTAGTGAATATGAAAGAATAACCCTTCATCATATATACATTCATGGATGCGGGATTGTTCGAAGACGGAGAGGGTCCTTGATTGCCCCCTTCTGTGCTTGTTGAGGCTTGGGTTAGGTTTTTTCCATGTTGAAATGGATTGGTTAACACAGCAGGCTGTTGCTGTGTCACAAAATTTTGGGCCTCTGCAAGCCGGGGACATAGGTGGGTCAGGTGGTCTTCCGCGCACAGGTTGCATGGATACCTTGCCTTCCGTTTCTCAGTGTTTCCCCCGCCAGCATTATCAATGGGTTTCTTATCTCCCTTACCCTTCTTTCATTGTTTTTTCTTTCCTTCAGGCTATTGGGTGGCCTTTGGATTTGTCGATTGCACTATTTTTACATCCGACATTTTAGTAGGAGAAGCAGCCAAAATAGTAGTTTGGTTGGCCGCAGTGTGTTGCATGGACAATTGCTGCAACTGCTTTGTCAGTTGCTCAACGGGATTTGTTTGTGTTGAAGCAACAATACCATCGGCATGTGGTCCAACTCTCTATCTAGTTTTATCAAGTATTAAGCGTGGCACATCGGGAAAGATCGCGTATAACAAACTGGACTAATAATAGATGAGCTCAAGCTGTTGATCTCTCATGATGGTGTCTTCTTCGGAAAAAACTCTTGAAGTCGTGATGTCTTTGGATAACTACAGGACCAAAGACTTAAGGAACCACTTGAACAAGAATGATGGTGGGACTAGTACCTTAATTAAACTCTTTCGACGTCTCCATTCTCGTATGTGATCAGAGATAAGGTTCGCTTTTGTCAGTGTGAAATTGGCCAGCAATTATGTGTCAGTGTCGTATCTCACAGGTAATTGGAAATGGTTTAGGAAGGCCATTGCCAATTCGCTGAAGGAAGAGTATCTTGAGCGGTCGAGCTCAATGTACCATTTTGCGACACTCCCAATGAGAGTACGTTGAAACAATCACAACTGTACAAAGTCATGTTTCAACGAGTTAGATGAGCACCAAAGGTGGAAGGTAGTCACATGATCTCCTGGATCTTCGTTAGGCTTGGCTTCAAACTTTGGTATGTCTAAAGGAAACTTTGTCGGCATAGGAGGCCAATGAGGATCGTGACAAATAGGGTCATTCAACAACCTTGTCAAGTCTGGAAAATTCAAGGTTGCCAGGAAAGGTAGTTTGGGTTGTTGGTGATAACCTAGGAAAAAGGGGCCTAGAGTTTCATTGGCACCAAGTTTCCAGGAAAAGTTTGGTTGCTAGCCTGGGTTATGGTAAAAACCATGGCCATGGCTAGCATATGGATTTTGCATGTGAGGAGACATCATTGGCTGATTCCCAAAATAGGACGTAGATGGATGGGCATGCATTACATTCGAAGGACTTTGGGAAGGGTTGCCCCATGTTGATACCATGGGGATAAGCATAGTACCTTGTCTGGGGTTCCATTCATTGTGGAAAGAATTGCCCCAGAATGGAATTCCTGATGAAGGAATGGATCCCTGCTAAGAATTCCAAGGCCTTGATGTGGAAGAAGTTCCTGGGTTTTTCCCCTGTGCAGGAATGGTACCCTGCATAGGAATCAGTTGTCCAAAATCGAGGTTTCCCTGAGTCGAGAAAGTAGTTGACGAAACGACGTTGTTACCAAATGCACCAAACAAAGAAAATGTTGTTGAACCTACCGGCATATTATGCAAAGTTTGTCCTTGACTCCCCGCTTCAAATAAACTATGGTGTGCAGGTGGCCCGACGGATGGTTGGTGCATGCCACCGAGCGAAGGGGATGAAGGAGGTATATGAACTCCCTCACAGGGGAAAGCATTAAAAGGAGAATAAGTACCCCCCATGTGGCCTTGCAGAGGAGAATTAGAGCTCCCTACCCCTAGACCTAAAGTCTGTGAAGTGGAGTAGGAAAGTACAGGACTTGTACCTGAGTTAGGCATCCCATATGAGAACGCAGGTCCTGTCACACTTGGTGGGAAGGGGGTTGTGGCCACCTCCATAGATGGGATCAGAACACTATGCGAGGTAGAGGCAGTCGAGACCATGGTGGCTCGGACTGGTGATGGTGGGTTAGGAGGTGGAAACTCTCCTATGGTGACAACCGTAGTGGGAATTGAAGAATTCCCAGAAAGAGTAACAACATTTGTTTCCATTGCTACATGTGACATTGCCTGGTACTCATAAGGATGAATCGATACGATGATGGGTGCCAAAATATCAGTGGTTGAGGTTTCAACTAGACCAAAATATTTCGCTCCAAGGTCTAAAACGGTCGATTCCTCCAGATGTTGGTCGGGCACAATTTCTTGTGACCCGGTCGCTTCAAAAGACCCTTGTTGGTCTAGCTTTCGCCTTAGTGGTGGCGGGGGTGGCTCTAGTGTAACCGGTGATAGGAAAATAAGCCTTCATGACTGGCTGAGCTCATGATCCTCCACTTTGTGAGAATATCAAAGACACTCTAGGGATGTCTACTCGTTCAAAAAACAACACACACTAAAAAGTCCCTACAAGATAAAACAAGCAAACACTAAACTAATTGGAAGAATAGTTACAACAACCAATACTAGAGCAACTTACCAATGCAAGTGAAACTCGAACACGGAAGAACCCTTGGGGTATACTCTACAAAGTGTGTCTTGATGTCTGTCCTAGGTACCGTGGTATACCCCCGTAGTCACCTATGTATGTCACTAAAAAGATAGGCAACTAGGTTGTCAGCATGCGAACAGTCACCAGGCGGGTACAGTCGAAAGTCGGGTAGACCACAATGAGTAGGGTATCGAGCCCGAAACCTATCAAGGGTATCGAAAGCAAGTGGTCTAGAAGACAACTGAGGGCCTTGAATGGATTCGAGACCCACGAAGCTCTGTGGCAAATGTAATCGACGAAATCCAAAGACAAACCCTCTATATGTGTTCTCCACTACGGTTGGTCCATCTTTGGAGGGGTTATCTCCACTACCTTCTCGCACGCGACCTTGTGTTTATCCCCTGTGTTAGAGGGAGGTCCTGGATAAATTTCACGATACTGGACTTTGACACTCCTTAACTCAGACTCCAATGTTTTATTTTAATGGCCTTGAAGAGTTTCCTCTCCAACCTAATTCAAGGCACTAACCCTAAACTAGTTGGTTGACCCTACAAACATAAAAAGTCTAATGAATTTTAGATTTAGCATTAATTTTTATGGCTTATCTTAAGTCAAAAGTTATGAAAGTGAAACTATTGATGTTTGAAAGACGAAAGCAAAATAAATAGAAAGATGGAAACAAAAACATTTACCTTACTTAACTCTTAAACAACTTTTCAAACTTAAAAAAAAAGGAAAAATTCTAAGATCTTTGAACAACACACTCAAAGCAGGATTTCACTCGACTACAAGCTACTTATGATCTAATTAAACTCTCAAGAACTTATGAAAGCAAAGACTTTTCCTTGGTTACTAATGCAAAACAACACTTTTCAATTAATCAAAGAAATAAAAGATTATTTTTTTTATTTGAATGCTGACAAAGCAAAAAGGAAAAATATCAACAAGTTAAAACCAAGAAAAACTTCTGGCTTAAGCGCAGATCGTAAAGAGTCACTTTAAAAATCACACATAAGCAACTTAAAATTGGACTCTCACACTTGTCTAAAAACCCTATAAAAGAAAATTTTGAGGAAAACTTCTAAGTGAAAAAGAAAACTATTATTGTGAACAAACCTAAGTCACTGACTGCTATGAAAAAGATCCAAAAACCTGAGAGGTATAACTCTTATCAAAGGAAAGGATGATTGCCCTACCTTCAACAAAAATTTCCTCCACAAGCACACTGCTGACAGTTCAACAACAAGCATGTGCACGTGAGTTGTGTAACGTCAGAAAGTGTGTAGATGCATGCTGGCGTTATACAGGCCATGTGTATCTCTGAAAAAAGAAAAACAATCTAGCCCAGGCAGAGACCACTGATACTGAGAACTAGGATCTCTTGAAGACTCAGATACCTACTTTAACAGAAAAATGAAACTAACTCAAGGAAAAATTCATAGAACAAACCAATTCAAGGTGAAACCTAAGCTATCGACTGCAAACAACAAAGACTAGAAAGAGTTCCAGAAAACCCCTGAGAAGGAAAAATTCTGACAGGGGAGAGGATGACTGCCTCTTTAAAAGAATTTTTATGGAATCTTACATGTGACTGCCACTTCCTCATCTAGCATGTACACATGGATTGTGAGAATGCGGGGCGTGGGTACACACGTGCAAACCATATACAGACTGCGTGTACCTCTGTGGGTCTTGAAAAAAAAAATTGTAGTCAAGCAAAGAAACAAAGATAACTAGTATGGAAGACCAAAATCTCTGTTAGCTCAGACTTTTGTAGAAACTTTAAAAACGGGAAAATGAAACCAGTTCTTAAAAATACCCAAAAATATCCTCGGGAACCCTAGAGATCCCCCTAGTATGGTCACTGATTCTATTGTGAGTGGGAAATCCCTCTACAGACTAACATCTAGGGTTAAATTATGCATGCAAAAAAGACCTAAAGAATCCTATTTTCTACCGTCGTCCCAGACCTAATCCCCATTATTATTAAGTAAATACGTAGTTAAGTGAGCATACCTTATTTCAGACGTTTAATATCGATCCTTCTTCACACTTGATTACTCCTTGACTGTAGCTCTCCTCTACGGCCGACCTGCATTCACACAAGATACATAACAACCTCTACATGTATTTAATCTAAATATTAATGGGTTAGAGATTCAAACATGTATGCAATAAACTATGAACGCCTCATATGGTGAGACGAGAAAAATACTTCTGTATTACCAATTTTAATAAATCAACTTACAATGTCGACGTTGGCCACTACTCCACGAACCTAGTCCTGGGATCCTCTTTAACTATCCTCCAACTTATTTGCTCTGTATCTCTTCTTGCACAAGGATGGCTAAAGGGTTGGGACAAAGGGAATACACAAATGGGTATAGTTTATTTACTATGATTCTCATCTTCCAAATGGGACCCCTAACCCTTCTTTTATAGGCTAGAAGAAGCTAGGTATTTGGTCGAACGCTCGGCCATGCATGGCCGAAAGGTTTAGTTAACTCACCCAAAGTTGTGTGTTCCATCAACAAATTTCCTTTTTTTCGTGCTTTTGTAGGTACACGCGAGTTGTTTTAAGTTAGCTAGCATGTACATGCATCCAGTAATGGAGTAGGGCGTGTGGGCCTTTATAAAAGAGGTTTTTTAGAAGAGTTGTTCAGTAGTGTTTTGGAAAAGAAGGAATCTGAGATGGTCTGATGCCAGGTAAGCATGTCTGGTGCAAATTAGGGTTATAACACAATCCACAGGTCATTGCAGACTTCCGCTCGTGTGCTCAAGTGCCAAAATATCAATCTCCTCCAAGTGACCGGACCTATGACAACGCACTTAACTGAAAAGGTACATTGCAACTTCGGTTATCGGCGATATGAGTCAATCGACTTCTCATCCTTTGAACTCCCAAGTCCCAAAATTGCTAAAGGGGCTTAATTCGTATTATCTCCTCCCTTCCGCCAACGTGACCTCCAGCTATAACCTAGGGCTAACCTTCTAAGCACGTCGGTATTTTGTGACTCGCAAACTTCTGGGGAGGTTCACCTCCATTCTCACGATCCTTCAATATCTGAAATTGTAAAATTTTGGAGCACCAAATCAATGGTCACCAATGGCTCTCCAGCCAACGACCGTGATCGAATCACGATTTTTCATTTTCGCGAGTTCTCGCAACCTTCTACCTCCAACTTCCCAATTCATAAATTAACGAAACAGTGCTCCAATGCCACATGTCCACCCTCGATGAACGACTATGATTTATTTTGTGGATTTGGGTTTCACAAATTCTCCATGACTCCACCTTTTGACCTCTCTACTCTGCAAGTCAATGAAACGATAATCCATTGCCACGTGTCCCTTCAACAGACAATCCCGATAATTTCAAGATTTTACGATTCGGGGTTTCGCGAGTTCCACCCTACTTATCCCAATTTCTTTAGTCTTGCGAAATTCCAATAATTCCTCGCGCTAACTAGTGCACTGCTTCTCCGAAATTTGACGGTTTAGAAAGTTTCGGCTCTTCCCAAGGGAATCTTGACCCTCAATCCTCCTTTGGGCTTTCAATCTCTACGTTTCTTCTCTAAACACTTCAAGTCTTCAAAACTTATAAATTTTTCTAATTATTTCTTCTCAAGGATTAAAGCCACTATTCCTCCTGAGCTTTATCAATAGAACTTGACCTCGGCCCTTCGAACACTTGCATTTTATGTTTTTGTCAAAATACTTCTTGATGCCCTCTTGGTATACTCTATGCTCAACCTCTCGAGCACTCAAACTTTAACACAAGTTTTTTCTTGTGCGAGCTACTTGCGCTCAATATGCACACTTTGCATATGAAATCTCCCAGCTATCTCTTCTGAGTTTTTAAGTCAAAACAGACTTCTTCATGTGCACTTCTTGCGCTCTGCATGCACGCCTTGCATAACCTTACAGAAGATAAATAATTGAACACATTCAATTATTCATTCCTGCACTATGAACATCATTCATTCACAATGCATAACAACACAATCAAGCCATAACAAATATCACACTCTGTATATGGATCAATTTTCTCTGTTCTATTCAATTTCAAAGAGAAAACATAAGTACAGTCGCTATCTCCCACAACTACAACCTAAAAATTTGTCTAAAGACCCAGAGTTTTTTTCTCTCTCCCTCCTCCTACCTAAATACTATCACTGTTTTTTTCAAGTGGTTACCTACTCTACCGGCTTGATACAATCTAATGACTAATGTGGGCATTTATCCTACACCTGTAATACATTACAGTCGTATAAGGATTTACATTGATTCTGTCATTTCAAACAGTGGCTCGGTTTTACACAACCAAAATTAATTAACGAGAATTCCAAAAAGTCTTTTCACCGCTTCCAACCTAGTTAATTGTCAGTTCCATTTTTTTCAATATGCTGAAGTGTCATTTTTCTTCCACATCCTTGCTTTCTTATATTTGACAACGATGCTCCTGCATCAGCATAAGACAAAGATCAAGTCTTCAACTTTGGACCTTGGTTTTTGAGTAAATAAAGACCATGCATGAAGCAATGGACCCCAATGCTTAATCTAGGGACAAATTCTCTCTCTTTGTTGCTCCACTTTGGGTAAGGATTCCCAACCTTCCTTTGTAATTTTGTTGATTTTATCTGCTATAGGGGATCAAAAATTCCCTAGTCAAATTATTTCAAGAGTGTAGAAATTGGCAACATATAACCATCTACAATGACATTTGTGTTGACATGGATTTCAATAAAGGCTTTCGAACATAGATAGAGTTGGTAGTTAGAAAATACACCTAGATACGTTCTCTCAATTATGAGAAGGTTTTATTTGATGTAGGGATATTTTGAAACATGACACATTGTAGTTCATTATGTCAACAATCTAAACACGTTTTCGCAATAAAACATCAAATGAATCCTGGATGGTGGGATGGAGCAATGGAGGGACATCGCTTAATCAATAAGGACCCCATAAAGGCTACAACTAAAGGAAATATTGTCATAGTACATCAAGAAGCAGAAAAATCAAGTATTCGCCCTTGCAGAAGAGCCTATAAAATAAGCCATCATCTATGGATCTGATGCAACTTTCCTTGCCCTAAATAATCGTGGAATTAGTGACCTTGTTGTCCCCTTTACAAATGTCATGGTCATAACTAGAGACACAAAATACCCAAAAAAAAGGTCTCTAGATCTTAAATCCTCTCCCCTTTCCCAACAACAAAACCCCATTCCATTCCTCCACCCATCAACCCCCAATGATCGAGCTAATCCATTCCCCCTCAAAAAAAGGACAAAGGAAGCCACACCAATGTTGTAGAAGAAGAGGACAAGGTGTTTGGAAATTTGGGCATCGCCCTCCTAAGAGAGGAAGACAATAACGTAGTAGAAATAAAACAAAATGTGTTGCAGGAACCAATCACTCCATTCTAAGATTAATAGGAGGATTCGACAAGATGGGATCTGTATAGAAGGCATTGAAAACATGGGATAATTAGCGCATTCATTGTGCCCAATCTTATCTTTATGAATCTATAAATAAAGAAATCATAAATTCAAAAATTATCTCTCTTCTTGATTCCTTTTGCTAAGGGAAAGGGTGTCATCTCCCAAGCCATGAAGCCTACTCCAACTACCCTTGTGGGTTCTACTCAAGAACCACTTACATGCCTATGGTCCTACCCTCTCTATAAAAATATCTCTACATCAATTCATCATCCTGACCCAATAGATTCCTAATTAAGTAACACCCCTGAGTGTGATGAATAAATACCTAATAGTCTCTCCGGAACTGATTCGGATCCATCACTTTGTCTTTCCCTACAACCAACCCAAGGTCATCATTCAAAGACATGTTCCTTAGAAAATTGTGGTAAAATATGCAATGGATAAATTAGAATACTTCAAAGACAAAGAACTAATTTCTACTATGAATATCCCTTTACCTTGCGAGTTTGAATGTATTGGAATAAAGGAGGCGTCGGCAAGATGGGCTTACCGTGTCGTTAGCTTTCTATTCATTGCGCACAATCTTATCTTTATGACTTTATAAATAAAGAAGTCATAATTTCAAAATTCAAAACCACTTCCATAGCTGGGTCATTTTCTCGCTCATTTGGGTCATCAATGTCCATTCTTTTTATTTATCTTTGAAATCGAAATGGAACCAGAAACAAGAAGATCGGGGGGACGGCTCAGTAGGAGTATGAGAAGAAGAATACTGAGAAGAGTTCCTCCTGATCCTGATACTCTCACTCAGATTCTATTAAGAAGTTGGAATGATCGTGGTCGGCTGAGTATGGAAGAATTTCTAATTCAGATAACACAAGCACCTGAATACCAAGGAATGGGCATTCTTGTCTACTTGAGAGAGCGCTTGCGATACAGAGCCGCATTTGTGGTGCCGTCCGTTGGTGTTCGTCAGCCGATACAGAGCCGCATTTGTGGTGCCGTCCGTTGGAATATGTTCGAAATCAGATACCAATACCAGATGAACTTCAACACCAAGCAATGGCCATTCTTGTCCACCTCAGAGAGCATGTGCTAGACAGAGCCGCACCTGCAGAGCAGTTGCCTCCCACAACCACAGACAGACCCGCAGTGGAGCAGTTGCCAGACAGACCCGCTGTGGAGCAGTTGCGAGGCAGACCCATTTTGGAGGGGTTGCGAGACAGAGCCGCGTATGTGGAGGGGCTGTTGCCTCGGATAACCGGAGAACGACCCGCTGTGGGGCAGTTGGGAGGCAGACCCTCTTTGGAGGAGTTGCGAGACATAGCCGCGTACGTGGAGGAGCAGTTGCCTCGGATAAACAGAGACAGGCCCGCTGTGGAGCAGTTGCGAGGAGGACCCACTTTTCCCGCTTTGGAGCAGTTGCGAGACATAGCCGCGCTTGTGGAGCAGTTGCTAGACAGTGCTGCTGTGGAGCAGTTGCGAGAGGTGTTGCGAGACAGAGCAACCATGGAGCAGTTGCAATATGTAGCCGCACTTGTGCGTCGGTTGCTAGTTAGAGCCCCAGTGGAAGTGTTGCGAGACATATATGCTATGGAGCGAGATATATGTGCTGTGGAGCAGATGCGACGCACGCCAGCTGTGGAGCAGCTGCCTGGCATAACCATTTCAGAGGAGCATATCAATGATAAAAATAGTATCGCTTCAGGTTGTCCAATTTGCCTTGACGATTTTAAATTGGGCGAGGAGGATGCGTCTCAAATGCGTTGTGGCCACATCTACCATACCATTTGCATTTCCACATGGCTGCTATCGAAAAATACATGTCCACTGTGCGATCACTGAATATTTTTATTTATATATAAACTGGTTATTTCAAATTAATAGTTGATCAACTTATTTATTTGGTCTTGTATGTGGATGATATGCTCGTGATAGGAAACAAAGGAGATTATACATGCTGTTAAAAAATAGATGTCCTCTAAGTTTGAAATGAAGGATCTTCGTGCTGCAAATTTCATTTTGGGCATGGAAATTAAAAGAGTTCAGTAAAAGAGGAAACTCGAAAATATTTCGATACAATATTGCAGAAGTTTAATATGCAAGAATGTAAGTTGGTCAAGGTTCATATTCATGTGGGTTTAAAGTTATTTGTAGATCAATGTCCCAAGACAGAAGATGCGGAAGATGAGATATCATGTATTCCATAAGCCAGATGACATGTCACATATTCCATACGCTAGTATGGTTGGCACTTTAATGTTTTTCCCCTAATGTACTACTTTATCGATACATTGGCTTCTTTGGGAGTGCATGGACATTCACTATTTCATTCACTACATGATATATTCTTATGTCCAAATTCCATTTAGCACTCTTATTAATATGAGTGGATTTCATGTAGTGGTTTCCCAAGACTTTCTGGATGCACCTAGATTCATACCTTAACATTCTTTTGTCTTGACCTTTGATCATCTTATGAAATATTTTTTTCATAGCACTCTTTCCTTGAGTACCTCTTTTTATCTTTAACCAAATTTCAACCCCCTCACTTGTTATGAAAACCATCTCTCCAAACTTCCATGGTCCCAAAGAGGATGCATATTTTTCATCTTCAATCATTTTCCAAATCATAGTTCCATTGAAAGATTTCTATATTACTCACTAAGTATATACATCTTCAAATGGTACCTTCCTCAAGCAATCATTCCACATTTTGAAGAAGTAACCCTGCCATGTTACTCACACCTGAAGATGCCACTTTGTTGAAGACAACTTGCTACTCAATATACAATTCTGGTAACATGTGCACAATTTTTCCCCTTCTTGGTTACCAAAAATCTTATTTTGAACTCCTGTGAATTATATTACCCATCTCCCAATTATGGGTGATTACATGAACTCCTTTATCCAATAACTTTCCAACGACTACTTTCTTTCTCAATTTTTATTTTTTAGCAGAAAGATATGGTGATTTGATTATGACCCCAAAACTCCTCATGTTCACCTTTTATCAATGAGTAATGCTTATGCATATTTGCATATGTTCCTTACCAATTTGACAAGATATAAATTGGTTTTCTTCAATAGCATAATATGAACACTCTGGCCAATTTTCACCTTCATCTAATCTCCAAGTTGTTGGTTGGTCCTGAATGCTACAACTACAATTTCCTTTTATGCTCCTTTGTGCATTTTTAACGTGCTTGGAATTTTAATTTATCTCCATGAATGTATTATATGTTAGGATATTTAGACACTTAGGAGTTAGTTAAGATCTACTTGGTCTAATATGTCGTTAGGTAAAAGTGTGTTTCTTTAGTATGCATTTGTAGTTAGGAAATCCGACGGTCACGATATGTTCTCGACATAGAGTGATCCGACGGTTCATACTCTCCTCGATCTTAACGGCCATTGATCCGTGACTTAACACCCGATTGGTCCATGATCTCTATTTAAAGAGCATGGAGGG
>SNQJ01S0008751.1:142060-156461 GCA_010110895.2 Picea sitchensis
CCTGGAGCCTCCTTTTGGTTGAGTGACGTAGGGGGAAGGAGGGTCCAAGATATGGGGAAGATGAGTGAGTTTCAGAACTTAGGATATAGTTTTTTTAATTAATTTATTTTTGTTTTTTATTATTTGTTTTTTAATATATACATTTTTTTATTATGTTTATTTTTTATTTGTTTTTTATTTTATGTTTCGTTTTTATTATATTTTGTGTTTTATGTTTTATGTTTTATTTAATTTAAATTTTTAAATTGTTTTATATTTATATATTTTATTTGTTATATGCATTTTGATATGTTTTATTGTTTAATATTGTTTTCTTTAATTTTTTAATTAATGTTTAACTCTAGTACACTAACTTAATTTCTAACTTAAACAAACTAATCTAATTATTATTTATTAAATTAACTATTATTAATTAGTTTCAAGCCTAGGTTTCAATTAATTATTAACAACCCTAACCTAGTTTTACTAATCTAATTAAATTAACTTTATTATGCTAATTAGTATTAAAAATGCCATTAACCATTTATTATTAACCTAATGTTTTTTTATCATGAGCTTGTTTATTCATGTAGGGACGGAAATGGTGGATGGGTGAAAAAATGGAGGGTGAGGGAACGAAAGTTGTGCAACAGGGTGATGAAGGATCAGGCGAAATGGATGGAGGAAAAAATTAAATCAATTGATCCCAGCAAGCCAGATGTCTTCATCATGAGAGAAATGGCAAATAGATAGTTGAAGAATCAAGTCACCTATGATTATAGGACCCCAACAACCCCTACCTTTCCCAATGCTCTTTATGTTGTTGGTTCTGGTTCTCCATCAGTCGTTGGTGATATGGTGATTGTTTCTTTAACAACAGACTAACAAGGACCGATGAATCTTACGACTCTTGATTTCGAGATCTGTAATTGGTCCATAGGCCAAGACTAATTCAACTCGAAATATTATAAAAACAGATAATTATTATTTATAATTATAAGATTTTTTGTTTGAAAAAATAAATAATTTAATTTTTAAATTTAATTTAAAATAAAAATAACATATATCAAATTGAATTAATTAAAATTTTAAGGATATGTCAGATAAATTCTTAAAATAAAAAATCTCAAAATAAATTTATTTATATTATCTATTGTTGTTGCTTTTAATTTTGAAGTAGAATAGATAGATCTGAAGACAACATTAATTTACATGAAGTAACCAAAAGGATTTGTTGTGAAGGAAAAGAAAGAGATGATATGCAGGATGGAAAAAACATATGTATGGGTTAAAGAAATCACCAAGGATGTGGTATCAAAAAATTGATACTTATATGTTGGGACTTGGCTTCACAAGGAGCAAAGCAGATCACTGTGTGTATTTCAAATTAATCGTTGATCAACTTATTTATTTGGTCTTGTATGTGGATGATATGTTGTTGATAGGAAACAACAAGGATATTATACATGGTGTGCAAACTCAGCTATCCTCTAAGTTTGAAATGAATGATCTTGGTGTTGGAAATGTCATTTTGGGCATGGAAATTAAAAGAGATCAGTAAAAGAAGAAACTCGGAAATATGTCAAGACAATATTGCATAACTTTAATATGCAGGAATGTAAGTTGGTCAAAGTTCTTATTCATGTTGGTGTAAAGTTATTTGTAGATCAATATCCAAAGATGAGGAAGATGACATATGGTATGTACTAGATCATAAATTGCACATGCAGTGGGAGATTTGAGCAGGTATATGTCATAATCAGGAAAAGATCATTGGACAACACTAAAGAGGATTTTTAGGCATTTGTGTGGCACAAATTGCACATGCTATGGGAGTTTTGAGCATGTATATGTCAGAATCATGAAAAGAGAATTGGACAACAATAAAGAGGATTTTTAGGTATTTGTGTGGAACTAATAGTTATGGATTGTTCTACTGATGATCGAAGGCATTCCATCTCCGACTTTCGAAACTTGTGCCCTTCCTGTCCATCTAATTTTGTTTGTTTCCTCCTATCCATTTCCATCTGTTTGTGTCCTTCACTATCTCTCCAACCTCCATCTGCGATATTTAACCATTTATTTAATGCAAGGTCGCATGGGGTGGAGCCATCATCCCTCAATTCAAACGATCCCACCATTTTCTCACGCCAACCCCCCTTTCTCCTAACTCCACTGCTGCACTCAAACTGAGTATAAACAAGTACAATATTCTTATGTTGCATTAGTTTTCAACCATGAACAAGTCACAAGAGTGGAAGGTTCTAGGTTCTAGTTGATCATGATAATTGTTTTAGCCACTCTATGTGAAATGCACGACTAATTTCAGTGTTTTAGATAAGCTAATCGGGGGTTCTTTTTTTCGATGGGTTTAAATACGTTTTAATTTAATTTCCCGTACAGACATTTTATGTTCTTGCATTCTGGCAACTTAATTTTCTTCTTGATGGAATATCGATCCCTAAGTCAGCTTAATTTGTAGTTTGTGGGAAGATCGATCCATCAATCACATTACCATTTGATTTGCACATTGCAAGAATATCCATACATCAATAAATGAGTTGACATCCATTGCATTTAGATTTAGGTAATACCAATGCCAATATTATTTATGACAACAAATTAATTTTTAAATTGAAATATGATCATTTACTTTGTTTTTGCTATATTTTGAAACCCTTAATGGAAGTTGCACCAGTACGTGGATTGAACCGGTGGAATTTCTCAAAAATTTTGAGAAACTCAAGAACCATGTGTTGGAACAATGCTTACAATAGTATTGGTTTGGATTTGAGTTTGTTAAGAAGATATTATCTCAACTATCTAGATTGTGTAGTTAAGATAGCTATCTATCTTAAGCTACTTGTAATTGTATTTATATTGTGATTATATGTAATACAAAACATCTTTTGGTGTGCATATTATTTTTCAATTTGATATCAGAGTTGAGTGCTCCCAGGCTTAACTTTGTCACGGGAGGGCCCAGGAAGATGAGACTAGTATAGTTTGTTGTGCGTTTGACTGTTTTAATTCCTTTGTGTGTAAGAGAGAGCAACAACGGTCGTTTTTTTTTCTTGAGAGAGACATCATCTACTGTGTGTAGATTGCTAGAGAAGGAGCCACTGCATGGAGGAGTTTTGTTTTATTATTGTATCACAATTTTTGGAGCCCATGCTCAAATCCCACAAAGGCCTACCCCGGGCGCATGGAAATCAAGGCAATTAGGATCGAGGAAGCTAACAAATTGGTCGAATATATTGAAAATTGTGGTCAATGTAGGGGCCTGATGGAACTCACTTGAGTTGAGTTGGATTAAATGTTGGATGGGGCTCAACAGTTTATGAAGTATGAATATATCTTAAGGAATGAAAAGTCTTGGTTGTAGTGTTGCGTGAGGATTATTAGCTCGAATTTATAGAGAGAGTTTTATGCTACTAAATTGCAAAGAAGATGGCCATGTGTGCAGACACAATTGAAAATCTTTCTGTGGTGGTGTAGTTATATTAAGTTTTTAAGTGGAACAAATTTTATTTGTAAAAATGTATTAAGAAGAACCAATTAAGAACAAAGCAATGTAATATGAATTAGTAGTTCTTAAAGTTCTTTGCTTCCGAGATAACATATTATTGATCTGATTATATTTACATTATGTTATATGTTGGTGGATCTTGTTGTGCTTCGGGCTTCAAGATCGTCATTTACAGGTTATTCTTGTGTATATTGTTACATCTGTGTTTAAATAAACTCAGTTGTATGATTGACTGCTGAAAATATCTGGTAATCATATCACTGTCCTATATAACTGTCCAAATTTTCTCTTTGGGAGAATTCCACAGATGGTAGTGTATCCATAAGATAATTCAGTATTGAGATTGTCCTTCAGGAGGTCGAGAAGCGTCAATTCTACAAATTCATCAATGATGGTGAGAAGCGGTGTTATCCTAAATGAGTTGAAAGGGAAGCTTGAATATATGGAGAATAAAGAGAATATACCCAAAGATTTCAGAGTGGATAGGAGTGTTGATGAAGACCATATAAGAAAAAATATCTATGTTGAAATTTGTAATGTAAGCATTATGGGAGGGTGTTGGAATAATTCTTACAATAAAATTCATTTGGATTTGAGTTTGTTAAGGAGATATTATCTCAACTATCTAGATTGTGTAGTTAATATAGCTATCTATCTTAAGCTACTTGTAATTGTATTTATATTGTGATTATACATCATACAAAACAGTTTTTGGTGTGCATATTGTTTTGCAATTCTATGATGTATGGGATGCTAATAAGACCTACTAATGTTTATGCACAATTGCTCCTAGCATGTTGTTTCAGTAAATGATTTGAGGATATTTAAGCTATAAGGAAATCCCAGATGAACTTTGAGGATGGTTAACACAAATCACGTGAAAAGTGAGAAGCACATCAATATCAATAACCATAAAATAATTTGTATAAGATATTGAAATCGCAAAACATGCAAGCATTAGAGCTTCATATCAAGCGCATCACGATTAATTTTAACTATGGTATCCACTATATCTAATGTAAAATGAGTGGTTATTTAACGCACAAACACACACACACACACACACACACACACACACACACACACACACATATATCCTGAGTGGGCTTATGGCTAAGAACATGTGTTTCTTCCTAAGAGGTTACAGGTACAAATCTAGAGGGGGTTAGGGTATGTATACCTCTGTAGACTTTACCAGTCAAATCTCTGGACTGAAGGGGTACCTTGTCCCACAAACAAGGGTATCTTGTACACCAATTTGAAATGAATTTTATTTTATTGAGCAAAAGTAAAAAAATAAAAAACATGAGAAAATGTTTAGAAATAATATAGATTAAACAACACAATGTTTTCTTGGGAAAATGCTCCATGGAAACTTCAGGCACTTCCCCATTTTGACTATGGTATATAGTGTAAAATGTGTTAATGTGTTGTTAATTATTGCACCTATCTCTCTTGTATTGTTTAGCCCTTGGAGATGATGATATTTTTGTTTTATCTTTTTAGATTGCAATTTGCATTGCCATGTTGAGAATGTGAGTGCCAATAAGCATGTATTGTTTTTTCTTACTTTTAAATAACATATTATGATTAATTTAATATTTTCATTACAATGTGTTGAATATAAATCTTTCAATAGGTTTTATAATGAAATATATAATAGATAAAGGAAATAAATTGATCAGATTGAACAAAAGTAAAAAAAAAAGATGACAAAATGTTTAACAAGAATATCGATTAAACAAAAATATATAATAGATAAATAAAATGAATTTTATCATATTGAACAAAAGTAAAAAAATTTAAAAAGATGACAAAATGTTTAACGAGAATATAGATTAAACAACACCTGAGAAAAAGTTCCATGTAAACTTCTAGCACTTCCCAATTTTGACTATGGTATAAAGTGTAAAATATGTTGTGATTTGTTTAACCCTTGAAGATGATGATAATTATGCTCTATCCTTTCTAGATTTCAATTTGCACTGTCATGTTCAGAGAACCCCATATGGGGAAGGGTTTTAGCTACTCCTACAACACGCCCCATAAGGTTTTAGTATGAAGAATGGTTAGTGGTAAGTTAGGTAGGACTGGTTAGTCTGGATTGAGGGGAACATACCACTACCCATTGAGGACTAAAAACTCTCAACTGAGGGGAATCACTTCCACTGAGATAGAGTAGAGACATCTAGCTAGATTGATACAATGAATGAAATATATAACAAGTACTAATGAATCAATGAGAGTAAGATACACCTACTACCAGTGATGGGACATATACTAAGACTTCCCCATTTTGACTATGATATAAAATGTAAAATGTGTTATGATTTGTTTAACCCTCGAAGATGATGATAATTGTGTTCTATCCTTTTTAGATTTCAATTTGCATTGTCATTTTGAGAATGTGAGTGCCAATAAACATGTAATTCTGTCATCTTAAAATTAGAAAAAATCAACATTTTGATGTACATCATGATCTTTTACATAGAATAGCCTTCTATAATATTTGAAAACAAACAAAATAGGGACATTTTGATGTACATCATGTGGAAATATGACAAAACTAGAAATAATTAATTAATTAATAATTACAGTAATTTCCATACTTAATTACTAATTCCATAATTAAAGCAGTGATTCTTACACCAACAAAATCTAGGTTTCTTTGCGGGGAGTTGTATTCTTTAAGTAAAGTAAATTGTATAAAGTATGATTATATATTTTAATTATTCACACAACTTGAATTTTATTAATAATACAAAGCTATATTGTCATAGGGAGTTATACTTTAAAGTAAATTATATAAAAAATTATATTAGCATCATCACAACCCTTTAATTCAATTAAACTATATTAAATACTTCACTTTTTCATCATCACAAAACTGTAATTAATAAAGCCTCTATTGAAAGGATAACCTTGAATTTTTTATTTATTTTTGGTTATGTCTAGTTTCGTTACATTGTAATAAAGGATTTTCTTGAGTTGAACTTGAAATCATTTTGGGAAATGGTTTATCACTAATCGCCTTCAAATATAAAATTTAAGGTATTTCCTCCATTCATATGTAGAGGTTGCCAATAGTGTTTTCTCACATCATAAACCCTAAATCAAAACAAAACATCATTTTTAATATTGTTTTCTCACATCATAAACCCTAAACCAAAACAAAAAATCATTTTGAAGATTGATTATGAGCACTGATAAAAATCATTTTGAAGATTGATTATTGATTATGAGCACTGATAAAAATCATTTTGAAGATTGATTATTGATTATGAGCACTGATAAAAATCATTTTGAAGATTGATTATTGATTATGAGGAGTGGTTGGAAAATTGGTAGTTGAAAACTCGTGAGAGAATAGGTTTTCTGACATTTTATTGGATTTGAGAGCATAGAGTGTCACTCTCCTCAAGTGGCATTCTCTTAATGAAGTAAAACATGTGTAGGTAGTCAAGTCAGCACTAAGTTGATAATCCAAAATGTGATAATTTCCTATATGTTAGGGTATTAATGCGATTTACTTTAAGGAGTGAAAACTAAAAAGTTACTTCCCGGGGGCATAACTTTGGCATACAATCTCCGTTTTGGGTGCATGATAGCTCGTTGGAAAGGTATCATCGAGGAGATTAATTTTGGGAGATTGATCTGAGACTTTGGATATTTTTTATAATATCTATCCCAAAAAATCTTCATTTAGGTCCTCAAAATGGCCCGTAAGTTAAAAATTGCTAAAAATAGTAAATTGGCAAAATTGTTAGAAAATTGTTTTGAGCCAAATAAAAAATCTAGGTGGCCACCAATATCCACTTGGATCACCTTGATGTGGACCAATACTTCCAAATCCATGCTCACGTTGATGTTTCCCAAATCACATCTCTCCAATATGACTTTTGCTAAGGGAAAGGGCGTCATCTCCTAATCCATGAAACCTACTCCAACTACCCTTGTGGGTTCTACTTAAGAACCACTTACATTCCTATGGTATTGAACATATATATAAAAATATATGTACCTCAGTTCATCATCCTCACCCAATGGATTACTAGTTAATTCATCCCCCCAAGTGTGATGAATGAATACTTATTGGCCTCTCTCTCGAACCAATTTGAATCCACCAATTTGTCTTTTCCTTCAACCAACCCAAGGACATGATTTAAAGACATGTTGATTAAAGGTATCCCAAGAAAGGTTTCAATGGTTGGCCCTAGCTCCATCAAGTGAGAATAGTTAACGAATCTCCAATGTCATCCATCCTTGTAGTAAAATATGTAGTGGATCAATCAAAATGTGTAATATCCCAAAGGATGAGCCCTGTTGTAATCATGTTTTGTAGGCTGGTGAGTCGAGTATTGATAAATTGATAGGATTATGTGTTTATTAGGCTGGAGAGCCTAAGTGTTAAAGGCTAGGACCCTGATTTTGAGCATGTAATTATGCACATTATCAATAAAAGATAAACATATCTGCGTGTGGACCGACCACGATGAATGAGTGATGCAGGGCTAAGCTTCCACAAAGCCTGGGTAAGGGAGAGGGGGGTTGAATGGTAAGAAAGAGGGGCTAATCTTGGGGGCTTAATCCCTTGGGAATAATGATTTATTATTATTCCAAAGTACTGTGTAAATGTATATGTTTTGTCCTACGTTCCTGGAGAGGAATGCATGCTGATGGAGGGCATGTAGCTTCATGGGCAACATGTGTCGACCCAGTCGTATGCAATTAAAACCATAGGAATAAGCCATGTTGGGGGTCTGAATTCTGCCATCCATCACCTAATTTTGAGGGTTCGACCTTCCAATTCCCCATCCTCTATCTGAACTCATGACTGTCCATGATCGACCTATGTCTCGTATTGTTTTTAGATCCCTTAACTAGAGAGTTCAAGCCTGTGCGTGAGATCTCTGTGCACCATTACACAATCCCGAAACCATAACCTTGAGTCTGTTCCATGTTGCATGATTGAGAAACCCAATTTTTCTAGGTCATGTTGT
Source organism: Picea sitchensis (assembly GCA_010110895.2). NCBI lineage: Eukaryota > Viridiplantae > Streptophyta > Pinopsida > Pinales > Pinaceae > Picea > Picea sitchensis. The sequence goes on from SNQJ01S0008751.1 coordinate 150,569, forward strand.
GCTATCCCAGTGGGTTGTTGTTGAAGCGTAGTTCCTGACCGTGTAAGGTTTCTGCCATTGACTTTGCATTGTTGATCCTTGTTGTTGTGTCCTCACTGTGTTGGAATTGGTCACAAGAATAGGTTTCCAGACCTATGAGAAACTCTCTCCATGTGAGAGATTGTGCTGATGAATTAAGAACTCTTGGAAGGGGCCTTGTAGCTTCTACAGAACTCTGGGACTTTCAGTCTGGTCTATTACTGAAGCCCAAGGCAAGGGAGGTTAGCAGTGGAAGGACTATCTTGGTGACAGTGAAGGTGTATACCCCTGGGGTGGGACAGGCATGTGGGGAATGAGAGTCTGTGAGCAGTGGGCATAAGTGATTCCTAGAAGAAAATCCTTCCTCTATAACTGGGTGTCTTCCCATTGACCTTGCCTAGCCTAGGATTCCCTATCTAGTGGAATGTAGTCCCAGCTCGGAGGTGACCTATTGTTGAGAGTGTTGAGCATTGTGGTCTAAGGATGGGAGGTTCATGGAAGGTCTGCACGCAATTGGTGAATTACATCTAATTTCAAAGATAAGTATATGCATGTGTTTAAATTCAACTTTTAAATGCATGTATGTGATGCTTGCAATATTATCATGTATTCCATTGCGATGATGTTTACTTTTGTGCATATGAATTATTGTTAATTCCATGGATTATGTATGCTAGCAGTAATTATGTGCTTACTCTATGTTAATGTATTGAATTTATTTAAATGCATGTTATATAAGTGTTATTCCACAGTAGCATTACTCATGGTGTGGGTTGACAGCCTGGAGGATGTTACATTTTAGTATCAGAGCTTTAAAGGGATAAATTCATAAGTGTTGGTAGCATTTCCTGACCTTTGGAGGGTCGCGGATGTTACATTTTGGTATCAGAGCCAAGGTTTTCAACGTTGAACCTGGATGAGCCAGATAAGGGGCCATTGGACCCTAGGTTTCAGGTAGAAATTGTGTCTAGAGGGACTAATTTCGAACCTTAGATTATTTCTAAGTGACAAGGGGTTGCTTGGCCATGTTACAAAACTGCAGTTAGTGTGGTATTTGGCCAGAGAGAGAGAGAGATCACAATGCATGAAGTGTTGGATCCGTTGGATCTAGTCAGGAGAAAAGGGGATCCCTCATGACCGTTAGATCTGGAAAAAGTTCAAAGGAGTTATCCTGGAAACCTTTCGGGGATTTGACTATCGAAAAAAGAAAGATGTGCTAATGCACGAACTCCTAATGCCCAAAAATTTGAAGTACCAAAATGATCTACACCATAGATAAGAGGAAGAAAACTTGACCATTGGATCAAGCGAAAAGTAAATCGCAATTTTGCGATTTCGGCTATCAGAAAAAGAGAGATGTGTGGACGCACAAACTTGTGAAACCCGAACTCTTAGAAATAAAAGTGAATGTGTTAGGACTAGATGACATCACCAAAGGTAACGTGGACCCTCCTAAGCATGCCACATGCCACTGTGGTTGTTTGAAACAATTGTGTGACGTGGGCCCAAAGGGAATGAATTAAATCAAAATTTCGGATGTCGAAAGATTTGGAGGAGACAAGTGTGGGAACCTTCGAGGTCCGAAGTCCCAAAACCCCGAAGTCCTGAAACTTCGATGACGGAAGGACCACAGTGGGTTCCAACCATTGGATGTTGTGTACACGTGGACCATTGATCCACCCAATGTTGCAAGTTCGGTAACCATAACTCGAGAGACAGTGGTATAGCATTTGGTCACAACCCGTGATCGCATGAGCTGGGGACTAAGAGAGGGGGGAATATTGCCCAAAAGTTACAGAGCTGAGTAGAGCTCAAAAGATTCATGAAGTTGAAACATTTTCCTAGAATCGGGTTGGTTTTGAATGTGTGGAATTTGTTAAGGAAAGATGGTCTGAAAAATTCTAGTTGTCTGCACATTGTGATTGCAGAAGTTGACAAGGGCCAGAACTGGTCAAAGCTGTCACCGAGTGCAAAGAAATGGAAGAGGCATGAATTTCCTCTAGTTCATAGAACAAAAGAGAAGGAATGGGCATCCACTTGGGAGTTGAAGGATCGATCTCCAATGGGCACGGAAAAGAGATGGATAAAGAAAGGCATATGATGAAAATCATTGAAAGATTACAGAAGGATTTTCAGACTCGTTGAGATGATAGCTGAAATCGCATGAGAGCCAGGGATCAGCAGGGTGAATTCAACTTAAATATGTTGGAGAGTCTGGAAAGAATAGAAAGGAAATTGGAAAAGGAGAGTGACACAAGAAAAATAGGGAGTTGCAGGACTCCTAAGAGAAAAAGAAGATCGAGGAGTGTTAACAAACATCATCGTCATTCCCCAAAGCATTCTGGTAAGGAAGCACATAGTAGTTCAAGCCCATCAACTACCAGGAAGAACAGGAAGTCTGTGGTGGATGAACTGAAAGGATAAATGAATAATATTAAGCCTCCTACACTCGATGGAGAACACCAGAAGGAGGAATATTTCAAAACATGGTTGCTTGGCATGAGGAAATATTTCCAACTACAAAATTATTCCTCTCATGCAAAAGGAAGAATTGTGATGTATCAATTGAAAGTAAAAGCATCCATGTGGTGGGATCATCTTGTGCAAGTGCAATACCTTAGAGAGAAGGATATCACTTGGAAGGAATTCAAGAGGTATTTCGAGAGGAAATATTTGACTAAAATATATTAGGACAGAAAGATGAAATAATTCTTTGAACTCAAGCTGGGTAGCATGACCATTGATGAATATGAGTGAAGATTTTTGGAATTGCTAAAGTATGGTTTGTTCATCAAGGAGGAGACTATCAATATTGAGAGCTATCTAAGTGTATTACCACCTTCCATTGGTGACAAGATTTAGTATGATGATCCTAAGACTATGGAAGAAACGATAAGAAGAGATAAATTCTTATATNACCTTTCGGAAGGCTTGGGATGACCAAAGGAAGTTCAAGAAAGAGTAGAGGCAAAAGGGAAACAGGCCTCCCTTTTTCAGAAACATTCCTCAGGGACAACCATCTTTTAGAGAGCCTAGAAAGGCTGAAGTGGGTGGTCAATTACCAAGGAAAACACCTATGGAGTGTTGGGGTTGTAAAGGAAACCATAGGTACAGATATTTCCCCCACATAAATGATAAAGTGAGAGTCATCCAAAATGTTTAGCAAGATGAAACAGTGGAGGACATGGGAAGTAGAATGGAAAGGATATATGAAACCCTAGACAACAAGCAAGTTGAATTTCAATCACACATGATTGAAGTGGAAGGTATGATTAACAACCGACCACTTATTGTTTTAATTGATTCAGGGGCTATCCATAGATATATAGATCCTAGAGTGGTGGAAGGTTTTCATTTATCAAGAAGAAAACATGAAAAGTCTTGGTTAGTGTAGTTTGCTACATGAACCAAGAGGAAAGTCACTGAGTTGGTTAAGTCCTGTCCTGTGGACATGAAAAGATTGAGCATGAAGACTGAATTGAATATTTTGTCTTTAGGCTCTTATGATTGTTTAATTGGGATGGACTGGTTGGACCAGCACCATGCCCTCATTGACTATCGTAAAAAGGAATTTAATTGCTTGGATGAGAAGGGGAATCAGAAAATAGTCCAAGGAATTCCCAGAGTTGTAGTTGTCAGGGAAATTTTAGCATTACAGCTAAAGAAATGCTACAGAAAAGGTTGTCAGTTGTTTGCAGCCCATATGGAGGAAGCATATAAGGATGAGGTCTAAAATATTGGATACCATGCAGTACTAAAAGAGTTTGAATATGTATTTCAGGAGGTACCCGGACTACCTTCGAAGAGAGATATCGATTTCTCTGTAAATTTGATGCCTAGAGAAACTCCAGTGTCAAAAGATCCTTATAGAATGAGCACACCATAGATAAAATAACTTCATTTGCAGATTTAAGAGATTCTGAGGAAGGGTTACATTCTCCCAAGCGTGTCACCTTAGGTTTCCCCGGTTCTATTCGTGAAGAAGAAGGATGGAAATTTGAGGTTGTGCATCGATTTCTGACAATTGTACAGAGTAACTGTCAAGAATAACTACCCTCTGTCGAGGATTGATGACCTCTTTGACCATTTGAAGGATGCAAAGTTATTTTCGAAGATAGATCTCAAATCAAGATATCACCAGGTAAGAATAAAGGATGAAGACATCACCAATACCACCTTTAGAACAAGGTATGGTCATTATGATTTCACAGTGGTGTCGTTTGGGTTGTCGAACGCACCTATTGTTTTTATGTGCTTGATGAATGGTGTGTTCAAGGACTATCTAGACAAGTTTTTCATAGTCTTCCTGGATGAAATTCTGGTGTATTCCAAGTCAGAGGAAGAGCATGAACAACACCTAAGAATGGTGTTGCAAGTGCTAAGAGAGCATCAGCTATATGCCAAGTTGAGAAAATGCTCATTTTATCAAGAACATATCCATTACTTGGGGCATATTACTTCAGAAGAAGGGATCATCGTGGATCCTGAGAAGTTTGAGGCCATCAGAGAATGGTTAGTGCCAAGGAATGTGGCATAATTTAGATCCTTTATGGGTCTAGCGGGCCATTACAAAAGGTTTATCACAGGGTTCTTGAGGATAGCTCACCCTATCACTTCTTTGCAAAGGAAGGAGAAGAAGTTTCTATGGACAGAGGATTGTGAGAGAAGCTTCCAACAATTGAAGCAACTATTAACCAATGCTCCAATCCTAAGGATAACATACCTAAATGAATATTTCATGGTATGCAGCAATTCATGTAAGGAAGGGATGGGAGGAGTTGTCAGCTGGAATGGATTTGTAATGTGTTATGAGTCTAGGAAGATGAAAGAGCATGAAAAGAATTATTCCACTCATGATTTGGAGTTGGCAACAATCGTTCACTCTCTGAGGAAATGGAGACAGTACCTCATGGGGAGGAGATTTGAATTGAGAACAGACCACAATAGTCTGAAATACTTGTTTGACTAACCCACCCTAAACGCTAGGTAGAGTAGGTGGTTGGAGTTTCTGTGTGAATAAGACTTTGATATCAAGCATATCAAAGGGAAGGAAAACAAGGTGCTTGGTGCACTCAATAGAAAGGTGCACAACTTACATGCTACAACCATTAGCATGTACCAAATTGATATAAAGGACAGAATTTTGGAGGTTGCAAATACAGATTTGCAATACAATGATTTGGTAGCAAAGCTATAGTAAGGTAAGATGTCACAGAAAGTGAATATTTATAAACTAGGCGCTGATGGAATAATTTTGTACAAGAATAGAATTTACGTACCTAATTTCCAGGACTTGAAACGTATAATTTTGCATGAAATGCATAATGTCCCTTATGCAGGGCACCCTGGATATCATAAAACTGTGGAAGCAGTCAAGAGCCATTATTTCTGTCCAGGTATGGAGAAAGAAATTGTTGAATACATCACCATATGTATGGAGTGCCAGAAGATTAAACCTGATCACAGGCACCCAATAGGGTTGTTGCAACCTTTACCCATTCCTAAGTGGAAGTGGGAAGTGGTGAAAATGGATTTGATCACGAGATTTCCAAGAACATGCAAGCAACATGACTCAATCATGGTGGTGGTGGACAAGCTTATGAAATCTACCCATTTTATTCCACTAAAGACTACTCATAAGGCAACATATGTTGTTGATATTTTTATGAAGGAAGTTTCATGATTGCATGGAATTCCCAAGACAATTGTGTTTGACAGAGATTGTTAAACCCTAATATTGGCCCATTACCCCTTAATTGGGGCATATTATATTAGTAATGTTATTTTATTTATGTCGGCTTTAGGCCGTTAGTTGCAATTATACCTCCTAGTCTCCTATATATACCAAGGAGACATTTTCATTTTGAATCATCTT
>SNQJ01S0008751.1:162490-189031 GCA_010110895.2 Picea sitchensis
CCAACCAGTGGGGTCTGAGCCATCAAATTTGGTCACATCCACCTGCGGAAGGCATAGATCACGTTGAAAGTGATGGGGTTGAAAGGTATGGGAATGGGAGGAATGTTCACCTTCATTCTTTGGAGGTGCATCAGAGAAAGGGTCATTTGTAGGGATCTTCAGTTTGGTGCAGAGTGATGCAAAGATAGATTCAAGTTGGGTGGTCAGTTCTTGTTTGAATTCCTCCATTGAGGACTGCATGGTTGTATTTATGGTTGTATTGATGGATGAATTGATGGAGGAAACAGTAGCACTGAGTTGTTTCACTTCTTTTTGGGTCTCGAGGAAAGCATATTGCAAGGTGTTGAAGCGAGCTTCTAGGTCTTGGCTATGGGTATTGGCCATGAAGATGGGTAAACTAAAAAGGGGCGGACAAGGTAAAAGATTTTTCTGAAAAATGATACGAATGAATGTGATAAGGGCAAAGCGATGAATCTAATGGAATAGGTCTCAAATAATGGTGAAAATATTTCCAACAATAGTACTCGACCCAATATCTTAGGTAACTAAATAAGGAGGATAGACCATACCCTTAGTTGTACTACTCGACTACCCAAGTACTAGAGAGTATCTTCCCAAGTGTTTTTCTCAGTGGCACTATAACAGTCAGGTGACCAATCGGTTTATCTAACAAGGGCTTCAGGAAATCTAGGTCGATCCGTACATAGGTGCTATCTGATGTGCTACCACTCGAAGGGGTACCAACAAGGGTTACAAGGGTGGCCAATAGATGTGTGCTTAAGAACCAATTGTATTTCATGTGTGTATGAATCTCTCAAATGCGGGTTTATGCACACAATGAAAGATCTCTATGGCTTAAAGGCGCCGAAATATGTCTCTACCCTGAAAAACAATTCCCACAATTTCTGCCATGGAAAGTGCTCTGATACCACTTGTAATATACCAGATATAAAAAGTATGCAGAACAAAAATAAAATGCTAGAAATAGCAGAATAACAGTAATATAACCAGCATAATCTCCATAATAACATAGAAATGATATAAGAACAACAACATAAATAACACTTTGATTCAGAAATAAATGTTCATGGGCCTCTTCGAGGGGGAAACCTCCAGTCGAGTAGCACTCTGTTACAATAATCTCCAATCTAGGGTTTTCATACCCTCGACCCTTATTTATACTAAATATGTCTATCAAGAGAAGCATCTAGAGGAAGATCCTTCTAGAAGAGGAAGCTTCTATGAGGTCTTCTTACATCCACCTTATTCTATTTTATTGAAAGGCCTTATTAATATTGACCTTTATTACATCCAAATATATTGATCTACCTATGTGCGGGTTAGGACCCTAACACATCGAGAAGATGCTCATTTTTTCCACGTATGAACATTCTCACACCCTACTTATAGAGAAACCTGTGAACCTCTTGCAACCCAACTATGGTGCAGCCTGCGAGAATCAGGCATTCTCACACCTTAGACATAGTGCAACATGCGAAAATCATCTTTAATAGGGTTTTCATAAAGGAAAATGCAACTTCTTTTCTCAGGAAAAGTTCTTCTCCCTTCTTTCTTCAGGAACTCACGCCATTGACCCCTCTGAAGACTACAAACAGGTTTACATCATTAACGGTCATAGGGATGACGAAAATAATGTGTAACAGAGAGCCACCTAAAGTATCAAGCTATAATGGAGTGATAGATAAAATACTTTGTCGAGTGTGTGTAGGGAACAAGGAATAGTCAGTCGAAAACCTGCCAACAAACAAGGAAATATAGTACAATAATATATCATCACTGAGGTAGGCATTCCCATACTTAGAATACAAATGACTCAGATCATAAATGTCGATATGTGAAGATCCATGTCAAGTAAGACAGGTCATGGCCACCAAACATACACTGTGGATCCATGCCAATATGACTCAAATTTGAACATAGCCAACAAAAATACACTATGGACCTATGTGTTAAAGACTCAAATTTGAACATAGCCACCAGACATACAATGTGGATCTATGTAAAATTACACTGAATATACTCCAACACAACCTGGATCTGTCCAAAAATATCCAGGGTATTCATCTCCACCACTCTATGTATGAATCTAACCATGCGAATACATGTGTTGAAGTTGAACATGGTAGAAACCACTTGATTACTGGTCAATGATGAGAACTGTTAACAAGTGTGAGGGAAATCACCATTCATGTCAATGACTCCCAAGGTACTCTAGTACAATTCAACGAAAGTGAGTTAATGATCTGAAGTTGAACACTCGGTGGAATCTCCCGATTAGGGGTCAACAATGAAAGCCCATTGTCGAAAGCGAGAAAACTTGCCATTGAGGCATGCAAGTTCCAAGGTACCAATTGGTTTCTAAGTATAATTCCTGGATAATGAGTTGAAGTCGACAGGAAAAGACTCTTCATAGGAGGGCCTTAATGTATCCCCCATCAATGACATGAAACAAGTAACAAGAATTAATGTAGATTAGAGTAACAAGTGATTCAGGACTGACTCAGGGATGGTCGACGCAATAGAAGGCTTAAAGATTGCAGAGATGGCTGACTCAATAGAAGGATTTTCGGGTTGAACTTCTCTTTGAACATATTGATGACACGACAACTGTCTTGGAAAATACTGACTCAGCAATATGGATCACAGACCAATTTTTAATCTTATAAAGGAGTATGACCAAGAGACGAGCAGATTTTCCAACCTAGACACAAGGCGAGTGAAAAGGTGTCATGTTCAAAATAGACTCTTCCACATAATATATGTTTAGATATATTTCTTTCCCAATTTTTTCTCCACCATTTTTGGCGAGTACCTCTTTATTTTTATGCAAGCTTGAGGAGGATAACATATGCTTGTAATGTAATCTCATCCTTTGGATGAGTCCCTTGGATTATGTTTAACAAACCCTAGGAAGGATTGGTTTGCTCCCATATGGGTCTTTCGATGTTTGTTTAACGAGTCCAAAGATAGAAAACTCGGGGGGTTTTCATGTTTATAGAGTCTAAAAAACACTTAAAGAGAACTCTCCCTATTCCTTTTTCGTAAAGTAGTTTGATAGGACCGAAAAATTGATAAATTACTACCCACCAAACATTTTCTTCAAATACTTTTAAGAGCATGAAAAGAAAAATATCTCTCGACAATCTTTTCATATTTAGAGAGTCTGAAAAGAGCTTAAAGGAAACTCCAAGGGATTCCTTTTTCATATAACCTTTATGAGTCAGAAAAAGTGATAAAAGTATACTCGGTTACATTCTCATTGATTTACGATCACGAGAAAGAACAAATACTAAAATCAGTAACTTATTCTCATGTATTTACGAGCATGATAAAGAACAAAGACTAAGCTTGGGATTGTTTTCATTTTACGCAAGATTTAAAACAAAAAAAAACTATTCTTGGACCTGGTTTCATTTTTATGCAATCTTGAACCAGAGGAAACTATGCTTGAAGTAGGTGGTTTCATTTTTACACAATCTTGAACCATAGAAAACTATTCTTGGGACTTCCCAGCGCATAACACAAGGATGGCTGGTACTTAGACCCCAGCTTAAGAAGCTAGAAGTTTAACTTCAGCATGAAGTCCAAAGGCCGTATCCAAATTCCCCCCAAGCTTTGTTTCGTCCAATTGCAAGGATAATGAAATGAAGCTTCAAATACTAGATGAAGGACTTGACTAAAATAGAGAGGGGGAAAATGATGCAGGAGCATCTCCCACATCAAGCGAGCCAGCATGGAAGCGGAGGATAGTTGGACGAGCGCCAGCACAAATTTTGAAACTTGCTTTGGAAGTTGTTGTGAAAATATTAAATTTAGTCATTAAGATGAGGCACACTTGTAAAATGTAAATGTACCTTGATCCATTTGCTCTCATCCTTAGTAGGTAGAAGCCATTTAAGATAGTTAATGCAAGTAGATAGAATTTAATTCTAGATTAGACTGTTTGAGAGCACAAGAGGGAAATGGGATATAGACACCCTCATTGTGCATTGTAACATTATTATTGAGGCAAGATCAAGAGCAGGTAGAGAGATGTGTAAGAACAACCATGTACAGATATTTGGATTAATAGAAAGAGTTGATTCAAATTCATGGTTTGTGTGGTTCTCTGTGTATTGATGTTGAATGATATGCTCATGAATTTTTGCTTCCTGTTATACATTTGCTTTTATATGTTGTGAATATGATTTCATGTTTGAAATTGAAGTATGAGAGGAAGAAGGAATGAGTTTCAATTGTTTCTCTACTTGATCCAGACAGTTCCTACAAGGAGTGCAGTCGAAGAGTCCGCAAGGAGTGCGTTGACAGAAGGCTAAGGTAGTTTAGCTTTTGTTCTCATTCACCCACAAGTGTAGTTTGGCACAGGAGCTATGCAAGGAGTGCACAGGCCAAGTGAAGTTCAAGGTTGCGAAACTAAGAAAGAGTTGAAGGGTTGTTGCAGGTGTGCACAGAGTCAAAGTATTCAAGAGTGTTTGACGGTTGCTGCAAGGAGTGCACGCATGGAGTCTTTTCTAAGACTCAGAGTTGTAAGAAATCTCAGGAAGGATAGGCCTTCGAATTCTACTGAAGAACAATGCAGGGAAGCCGTGACTGGAAGTTCGTAAGAAGCGTTGCAAGTCTGCACGCAGGTGGGAAAGTTCCACGATAGAGGAACACTTGAGTCATTTTGCAGGTTTTCATTGGAGAAATTGACGAACGGAGTTCTCCGAGGAGAATCCACGAATCTTCGTGAGCCATCAGATCTCGTAGAGGTGCAAGGGAGATATGGTAGAGTATTTCAAAGGTGCAAATCTCAGGAGGGGCAAGGCCATTGGATTTACATGTAGGATCGTGTATCGGGATTTCGTGGGTCGAAGTCCTGTAAACAGTGCATTAGGAATCGCGAAATCGTGAAACGCGATATCCCGATAGACAAAGGAACCATGTGGGCCACAAGGGTCAATAGGTGGACAAGTGGCACATCTTATCGGAGTTTCGTGGCGAGAAGGCCCAAAACATATGCATTAGGATTCGCGATATTGCAAAATCCAAAATGTTGATGGAGTGAAGGGATCGTTGAAAGGTCAACTCGCAAGTGCATCAGAGTTTCGGCATATCGGGGTTCGGGAGTCGGTAAGACGAATTGCTTGATATCGCGAGTGCTGAAATTGCGATAGGGAAAGTTCTGATAGGAGAGGGAAAGGGTCAGCGTTGACTTGTGTCTGGTTTCGGGGATTCAAGAACCGAACGCTAGGCCTTTAGATTCATGAAATCACGAAGTCTGATCTCCTGATTTGTAAAGAAGGGGGATCCCACGAGAGTTACTGTGGGTGCAGATTTCCCGATAGGGAAATAGAGGAACATTAAAGTTCTCCAGGCCGTGAGGAAGAGAAGATCCTGTGAGTCGACGTGGACCTTCCGACCTATGGGTGTGATGGGAGGGCATTGACACCAAGTGGTATCAGAGCACAGAAAGGATCTTTGCTTTCTGTAGCAGAGAAAGAAGAGAATCCACCATGCCGCCCAGGAGAAGGGACATGCAATCACCCGATCCAGAGGATAGGGAAATGCCGAGAAGAAGAGGAAGACAACTGACTGATACATCCATGGAGAGAGAGATGCGTGATCTATGAGCTAGACTCGAAGACATGGAGACAGCAAAAAGACGCACAGTCAGTGCTAGGGATATAAGTGATTCCGAAAGCGAGATGGAGGCTGAATGAGAAGAGGAAGTTGCAGCTGAAGATGCATCAAACGAACGTTTAATCAGAGCTATTACCAGGATGGGAGCAAAGGCGAAGATGGAAATTCCAGTTTATGAAGGAAACTTGGATGCAGAGGAGCTTCTAGACTGGATTAGAGCTCTGGACACATACTTTGACTATGAATATGTCGAAGAAGACAAGAAGGTCAAGCATGCTATCACGAGATTGAAAGGACATGCAGCATTGTGGTGGGATGAACTACAAGCTGACAAACGTTACAAGGGAAAGCAGAAGATCAAGAGCTAGGACAGAATGATTGCAAAGATGAAAGAAAAATTCATCCCTAGGGATTATCAAATTACATTGTTCAGGAGAATGTAGAACCTAAGACAGAAGTTGATGACAGTGAAGGAATACACTGAGGAATTCTATAAACTGAACATCAAGGTAGGTCATCGGGAGAGCGATGATGAAAAGGTTGCCATATATATGAATGGCCTGATATATGCTAGCCATGATGAGATGAGCATGGTAACCATCTGAATGGTGGAAGATGCTTATCATATGGCTATGAAAGATGAGGAGAAGCTGAGCCAAAAGTAGAGTCAGAGGGGCAGGGGCAGAAGTCAGCCCAGAGGCAAATCTGTTGCCCAGGACAAATTCTAGAAGCCCAAGGAGGAATGGCAGAAACCTCAGGGTCATACTGAGAGAGGTGGAACCTCACAGAGAGGGAAACATAATGAGCAGAGAGGACATTATGCTGACAAAAACACTTTTCCTCGTACTAGAGGCAGAGGAAGAGGAAGAGGTGGAGTAATCACATGCTTCACATGTGGAAAGAATGGGCACAAGTATTACGAGTGTTCAGATAAAAAGAAGGACGTTGGAGAAGACCACATCACCGAAGTACATATTCAGGATGTTGAGGTAGAAGACGTTGAAGGCAGAAGATCGTTAATGATGTGAAAAGTCCTTTTGACACCTGAGAAGGGGGTGGAGAGTTTAGTCCAAAGGACCAGAATTTTTAGAACTGCTTGCAAGACCAAGGATAGGGTATGCAAGGTCATTGTAGACAGTGGTAGCATGGACAATCTCATTTCTACAGAGATGGTAGAGAAGCTGGAGCCGGAGACAACTGATCATCCAAGCCCATACAGAGTTTCGTGGCTACAAAAAGGACACCGGGTAACTGTCACTAAACAATGCTTGGTTGAATTCAAGATAGGGGGATATAATGATAAGATTTTATGTGATGTCATTTCTATGGATGTTTGTCATCTATTGTTGGGTAGACCATGGAAATACAACAGAAATGTGATTCATGATGGGTGAATGAACACATACACCCTGGAAAATAATGGGAGGACACACATGTTGCTTCCGATAAAGGATAAGGAGGTAAATTCGGAAGTAAGCAACACAGTACTTCTCATGAGTGGGAAGGAACTTCTTATAGAGGTTAAGAAGAAGGAGGATACACAGTTTATTGTGGTTAGAAAGCCTAAAATTGTGTTGACTAGCACAAGGGTAGATGATTTACCAAAGGAGATTCAGGAACTGCTGGAAGAGTTCGCTGACATCATAGTGGACGAACTACCTCGTTCGTTGCCACTGATAAGAAGTGTGAGCCATCATATCGATCTCATACCACGAACCAGTTTTCAAAATAAAGCCGCATACAGATTGATGCCACAGGAGAATGAAGAGGTTAAGAGACAAGTCCAGTATTTGTTGGACAAAGGTTTGGTCAGGGAAAGCTTGATTCCATGTGTTGTTCCAATAGTACTCAGTCTGAAGAAAGACGGAGGCTGGAGGATGTGTACTGACTCGAGGGCGATCAACAAGATAACCATCAGGTATAGATTTCCATTGTCGAGGATGGATGATCTGATGGATTGCTTAAGAGGAGCAAGATATTTTTCAAAGATTGATTTGAAAAGAGGTTATCATCAAATCCGCATGAGAGAAGGCGATGAATGGAACACAACATTCAAAACAAACGAGGGTTTGTATGAATGGCTTGTTATGCCGTTTGGCTTAACAAATGCGCCAAGTACCTTCATGAGGTTGATGATTGAAGTCCTAAGGGAGTTCATCGAAAAAAATTTCATTGTGTATTTGGATGACATACTGATTTACAGTAAGACAGTGGCAGAGAATCTGAAGCATTTGGCTACAGTGATGCAGAGGTTGCAGCAGGAGAAGGTGTTGATAAATATGAAAAAGTCCTCATTCATGAAGTCATAGCTCATTTATTTGGGATTTTTTATTTTGGTGAATGAGTTGAGAATGGATCCAGATAAGGTGGAAGTGATCAAGAATTGGCCATCACCGAGGAATGTATTTGAGGTAAGAAGTTTTCATGGATTGGCTAGTTTCTACCAAAAAATCATTAGGAATTTCAGTGGAATTAGTGCAGCAATGATGGATACAGTGAATAAAAGACATAAATATTTTCACTGGACAGAAGAAGCCGAAAAGAGTTTCAATCTGTTGAAGAGGAAGATCACGGAACAACCTATTATGGTGTTACCAGATTTCCGAAAAACATTTCAAGTGAAATGCGATGCAAGCGGGTTTGCAATTGGGGTGGTCTTGAGTCAGGAAGACAGACCGATAGCGTACTTCAGCGAGAAGCTGAATGAAGAAAAGGTGAAGTATTCCACATATGATAAGGATTTTTATGCCATCATACAGGCATTGAAGAAGCGAAGGCATTATTTGATTCCGAAAGAATTTATTCTATACAGTGACAACCATGCACTGCAGTTTGTGACTCAATAGGAGAAGTTGAATCAGAGACACATCAAATGTGTAGAATATATGTAGAATTTCACTTTTGTAATTAAACACATTTCCAGTACTGCTAACAAATTTGTTGATGCTTTGAGCAGGAAGTGTTTGTTGTTGCAGCAGTTCAGAGTCAAAACATTGGGTTTTGATGGTCTCAGAGACATGTACGCTGATGATCAGGATTTTAAGGAGGCATATGAAGCAGCTAAGAATCCATTTCTTAGAGACAGAAGCCTATGGATGGAGTACATGATCCAAGAAGGATTACTATTTATAGGTAATCAACTTTGTATTCCAAAATGCTCCATGAGGGAGAACTTGTTGAAGGAGAAACACAGTGGAGGATTGGCAGGGAATTTTGGTCATGACAAGACGTTCGCAAAACTGAATGAATCATATTTTTGGCCAGGAATGTGAGAAGACATCAAAATATTCATAGACAGATGCAGAATTTGCCAGCATTCAAAAGGAAGGAAGCATAATGCGGGATTCTATCAACCATTTCCCATACCAGAAAGGCCGTGGGATGTGATTAGCATGGATTTCGTATTGGGGTTGCCAAGAACACAAAGAGGTGTTGATTCAATCTTTGTGGTGGTGGATAGATTTTCCAATATGGAACACTTTATTTCATGTCAGAAAACCAGTGACGCGACTCACATCGCGAACCTGTTTTTCAAAGAATTCATTCGACTTCACGACCTGCCAAGAAGCATAGTTTCGGATCAAGATACGAAGTTCATAAGGCATTTTTGGAGGACCTTATGGAAGAAGCTGGGAACTAACTTGTCATTTAGTTCGGCTTATCATCCTCAGACAAATGGACAGACAGAAGTGGTCAACAAAAGTCTAGGAGACTTTATGAGAAGCTTGGTGATAGAGCACCACAACCAGTGGGACAATATATTACCACAGGCAGAGTTTGCGTATAATGATTTAGTGAATCAGAGCATAGTCCAGAGTCCATTTCATATTGTTTATGGCATGCAGCCGAGAGGAATTTCTGAATTGAGGGATTCAGAGTAAACTGCGACTAGGAGTGCTAGTGCAGAAGAATTCGCTGAAGCGATGAAGGAACTTCACAACCAAGTGAAGGAGCGATTGCAGAATTCAAGTCAGGAGTATAAGCGCAGAGCCGATCAGCATAGAAGACAACTTCAGTTTGAGGTTGGTGACCTAGTTTTGGCACATTTGAGAATAGAAAGGTTCCCAAGAGGAACATACAATAAGTTGAAGATGAAGAAAATGGGGCCATGTAGGGTCTTGAAGAGATTCGGGGAAAATGCTTATGAGATTGAATTACCTGATGGGATCGGAATTTCTCCGATATTCAAGATCTCGGATTTGTACCCATGTAGAGCTGCAGAAGCAGGGACTGTAAATGAGTATCCAGTGATCCGGTGGTGAAAACAGATGCCAGTTGCAGAGAAGTTGTAGATGGAGTGCATACTGGACAAGAGAGTGAGTAAGAGGACTAGGTGAAAGCAGTATTTTGAATATCTGTTCAAGTGGAAGAATCATCCAGTTGAAGATGCCAGCTGGGAGAGTGAGGTAGAGATCTAGAATCATGGACAGACCGTGCAGGAGCTCATGGACAGGAGTCCATGAAAATTTTCAAGCGAGGGAGTATGATGCAGGAGCATCTCCCACATCAAGCGAGCCAGTGCGGAAGCAGAGGATAGCTGGACGAGCGCCAACACAAATTTTGAAACTTGCTTTGGAAGTTGTTGTGCAAATCTTAAATGTAGTCATTAAGATGAGGTGCACTTGTAAAATGTAAACGGACCTTGAGCCATTTTCTCTCGTCCTTAGTAGGTAGAAGGAATTTAAGATAGTTAATGCAAGTAGATAGAATTTAATTCTAGATTAGAATCTTTGAGAGCGCAAGAGGGAAATGGGATATAGACACCCTCATTGTGCACTATAACATTATTATTGAAGCAAGAGAAAGAGCAAGAGAAAGACCAGACAGAGAGTTGTGTAAGAACACCCATGTACATATATTTGGATTAATAGAAAGAGTTGATTCAAATTCATGGTTTGTATGGTTCTTTGTGTATTGATGTTGAATGATATTCTCATGAATGTTTTCTTCATGTTATACATTTTCTTTTATATGTTGTGTATATGATTTCATATTTGAGATTGAAGTCTGAGAGGAAGAAGGAATGAGTTTCAATTGTTTCTCTACTTGAGCCAGAGAGTTCCTGCAAGGAGTGCAGTCGAAGAGTCCGCAAGGAGTGCGTTGACAGAAGGCTCAGGTAGTTTAGCTTTTGTTCTCATTCACCCACAAGTGCAGTTGGGCACAGGAGCCATGAAATGAGTGTGCAGGCCAAGTGAAGTTCAGAGTTGCGAACCTGAGCAAGAGCTGAAGGACTGTTGTTGCAGGTGTGCGTAGAGTCAAAGTATTCAAGCACTTGAGAGTGTTTGACGGTTTCCGCAAGGAGTGCGCACAGGGAGTCTTTTCTAAGACTCAGAGTTGTAAGAAAGTTCAGGAAGGATAGGCCTTCGAATTCTGCTGAAGAATAGTGTAGGGAAGCTGTGACTGGAAGTTTATAAGAAGCATCGGAAGTCTGCACGCAGGTGGGAAAGTTCCACGATAGAGGAACACTTGAGTCATTTTGCAGGTTTTCATTGGAGGAACGGATGGACGGAGTTCTTCGAGGAGAATCTACAAATCTCTGTGAGCCATCAGATATCATAGAGGTGCAAGGGAGATATTATAGAGTATTTCAAAGGTGTGAAGCTCAGGAGGGGCAGGACCATTGGATTTACATGTAGGATCCTGTATCAGGATTTCGTGGGTTGAAGTCCTGTAAACAGTGCATCAGGAATCGCAAAATCGCGAAACGCGATATCCTAATAGCCAAAGGAACCGTGTGGGCCACAAGGGTCAATAGGTGGATAGGTGGCACATATTATCGGAGTTTCTTGGCAAGAAGGCCCAAAACATATGCATTAGGATTCACGATATTGCGAACTCTGAAATGTCGATGGAGTGAAGGGACCATTGAAAGGTCAACTCGCGAGCACATCGGAGTTTTAGCATATTGGGGTTTGGGAGTCGATAAGATGAGTTGCTTGATATCGCGAGTGCTGAAATAGCGATAGGGAAAGTTTTTATAGGAGAGGGAAAGGGTCAGCATTGACTTATGTCGAGTTTCGGGGATTCAAGAACTGAACGCTAGACCTTTGGATTCGCGAAATCACGAAGTTCGATCTCCTGATTCATAAAGAAGGGGGATCCCATGAGAGTTATTGTGGGTGTAGATTTCCTAATAGGGAAATAGAGGAACATTAAAGTTCTTTGAGCTGTGAGGAAGAGAAGATCTTGTGAGTCGACGTGGACCTTTCGACCTGCGGATGTGACGGGAGGGCATTGACACCAGAAAACTATTTAATTTTTTAACGAGCTTGACACAGAAACAAGAACTATGCTCGTAACCTCTGTTTCATTTTTTAACGAGGTTGCCACAGAGACAAAAAACTATCCTCGTAAGTGGTTTCATTTTTTAATGATCTTGAAATCAGAAAACCATGCTCAAAGACCTATGTTTTAATTTTTAATGAAGTTTCCTCAAAGATGAAAAACTATCGTCAAAGTATGCTTGATCATGGATTCCAAGAGGACATTGCTCCAGAAGGACACTATGTCAATGGACAAAACTCGGTCATGGCTTCCAAGAGGTCTTCACTGGAAGGAAGAAACACACTCTGTAAGGACACCATGTCGAGGGTTGCAACAGGAGTAAAGAGATCAGGCTCTAACAACCCTATCGAAGAGATCACCATGTCAACTACTGGATCTAAGTCATTAGAAATTCAAGCCATGGGCGACAACACTACATAATTGACTTGTGGTAGGGGCGATACCATCTACATATAAGAACCATTCAAGGAGGCAATCCAGGTGGGGTCAATGAAAGAAAGTTGATCAACAGTCACAACTTGTTCATCATGAGGGAAATATATCACACGAAAAAGAGTAGACACAATAGCTTTCATGGCATAGACATAATCTCACCCAAGGAGTAAAGAAAAATCCAAGGGGTCTTGGATGACCCTGACATCAATAAAGACATTTTTCCCTCCCAAAGTGATAGGAAACTGAGGAAGGTTCCCTAAAGGTTGATTGGTTCTTCTGTTAAAAGATAACAAATTCTGCGTAACCAGGGCAAGCTGAGAACAACCCAAAGCTTGCCAAGGAAAAGAGGACAAAATGCTAATGGACACACCTTCATCTATCAACATCTGAGGAACGTCCCGACCACAAACTTCCACTGTAATATAGAAAGGAATGTGAGAGGGAAGACAAGGTCTAGTTAGCATACCCCAATTAAAAATGATGGCCTCATAACTTGGAAGGGGTTTCACGGGAGAAGGAGGAATACCCCCCAACACGACAGGGTCTGTATAAACTATAAAAACGTGGGAAATATCGTGGTTAATCTCTAGCAGGATAGTAGGATCGACTGATGACAAGATCAGATTGGCCTCATGGGTTTCATTCTCCAAGGGGGGAATGGGGTCGACAGGTGGAAACGGATCGACCACTTGGGTGACACTCTCGAACGGGAGAGTGGGATCGACCACTTTAGTTTCACTCTCTAAGGGAAGAGAAGGATTGACCGAGGATGGTATCAGATCAACCACTTTTTCAACTGGTTAAATTAAGGACATGACCATATTGATGACATGATCAATCAGATTGACCGGTGACAGGTCTAGAGTGATCATTCCATCAACTACAGGGAGGTTGAGAGAAACCTTACGATAATTAGCTGAAAGTTGAGGCTGTGAAATAGTCATGTATTCCAATAATTTAGAGGCTTTTCCATATGAGGGAAAAGGTGAGTTAGATGACTCCCTTTGCATAACATACACGGGAACTTGACTCTACTTTTCTTCTTCCCAATGATATCGTGACTAGTTAATGGGAGGTCATCAGCATGTTGTTCAGAGGCTGACGACATGGGTTGGTCAGGGTGTGTAGACCATACTTCTATAACCTTGGGTAGACCAAGGAAATCCTTAAGAAGATGGCTACCCTTACAAAGCATGCAAGGGTACTTGGGCTTACGGGTTGTTTGGGTGATCTTGACATCATCAACACTTCCAACATGATTAATAGTAACTGGTTGTTTTCCAATATGTTTGACAGTGGTTGGAAGTTTGGATCCTTGCTTATTTTTCTTCTTCTTATTCTTTCGTTTCTTCTTCTTATTCTTTCATTTCTTCTTCTTCTTATCCAACAAGTTACTATCTTGAGATCTTTCACTCAGTGAAGAATATGAAATGGAAGAAGACCTTGTAAGTGAAGAAGGTGAAGAATATATTATTGGTGAAGACGGTGAAGGATCAACATGAGGTTGATGTTCTTGGGGGGAAGTTCTTACAACCGAAGAACTTACTGCATTTGGGATTACCTGAGTAGAAAACAACCATAATGGTAATCCAATTGTGAGACCCAAAAGGCTCAAAGTAGCAATGTGAGGAGGTCCAATGTTTCCATAAGAAGGAAAAAAAAAGGTTCCCCTGGAGCAGGATTTCCTTCATTGGTCATTTCAAGAACTGACGCCATTGAAACAAAGATCCAGCCTAGAGTCTGCTAGGGAAAACAAGCAACACACACTAAAAATCTAGTAAGCAAGCAAGAAAACAAAACCTTCTCGCAATGACCTCACTAGTTGGTGATGAAATCCAACGTCGCGAGAACAAAGTAAGAAGGGGATGAGATAGAGTGGGTGGAAAAGTTACATTGACGACCTTCTTAACGGACTTACACCCTAGTGTAAGCTCCCACACATAATCGTGGGTATACCCTCCAAGGAGGCCGAGTAAGTTTGGCCAACATTGATTCTAGGTACCGTGAAAACTTGCCCCTCCACAGTCACCTTATGTAAATAACCTAAAGAGATAGGCCACTAAGGTTACCAATCACTACAGTGATGCCTGGGGAAACAGTCGACAGTCCGATCCACGCACAAGGGCAGGGTATCTAGCCCAAAATCAACTTGAAAGGCTCCCACTCATCAATGTGGGTATACCTCTCAAGCGACCCCCATAATACATGTAATCTCTACACCAAGACCAACAAAGTAGAGTGATTAACTCTATCAGTCTCAATGTGACCTCATGATTGACCCTTGTGTTAGAAGGGATTCCCAAGCCAAAATGTAGTAAGTGGATTTAATTCTCCCTATCAGAACATACTATGTTTGTTTGCAGCTTTGGAAAGTTATCTTTCACACCTATTCCAAATCCCTACAACTAATCTAATGTAGGTTTGCTACCAGAAAATATAAAAATGTCTAACCAATTTTTATAAGCGCTTTATTTTATGGTTGTTTTTACTCAAGAGGAAAATGGCGTGGACAATATGGTTTTTTGACCGACTCAAAATTTATGCAAAGAGATGAAGATGTAATATTTTCATTTCGATGAAAGATATGCTACGAGTAGGAGAAAACATTTATCATTCCCATATGCACAACGTCCCAAAATTTATTAAACTCATCAAGATAAAGATTCTCAAGAAATGAGAAAAAGAGTCTGTACACCAATGCATGATTCATGGCCCCCTGGCCATGAGGGGGAAAATGTTTCAGAATTTAAGACCAAAAATGTCAAGAATCATACAATTTCACTACTTCAAATGCAAGGATGCCCCCAATCTAATATAAAGCAAGAAATTAAATCTTTTTGTTTAAAAAAATTCACTAAAAGCAATAATGAACTTTCTTAAAACAAAAAAACCCAAACTAAAAGTTTTCTTTTAAAGAGAACTATTCAGAAGAAATTTGATCTTTCCCTAAACAATTCTAAAGAAAACACACACTTTGTAATTGAAAGACACTCAAAGTAAGAGACTAATCCTTCAAAACCAAACAAAGAAAATTTGGCTAAAATCAACTCAAAGAATATCAAGCAGACTGTAAACAGATCAACATAGGATCCAAAACTTCAATCCAACTCATCAAAGAAAAACTGGGCATCAAAAGATAACAAGACACAATCCAAAAAAAAAATTACAAACAAATTTGCAGCGTAGTAGTGAGGTACAGTGCGAAAATTAGGCATTTTCACAGTCTAGACACAAGTAGGGTGTGAGAAGGTCACACTGGACTGAACAGTAGAGTGCGAAAATCAAGGGTTTTCGCAGGTTGTATACAGGTGAAGTGCGGGAATGTCTGTAATCAAAAGGAATTTGTAAAAATGACAAAGAGTCTAAGTGAACTTTCAGAACCAGAGAGTCTAGATGGATCTCCCACAAACTCAAAGACCAGAAAACAATCAATCAAAGCAAGGGAAACTAGACTAACTAGGAAAAAATATGTTTCCCAGTGGAGTCGCCAATTTTTTTATTAGATAAATCGATAGGTACAGACACTAACTGATCTCCCTAGATCCACCTAGATCTAGAACAAAACACACCAGAACATGACGCTTTCCTTAAGTTTTGGATATTGAATTTACTAACTAAAGAGGGATAGGTGACATACCGTTTAAACATTGCTTCCTCTAGCCATCGCCATCCTAGCTCCATTCCAACGCTCATACAATGATGAACCTGCAAAATAATGCAACCAACCAAAGTGATAGTAATACCATAAACTCAATATAAACCTATGTATGTGATCAAGGAATCATACAATAAAACACAACAAGCTTTATAGGAAAGAATCATATTACTATATCATATTAAATGTGAAAGAGAGATTACAACCATGGCCTTGATGTCGTAAGGTCCCTTCCAAATTTCCTTCATTCCCCACACACTTCCACTCCAAGAATTTTGAGAGCATAGATATGATAATATTCACAATCTATCTTGACAAAATGGCTCATCTAACCAAGGTAATAATCTCCAAAGCTCAATCCAATCCAAGCTCCAAAATCAAAATCTCAAAAGCTAATCTCATCCAAGCCAACTTTCTCCATGAGAGCACCTCTCCTTTTATAAGCTGAAGAGGATAAGGTGAGGAGGTTAGGATAATCCCGCCAAATCATGAAAGCGAGTAAAATCCAAACCATTAGGATGCCACCTCACCATGGAAGTTTCTCCTTCTAGAAGAATCGAGAAGATGCTCATTTTTCCCATGTATGAGCATTCTTGCACCCTTCTTATAGAACAACCTACGAACCTCTCACAACCCAGCTATGGTGCTGCCTACGAGAATTAGGCATTCTCGCACCCTAGCCATAGTGCAACATGTGAAAATCATCTTTAATAGGGTTTTCATAAAGGAAAATGCAACTTCTTTTCTCAGGAAAATTTCTTATCACTTCTTTCTTTAGGAACTTAGGCCATTGACCCCTCTGAAGACTATAGACAGTTTTACATCATTAACGATCATAGGGATGAAAATAATGTGTAAAATTGGGACATTCCCAAGACATACGCCCTGTCTTTCCACAGACATAACATTTAACTCCACCTCCTCTATTTCTTCCTCATCCTCGAGAAAAATAATTTCTCCCACCAAACAATCTTCTTTGGCAACTTGCTCCTCTTTCAAAGAGACCATATGGTTTCTCATTCTCATTCTTATCTTTCGGTGCCTTATCATAGACAACTCCCTTACCTCTATTTAGGCCTCTTCTTCTATTCTGTTGGCTCTGGTTTCTAGCCAACTTTTCTTCTACCTTCAGTGCAATCTGATAAGCATCTTCCATTGTCCTCACAGTCATCATACTGATTTCATCTTGAATTTCATACCTCAAACCATTTATATACCTGGAAACTTTTTCATCATCCTTCTCTCTTTGTCCAGTCCTAATATTCAGCCTATAAAATTCTTCGATATACTCTTTCACAGTCATACCCCTTTGTCTCAGGCTCTGTAATTTTCTGAACAACTCTATCTGGTAATCCCTAGGTATAAATTTAGCCTTCAGTTTGGCTACCATCCTGTCCCAATTATTTATCTTCGGTTTGCCTTTGCTCCTTTCTGCTTGTAGTTCATCCCACCACAGTGTTGCATGTCCTTTTAATCTCATGACAACATGTCTCACCTTCCTTCCTTCATCGACCTCTTCATAGTCGAAATACTTATCCAAAGACCTTATCTAGTCCAACAGTTCTTCGGCATCCAAATTAACTACATACATTAGGATGTCCATCTTTTCTCTAGCTCCCAACTTCACAACATCTTTCAGTAAGCGTTCTTCAGCCGCATCTTCCCCTATAATTTCTTCAACTTCTATTTCTTCACTTTCTGCATCACTGACATTTTCAGCGACACGTGCTATCCTCTGTATAGCTTCCATAGCTTCCAACCTTGTGCGAAGTTCTCTCATTTCTCTTCCTACAACACGATTTTCCATAAGTGGTCCTGTGCGTATCCTCGGCAACATCGCTTCAACTGTTCCCAACACACCAATTTCAACTTCAAATATTTTTCAGGATTTGATACCACTTGGCGCAGACCCTCCTCCTCTCCAAGGGCTGTGAGACCTCCCGATCTTAGGATATTATGAAGGTCGACTTGAAACAACCTATGATTCCCTACTGTAACATTTCAACAACAATCCACAGGTCTTTGCAGACTTCTGCTTGTGTGCTCAAGTGCCAAAATACCTATCTCCTCCAAGTGACCACACCCGTGACCATGCACTTAACTGAAAAGGTGCATCGCGACTTCGATTATCGACAATATGGGTCAATCGACTCCTCGTCCTTCGAACTCCCAAGTCCCAAAATTGTGAAAGGGGCTTAAGTAATGTTAGCTCCTCCCTTCCGCCAACGTGACCTCCAGCTATAACTTGGGGCTAACCTTCTGAGTGCGTCGGGATTTTGTGACTCGCAAAATTCTTGGGCGGTTCACCTCCATTCTCTCAATCCTTCGATATCTGAAATTGTAAAATTTTGGAGCACCAAATCAATGGTCACCAATAGCTTTCCAGCCAATGACTATGATCGAATCGTGATTTTCTGTTTTCGTGAGTTCTTGTAACCTGCTACCTCCAACTTTCCGATTCACAAATTAACGAAATAGTGATGCGGTGTCATGTTTCCACCCTCAATGAATGGCTACGATTTATTTTGCAGATTTGGATTTCGCAAATTCTCCACGACTCCACCTTTTGACCTCTCTACTCTGCAAGTCAATGAAACGATAATCTATTACCGCATGTCCCTTCAATGGACAGTCTTGATAATTTCAGGATTTCGCGATTCGGGGTTTCGCGACTTCCACCCTACATCTCCCAATTTCTTTGGTCTTGCAAAATTCCGATAAGTCCTCATGCTAACTAGTGCACTACTTCTCCAAAATATAACAGTCTAGAAATTTTCGGCTCTTCCCAAGGGAATCTCGACCCTCAATCCTCCTTCAGACTTTCAATCTCTACGTTCCTTCTCTAAGCACTTCAACTCTTCAAAACTTAGAAATTTTTCTAAGTATTTCTTCTCAAGGATTAAAGCCACTATTCCTCCTAAGATTTATCGATAGAACTTGACCTCGACCCTTCACACGCTTGCATTTTATGTTTTTTTCAAAAGACTTCCTAATGCCCTCTTGGCATACTCTGCACTCAGCCTCTCGAGCACTCAAACTTTAACATAGGTTTTTTCTTGTGTGCACTCCTTGCGCTTGATATGCACACTCTACATATGAAATCTCTCAGCTATCTCTTCTGAGTTTTTAAGTCAAAAGAGACTTCTTCACGTGCACTTCTTGCGCTCTGCATGTATGCCTTGCATAACCTTACATAACAGAAATAATTGAACACATTCAATTATTCATTCCTACACTATGAACATCATTCATTCACAATGCATAACAACACAATCAAGCCATAACAAATATCACACTATGTATATGGGTCAATTTTCTGTGTTCTATTCAATTTCAAATAGAAAACATAAGTACAGTCTCTATCTCCCCCAACTACATCCTGAAAATTCATCTAAAGACCCAGAGTTTTTTTTTCTCTCCTTCCTCCTAACTAAATACTATTACTTTTTTTTCTTCAGGCTGTTACCTACTCTACCGACTTGATACAATCTAATGACTAATGTGGGCATTTATCCTACACTTGTAATACATTACAGTCGTATAAGGATTTACATTGATTCTGTCATTTCAAACAGTGGCTCGGTTTTACATAACAAAAATTAGTTAACGAGAATTCCAAAAAGTCTTTGCACCACTTCCAACCTAGTTAATTGTCGGTTCCAGTTTTTTCAATATGCTGAAGTGTCATTTTTCTTCCACATCCTCACTTTCTTTTATTTGACAACAATGCTCCTGCATCAGCATAAGACAAAGATCAAGTCTTCAATTTTGGACCTTGGTTTTTGAGTAAATAAAGACCATGCATGAAGCAATGGACCCCAATGCTTAATATAGGGACAAATTATCTCTCTTTGTTGTTCCACTTTGGGTAAGGATTCCCAAACTTCCTTTGTAATTTTGTTGATTTTATCTGCTATAGGGGATCAAAAATTCCCTAGTCAAATTATTTCAAGAGTGTAGAAATAGGCAACATATAACCATGTACAATGACATTTGTGTTGACATGGATTTCAATAAAGGCTTTCGAACATAGATAGAGTTGGTAGTTAGAAAGTACACCCAGATACATTCTGTCAATTATGAGAAGGTTTTATTTGATGTAGGGATATTTTGAAACATGACACATTGTAGTTCATTATGTCAACAATCTAAAAACATTTTCCCAATAAAACATCAAATGAATCCTGGACATCGCTTAATAAATAAAGGAAATAAAGACCCCATAAAGGCTACAACTAAAGGAAATATTGTCATAGTACATCAAGAAGTAGAAAAATCAAGTATTTTCCCTTGTAGAAGAGCTTAGAAAATAAGCCATCATCTATGGATCTGATGCAACTTTCCTTGCCCCAAATAATCGTGGAATTAGTGACCTTGTTGTCCCCTTTACAAATGTCATGGTCATAACTAGAGACACAAAATGCCCAAAAAACAAGGTCTCTAGATATTAAATCCTCTCCCCTTTCCCAACAACAAAACCCCATTCCAATCCTCCACCCATCAACCCCCAATGATCGAGATAATCCATTCCCCCTCAAAAAAAGGACAAAGAAAGCCACACCAATGTTGTAGAAGAAGAGGATGAGGTGTTTGGAAATTTTGGCATCACCCTCCTAAGAGAGGAAGACAATAACCTAGTAGAAATAAAACACAATGTGTTGCAGGAACCAATCACTCCATTCTAAGATTAATAGGAGGATTCGACAAGATGGGATATATATAGAATACATTGAAAATATGGGACAATTAGCGCATTCATTGTGCCCAATCTTATCTTTATGAATCTATAAATAAAGAAATCATAAATTCAAAACTCATCTCTCTTCTTGATTCCTTTTGCTAAGGGAAAGGGTGTCATATCCCAAGCCATGAATCCTACTCCAACTACCCTTCTGGGTTCTAATCAATAACCACTTACATTCCTATGGTTCTACCCTCTCTATAAAAATATCTCTACATCAATTCATCATCCTGACCCAATAGATTCCTAATTAAGTAACACCCCCGAGTGTGATGAATAAATACCTAATGGTCTCTCCCGAACTGATTTGGATCCATCACTTTGTCTTTTCCTTCAAACAACCCAAGGTCGTCATTCAAAGACATGTTCCATAAACAATTGTGGTAAAATATGCAATGGATAAATTAGAATACTTCAAAGACAAAGAACTATCATCCCTTGTAATTTCTACTATGAATATTCCTTTACCTTTCCAGTATGAATGTATTGGACTAAAGGAGGCATTGACAAGATGGGCTTACTTTATCGTTACCTTTCTATTCAGTGCGCGCAATCTTATCTTTATGAATTTATAAATAAAGAAGTCATAATTTCAAAATTCAAAACCACTTCCATCACTCACTCATTTGATCATCACTGTCCATTCTTTTTATTTATCTTTGAAATCGAAATGGAACTAGAAACAAGAAGATCGGGGGAACGACTCAGTAGGAGTATGAGAAGAAGAATATCGAGAAGAGCTCTTGATGATCCTAATACTCTCACTCAAATTTTGTTATAGCTCTCTGATATACGTACGAGATCCAACAGTAGTACTCGGCTCAATATCTCAGGGCACCAACTAAGGAGGCTAGACCATGCCCTTAGCCATACTACCTGACTACCCAGGTACTAGAGAGTATCTTCTCGAGTGGTGTTCCCGATGGCACTATAGCAGTCACGCAGTCGATTGGTTTATCTAAAGAGGGCTTTAAGAAATCTAGGTTGATCCTTATAGAAGTGTTGTTTGATGCACTACCACTCGAAGGGGTACCAATAGGGTTTACAAGGGTGGCCAAAAGATGTGTTCTTAAGTACCACTTTTATTTCCTGCATGGATGAATCCTGACCGCAGGTTTATATGTGTAACAACAGATCTTTGTAGCTTAAAGATGTTGGAATATGTCTCTACCCTGAAAAAAAATTTAACCTACTGTTTTGTGCCAAGGAAAGTGCGCTGATACCACTTGTAATATTCCAGATATAAAAAGTATGCAGAACATAAATGAAATTCTATAAATGGCAGATGGACAACAATATAACCAAAACAACACCAGAATAATAGTAAAATGATAAAATAATAACACTAGAAAGAGAACTTCAATTACCGAGAGCAATGTTCACTTGCCTCTTCGAGGGGGAAACCTCCATTTGAGCAGAGCTCTCTTACAATAATATCCAAGACAAAATTTCTCATACCCTCGACTCCTATTTATAATAAATATGTTTATCAAAAGAACCATCTAAAGGAAGATCCTTCTAGAAGTGAAAGCTTTTATTAGGTCTTATTACATTCGACTTATTCTTCATTATTTCTAGGTCTTATTAATATTGACCTTTATTACACCGGAATATATTATTATACCTATGTGAGGGGTTAGGTCCCTAACAAAGTGGTTAACCCTAAAAAGAGGAAAATGGGTTAAGTGGCCAAGTGGAAAATTGGGAAAAGTTGGACAAAGTGACTATGTGGACAAAGTGGCCTAGAAGATGCTTCTCAGTAAGCTACTTGGAGAGTATAAATAAGAGGCAAGGGTCTCTTGTGAAATGTATATCTTGAGCATATATTGAAGATCTATTCTGAGAGAGAGAGTGGCTGGAGAATCTCATGAACACATCAAAGTTTATGTAAGTCTGAGATCTTGACGACGAAAGTTTTGTAAGTTCAGAAACCCTAGTTTTTGAAGGAGTACACGCATAGGAGTAGGACATAGAGCATACATACATGGGATGCAGTGAACCATAGAGAGTACACACGTGGGATGAAGGAGGTAGAGCGCATAAGTTTGGATGAATTCATGAAGACTTGAGTGTGAGATGGTGCTAAGTTCTTGATAGTTGAAGTAAGTTTTAGATATGCTTTCTATGGGCTCAAATATTCCATAGAAGCACTGGTATGGTTACATAGTTGTCTTTATGGATACTCTTTCTTATTGTATGGTGAGTGTTTGAGGCATTCTTGATATGGATTTTGTGATGTTGGTTGATTGATAGAGTGAGAAACAATCTTATGGTTCAGTACTGATACGATTGTTATAGTATACTGCTTGTGTATACATGATTAAGTAACATTTATATTATATGGTTGAGGAGCATGAGTAAGTTGTTGGAGAGCGTAGATGTGTTGTGATTGATATTGGAAAGTGAAAGACAGAAGTGAATGTGACTGAAGGCTACAGAGCATCTGAGTTTTTCATGGAGATAAAACCCTAGTTATTCATAAGTCACACGCAGGCTGTAGTAAAGATAGGTTGCATACATACGCGAGGTTTACTACTGGTAGGGAACATACATATGTGTACTGCACTACTAACAGGTCGTGTGCCTACTAACATATTGGTATATGTTGAGGATTGATTCCTCATATCAGTTGGTGTTGATTTGTGTAAGCTAAGTCTTGCATTGTAGAGTTAGTGCTCTTGTTGAGTTGTAACTCTATTCAGTGGTTGTTGATAACCCAAGGATTGTAGTCTGTAATAAAAAGAAAATTGTACATACATCTTGTGTTCTTTCTGTTCCTTTTGGTTATGACTTATTGATGATATATGTTGTTGATATATCTTACTGATGTATGTTCACATTTAACTGGTTAGAAATGACAACAATAAGTAATGAGTAAATGGTGATTGCTAACCAAGGAGTTGTGTGAAAGGGAAAAGTTTGAGAAAAATCAACACACTCATTCACCCCCTCTTTAAGTGTGGTCAATGTTTCCAACAACTCCTTAGTATGGTCAAGGACCCAATTAGTCCCAAGTCGCACAAAGGTGTTTACCAAATTTCGTGCACATGTGGGAAGACCTACATTGGAGAGACATGAAGAACAATTAACACAAGAATCAAGGAACATAAGATAGACATCACTCATAACAGGGTTAATAAATCATCTCTTGTAGAACATGCTCATAAACACAAACATCAAATCATGATTGAAGATGTTAAGTTTCTTTCTGGAATGAATCACTGGTCCAAGAGATGGATAAGTGAGGCCATTGAAATATCCAAAAACCCAAACTTCCTAAATAGGGATGATAGTTTGATATTGAGTATAACTTTGTTTCCTATCTTTTATAATCCTCGACTTATGTTCCCCCACTTTCGCTCTCTTTGTCTTATATCATGTCATCCTTATAGTTCATGGTGTTGGCTTTTCTCTTTGTGTGTTACCTGATCTTGTTTTCTTAAATGCTCTCTTTTGCTCATGATTATTCGTATGATTCATTTTATCATTGTATTTGTGATGCTTTATTGAGTGCTATAAGCATTTTGAGAGTAAAGCCTATTTTACTTTCTTCTTTGACTTGGATGTTTTTTATGATCGTTATTATAATTTATTTTCTTTTTCTTTTGATTTCATTGGCCTACCTGATATTGTTTTATTAGCTAGATATTGTCTTATGTTCTATTTATTATAATAATTATTATTTTACCTCCTTTCATTATATTCTCTTTATTGGTTCTATTTTATATTTTATTTATATATCTCTATTATCTTTTTGTGGGTCTTCATTAGCCTCTAATATTTTGATTATTGTTTTTGCGTTTTCATTAATTTTTAATGTTTGGATGATTTTTATTTGGATGAATTTTTTTAAGTTGTTGCCTCCTTATTATCATAATAATCATTATTATGATTATTATTATTGATTTGTAGAGAACCAAATTACACTGTGCAAGTGTCTTAAGAACAACTCATCCTTGGAAAGGATGGAAAGCCCAAAAGGGCCAAACAACAGGATAAAGAGACACAATATATATATATATAACATAGGTCTCAAAGATCACAAAACAACTGAAGAAAAAATAGAAAACATGGCCCCCAACACAAGAGAAAAGTGTCGACATCACAATCCCAAATAAAATCCGTTGACCGGACGGACTAGGTCAGAGCGGTATATAAATATCATACCAACAACTCCAACTAACAGAAGACCCCAACAATCCACGAAACATCTATAAAGGAGCGACCAATACCCTACACATCCAATAGAAGGACCTCCAAGTGTTGACTATAGGCCAATCAACACCGCACGCCCTTACTAAGGACCTCGAAACTCTGACCCCACCACCACATATATGAGAAAGAGGAACTAGAAACCCACACTAGAGGGCCTTGATTTGAGTATACATTGAACCCTGAACATGTCGGAAAAACCAGATATAAAAAATAAAAAAAATTGTAGAAGGAAAACCCCTAGAAACCCTTGTCGAGAGAAGGAAATAAAGAAAAACTCCAAAGAAAACCAAAAAGTGGGATGGACCAGATTTGAGCGGCATACAAACCTCTCAGGAAAAAGAGAGGGTATAAAAAAATCCAAACCCTAGCCACTAAAAGTTTGAACTCGGCACTCAAACTTTGAAACCAGGAACATGAAGCCCATGGTATGCATCAAACCCTGACCATGACCCCAAAACTAGAAAGGGAGGTATGATGGAGACGCCACATACACATGCAATAAATAGAGGAATCCCCATAGTGATAGCTATGGTGGCACAAAAAGTAGGAGTAACATGAACATGAAATCATCACAGAAAAATCACAAAGACAATAGAGAGGGCTCAAGGAAAAAGGATATAACGAGCATCGAAACCTGCACCACCACTCAATGAGACCCAGATCTAGGAAAATAAATTCAATTTGAGTAAACATGAAAGATCTGAGGCATGAACACCACATCACTAGGAGATTTGTAATCTATGAATCACAACCACCACCTAACAATTGCATCTCTTCCTGAACCAAGATCATGATCCACACAAATAGAGGCATCGCAAATCGGATGACGGGATTATAAAAAAAAAACGTAGAGAAAAACACTAAAAGAAGACATTGTAGTAGAGGAAAAATACATGGAGAAGGATTCATTAGCATAATATCTCAAAGAGGAGAGAGTGATTGTCGGGAAATCTCCAAGACCAAAGACAAAAACAAAACCCGCGTGCATATGCTAGGAAAGAAAGCCATAGTCGTGTTGGCAGCGAATTCATTTTTTTTTAATTACTCTAAAAAAACTGCCTACACCCCTTGTCTCATTAACGACAAATCATCGTCGCATTGTGCTTCTAGACATTTGTTTCATTTTTGCAACAGTTGAAATTTGGTTTCGATTCAGTTTTCACAACTGAAAGTGTGAAAACACCTCTTTCATTGTTTGGACTGTCGTCGTCTTTTATTGAAAGACACTTGACCATTGGTTTATCACATGACTGCAAAAGATTTTTTCAAACTTATGTCATTTGGCCTACTCTTACCTTGATTGCGTATTTGATCTGTTTGATTACTAAAGCCTTTGAGCATGAAGATTTACTGGTTACATTTGATCCTATAAAGGTCATGACTGATTTTGGTCTTATATGCTTTGATCCTTATTGCTATGGGCTCTTGACTCATTGATTATATGAGATTTTTGGTTGAAATGTTCTAAAAACTTTGAAATATAAACATTTGAATGTGCAATGAATG
The DNA here is from genome assembly GCA_010110895.2 of Picea sitchensis. Taxonomy (NCBI): domain Eukaryota; kingdom Viridiplantae; phylum Streptophyta; class Pinopsida; order Pinales; family Pinaceae; genus Picea; species Picea sitchensis. The sequence continues at coordinate 188,971 of SNQJ01S0008751.1, forward strand.
CATTGGTAAATTTATAAGGTCGATTTGAGAATAAAAACAATGGTTTGAGTTTCACAAAGGC
>SNQJ01S0008751.1:192291-203604 GCA_010110895.2 Picea sitchensis
TTGTATATATAATAGTTAGTAGTATATAGTTAGATTAGTGTAGTTAGTTTAGTTTGCTTTATTAGTTTCTAGTTTCCTTTACTTTAGTTAGTTTTCTTGTATTCAGTTATAGTTTAGTTTATTTTAGTTAGTTTAGTAAGATTATTAGCTCAAATCATTCCTCTCTGGTTTTCATAGGAGACCTTAGAGCGGCCAACGAAGTCATTAAACTCGTCAGGGTGGTCCATTCCAAACGGCTTGGGTTATTTAGACAACCCCGGACCGGTTCCACTCTCCCAGTTGACGAACGGTCAATTTCGCCCGTCAACAAGTCGGAGGGTCCGCAACCAAGGAAACCATAGACTCATACCCCAACCTTTAGCTTCAATTTGATTAGTATTATAAGTATTATTACATTATTTGATTTATTTTTATTAATTTAACCATTTAATCAACTTATTTTCATTCCTTATATAGATTTATTTTAACCTTAATTTTGGTATTTAATGTTCTTCTGGTTTTCGTGCAGGAGATCTCATTCCACAATATGAAGGATATGTAAAAATGAAGGTCCGCTGCTAAAAAGCACAAGTTACAACAATATTTATGAATACGCTTCTCTACTCCTTAGCTTGACAATTTGTCTTTTGTCTTAATGAAGAGCTACAATAATGGGATTGAGACGCTGACAAATCAAATGAATTCTATCGCAGTGAAAACTCTGAATTCCATTCTCACAAACATGACCTACTAATTCTTAGCGATTAGCATTTCTGTCATGGGGTTCAATTGAAAATAGGTGTCAATTTTTTGTACGCATGTTCATGCAGTGATCCTTCTAGATCCATCAAATGTGGGATTGGATAACTTTCCAAAATTCTGTGTGAGGTATTTTTTTTGTTGGCCCCTTTGGTCCTTTTGTCTATTCCTATATTTAATGGAGTATAAATATTGAAGTTACATAGTAGCCTAAAAATCCTCCCCCTCAAAATCCTCACTGTATTGTTCCAACTCAAAATCTCCAACTTTTTTTCTAATTATGCTATGAAGGTATCCCGTAAAAAGGTTTTGTACTATTGGTGTGTTAGATATAGAACTGGTATAGTAGTGTTCAGAAAAATGTGTAATGTATTTGTAAAAAGTGATTTCATGTAACAATGACCAACAATATTAGAAAAACAAGAATAAAATCAAACACAGAATGCACAAAGGCTGAACTATCCATTTATTTCTTGAGGCTAGATGATATTGATCAAGTACACAACTCACCAAAATGATCTTCACAATTACAACAATAAGTAATAGAGATAATTTTTTACCTTTTATTTGAGTATATGAGTTGTCTATAGGTACATAGGAAATACAATAGTAAAAGAGTAATACAAGCATCTGTATGTGAAGTTATTCATCAATTAAGTCACTGATGGTGATGAGAAACACTAATAAATTCAACACCTCCTATTGCACGTATGCCCAGAAATAGATGGCAACGCACCCACACTATATCTTTGACTCTATTGCAATAGAACAACCTATATAGAGGGGAAATCGACCCCGTTATGCAACCATAACAAGTACCACTAAAGAAATACCTCGTCTCCAACAAAGTCTCTTCCACAAGAAAATAAACCCTTCTACTGAAGAACATGCCCCCCATAGTATAAACTCAGCCCTCAGAGGAAAGCAACACGAACGAGTACTTGGGAACTTGCCCAACTCCAATATATGGATCCCAATAACACTCTATCTGACCCTTTTGTTTAGAGAAATGTACTAGCCATGAGAAAAATTCCTCCACAAGTAGATTTTTCCCTTTTCTGAAAGGAATGCAATCATCCTCTATAGAACTTGACCCTTTGGGAGAATAATAACTTAGCTCCTCCAAAAATCGACCAATCAAGGGTAACTCGGCGAACAATAATCGAAACGAATCCAGCAAACAAATAACATTACCACAACTAATATCTCGACCAATTGAAAAGGAAATATTTTCTACTGATGAAGACCGATGAGGAAATCCGAATTATCTCCTTCTCTAAATGAGTAACTAGGGGTGGATGGTTTCACCACCGAAGCCAATCCCTAAAAATTCCTCCGAGAGTTTCTGTCCCAAGAGTTCCAAAGCCACAATTCAAGCTCTCTCAATGAGAAATTAGAAATTGACAACCCAAGAATGAGAGAGGGTGCCCTCTTTTTTCCTTTTTGTTCTTTTGTTGACTCTTTTGCGACCTTTTCACATTGTAATCAATTTAAGTGACTTTTCATATTCCTCCTAAGTCACTTTTGGTATTTTTCTCTTTCCCCTTTTAATTATCTAATTTAATTTGTGTTAGGCACTTTTCCCCTTAGGAAATTAAATAATTAAATAATTTTATTTGTCCATGTCCCATGATCACTCGTAAGTGGTCATGATAAACCAACATATTTAGCCAAAAAAAAAACCTATACATACCTTTATTACAAAATAAAAGTCATATTTAATGAAAATGCACTTAATGATAATACTAAACTCAATTTGTAATTTTGAAATACCTCTATAAATAATACCTTGGTGGTGGTTCAAAATTATTACTAAAAATACCTCTCATAAAATATTAATTACTAATACTAAGTTTTATTAATAAAATTAATAACTAATTTGTAACTCCTTAATCTTATAAACCCTTTCTTTTAAAATACTCACCCATAAGGACCTTACTCCCTAACTCCAAACACCCTTAACTCATCATTACTAATATAATATTAAAACTTCTAATCCCAACCCTCAAAGCCTAAACTCCCTAACCAATTAACATATCATTTTTATATTTCTAACATAATGGAAATGATATTAGCAAATTCATTTCTTACATCTAACTATCTTTTTGGAGGACTCGAAAAATATCTATTATTTTCCCTTCCCACTTCACGAATTGAGATTTGTATACAAGGCATCGACAAGATGGGATTAGTGTATTCATTGCGTCCAATCTTATCTTTATGATTCTATAAATAAATAAGTCATAAATTCAAAACTCACCTCTCTTCTTGGCTAAGGGAAAGGGTGTAATCTCCCAAGCCATGAAGCCTACTTCAACTACCCTTGTGGGTTCTAATCAAGAACCACTTACATGCTTATGGTCCTGATCTTCTTGATGACTTTTGCTAAGGGAAAGGGTGCCAACTCCCAAGCCATGAAGCTTACTTCAACTACCCTTGTGGGTTCTAATCAAGAACCATTTACATGCCTATGGTCTTGATCTTCTTGATGCTTTTTGCTAAGGGAAAGGGTTTCATCTCCCAAGCCATGAAGCCTACTTCAAATACCCTAGTGGGTTGTAATCAAGAACCACTTACATGCCTATGGTCCCGATCTTCTTGATGCCTTTTTCTAAGGGAAAGGGTGCCATCTCCCAAGCCATGAAGCCTACTTCAACTACCCTTGTGGGTTCTAATCAAGAACCATTTACATGCCTATGGTCCTCACTTGTCTATAAAAATATATCTTCCTCATCCAATAAATTCCTAGTTAAGTAACACCTACTTACTATGGTGAATGAATACCTAGTGGTGTCTCTTGAACTGATTTGGATCCACCACTTTATTTTTTCCTTCAAGTGACCCAAGGCCATCATTCAAAAACATGTTAGTTAAAGATAGCACAACAAAGATTTCATTGGTTAGTCCTAATTTCCTCACACTTCAATGTCATCCATCCTTGTGGTAAAATATACAATAGCTCAATTAAAATACTTCAAAAATAAGGAATTGTGGTGAATTATGCAATGAATCAATTAAAATACTTCAAAGACTAGTGGATCAATTAGAATACTTCAAAGAGAAGGAACTATCATCCCTTAGAATATCTAGTATGAATATCCCTTTACCTTGCCAGTTTGAATGTATTGGAGTAAAGGAGGCGTCAACAAGATGGGCTTACCGTGTCGTTATCTTTCTATTCATTGCGCCCAATCTCATCTTTATGACTTTATAAATAAAGAAGTCATAATTTCAAAATTCAAAACCACTTCCATCGTTGTGTCATTTGCTCGCTCATTTGGGTCATCATTGTCCATTCTTTTTATTTATCTTTGAAATCGAAATGGAACAAGAAACAAGAACATCGGGGGATGGCTCAGTAGGAGTATGAGAAGAAGAATATCTAGAAGAGCTCCTCCTGATCCTGATACTCTCACTCAGATTCTGTTAAGAAGTTGGAATGATCGTGGTCGGCTGAGTATGCAAGAATTCCTAATTTAGATAGCACAAGCACCTGAATACCAAGGAATGGGCATTCTTGTCTACTTGAGAGAGCGGTTGCGATACAGAGATGCATTTGTGGTGCCGTCCGTTGGTGTTCGTCAGCCGATGAATACGGAAGATGTTCGAAATCAGATACCAATACCAGATGAACTTCAACACCAAGCAATGGCCATTCTTGTCCACCTCAGAGAGCATGTGCTAGACAGAGCCGCACCTGCGGAGCAGTTGCCTCCCACAACCACAGACAGACCCGCAGTGGTGCAGTTGCCAGACAGACCCGCTGTGGAGGAGTTGCGAGGCAGACCCATTTTGGAGGGGTTGCGAGACAGAGCCGCGTATGTGGAGGGGCTGTTGCCTCGCATAACCGGAGAACGACCCGCTGTTGGTTGGGCACCATGGTCTCTCTGTACACTAAAAGAATTCAGCCATCTACATGTCCAAAACTTTCTCATTAGAAATTGAAATTTCTTATTTTTAATTTCTGGGCTCGATTCTTCACATTACCCATGATATTTCTCTTAATTTTATTTCAATAACTTATCAAACAAGTTGCATACATACTCCAAAAATTAATTCTCTCTAAATTTCCTCTTCAACATTCATCTAGCTCGGCCCATCCAGGCTCAACATTGAAAATTGGGCCCTCGTACCATTTTGTAACATCCCTATAACTATGTTGGACACTTTCACAACAAAATTTTGACTCTGATCCTAATTTAAATCATAAAAATACTCTGCAAATGCACAAATTCATACAAAATAATAACATAAATATGTATGCAACATATACAGGAAAAAACCATGAAAACAAATCCAGAAATATTAATGCAACACCTAAATTAATACACAATTAAATTTCATATAAACAAAGTTAAGTGGAATAACAATAATAATTCATAAACATCATTATCACAAATATTCCATAGCAAAAGACACATAGTTATACACACAATAAATAGGGGCATAACTCGCATCATTGTCCCTTATTGCAGAAGTACCAATAGGGGCATCACCCGCATGATTGTCCCTTCTTGCAGAAGTACCAAGGTACGCCAAGAAATATGGTGGACTACTTATATTTCCCACACGATTATGCATCCATGGAGCAATTTCTGGACGTGGCCGCACCTGTGGAGCAGTTGCCTCGCATAACTATTTCAGAGGAGCACATCAATGATAACAATAGTATCACTTCAAGTTGTTCAATTTGTCATTACGATTTTAAATTGGGCTAGGAAGATGCGTCTCAAATGCGTTGTGGCCACATCTACCATAACATTTGCATTTCCACATGGTTGCGATCGAAAAATACCTATCCACTGTGCTGCACCGAATTCGGAAGGAAGTGATCGTGATCACTAAATATTTTTATTTATATATAAATTGGTTTACTTTTATATATAAAATTTTGTTTTCCTATTTTCCTGCCATTTCGTGTCACAGCATATTTGGAAGGCAGTGATCGTGATTACTGGATATTTTTATTTATATATAAATAGATTTGAAGCCATTACAAGATATTGATTATGAACTTAATATATCATTTATGGGAATTGAACCACGATAAGAGGATAACAATTATTCTTCACAACCATCCAAACTAATCGTTAATATATGTTTCTATTATATTTCATACCATTATTTCTATTTATATTTTTCGAGCTCGAGTACGGCAATGTAAACTTAGTAAATATCTATGGCTTGTTATAATATATAATATATCATGTATTACTTAAAAATGTCTTTAAATTATATTTTGGGATTTGAATTTAGGGTTGTCATATTTTATTATATGTCATTGACATATGACATATTTTATTTTGTTTATAGGATTTTATTTTAGGGTTTAAATTTATTTTTATTTATATTAAATATTATTATTTGTTTAAAGTTTTTTGTATTTTTTAAATTTAAAATTCATTTCATATAAAAAATTAATTATTATTATTTTAAAATTAATATTTTTAATTTAAAATGTGGTTTTTACAACTTATAATAAGTTTTGTTTATGTTATTTTGATGATTGGATTGATTTAGATTTAAGAGGTGGATTTAGAAGGTTTGCTTATGTTATTTTGATGATTGGATTGATTTTTATTTAAAAGGTCCAGTATTATTTTTAACTTTTTTCTTATTAGTTGATTGATAAAACAACAAGATTAAAAAATGGAACTGTTGACTCAGATACCTTTATTACCCTTGTTAGCACTCTGTAATTTTCCTAAGGTTGTGGAGGAAATCACAGAGGTAACATCAAACCATGTAGATTCCTAGATCTATCCCTCCAAGACTCTTTTAATTCCTGGAGACAATTCAGACATAAACGTGATTGTGAAGACATGAAAAACAATTACATAAGAAAACACCATGATTTTGAAGACGTGAATAGCAATTACATAAGAAAATACATCGCCAGGGTATTTGATGCAAGAATTCTGCGATATGGCACTATATTATTTGGAAAATGAAAACATGCTCACAGTGAGCTACATTACAATGTTGGTCTTCTGCTTCTCTAATCCACACTAACCTACACCTTAACACATTTAAATTACAAAAATTTATAGAAAAGACTCTCTTCGAGGCTTAGGAGGTCGAAATCAAAAACATGTCCAAAGATAGAAACAATCCCTGAAAATTTTGAATTGTCTGCCATGAAAGATGAAAGATGGGTCGAATTACTAAAAATAGGGGTCAACTCAAACACTCGTATCTCCCAAAATATGAACATTGTGCAAAAAATGAAAGAGGTTATTGTACATGAGCCCATATTGAGAAAACATGTCTCTTAGTTTTTCCAAATTCATCTTTATCTTTCCAAAACAGCTACCGCAAAAACATGACAAAATTAGGAAACATGGAATCCTGAAAAATGGTGCTTTGAGATGGCTTTGATTCTCCCAATTCCTGATACCTGTGAAAAAAATGAGAGAGGTTATTGTTCTTCATCTCGTTGGAAAGAAACACCTCTCTCCATTTATGAAAATGCCTCCTTTTTTTCCCAGAATCGTCCTTGGAAGACAAGTAGTCAAACAGGGAAAAAACAATTTTATTTTGGGGGGGAAACGGTTTTGGAGGGGGATAGTGGTATCCCGGACCCCCCTAGGGTGGTAAGTGGTATTGGGGGGTTTCAGTGACACTTGGTGGTGACAAGTTTCCAAGGGAAAACTGCTTTTCTCAGACCCTCCTTTTGGTTGAATGATGTAGGGGGGAGGGGGGTCCGGGATATGAGGAAGGTGAGTGGGTTTTAGAACTTAAGATATAGTTTTTTTAATTATTTTTGTTTTTAAGTTTTATTTTAATATGTTTGTTTTTTATTTTAAGTTTTGTTTTTATTATATTTTTTATTTTATGTTTTCTTCTTTTATTTAATTTAAATTTTTAAATTGTTTTATATTTATATGTTTTATTTATTATATGCATTTTTATTTGCTTTATTGTTTTATATTGTTTTGTTTAATTTTTTAATTAATTGTTAACTCTAATACACTAACATAATTGTTAACTTAAACAAACTAACCTAATTACTAATTATTAAATTAATTATTATCAATTAGTTTCAAGCCTAGATTTCAATTAATTAGTAATTTATCTATTACTAACAACACTAACTTAGTTTTATTAATATAATTACACTAATTTAATTAAATTAACTTTATTATGCTATTTAGTATTAAAAAATACCACTAACCATTTATTATTAACCTAATGTTTTTTTTATCATAATCTTGTTTATTCATGTAGGGACAAAAATGGCGGAGGGGTGAAGAAATGGAGGGTGACGGAATGAAATGTGAAGAAGGTTGATGAAGGATCGGTCGAAATAGATGGAGGGGAAAATGAAATCAACCGAGCCCAACAAGCCAGATTTCTTCATCATGAGAGAAATGTCAAATAGATAGTTGAAGAATCAAGTCACCTATGATTATAGGACCCCAATATAGGCTTCAGCTAGGGATGGCAGCTCTTTTTAGAGGTGACAAGAACCATAGAACTATGAACACGTAGACCAATGCTTTATCCATTGGGCCATGGAGTCACTGCAGCTACAATCTTCGAATTGACTTGAATTAAACTGAACACTTAACTATACATTGTTATCTGCAAACTCTATTTAAAACCACACACTATTGAAAAAGATTCTCAAATGACTAAGCTTATTCAAACTTTTACCTATACTAACTGATCCACAACCTACTCACTCAAATGATACGATATTTCCAATAAATCCAAGCAGGGAGATGGCCACTCACTGAAATTATGCACAAGTCCTCTTTAAATAGACATAATGATATAAATGTTGGCAATCCAAAATGAAACTTAATTCCAAAACCTATGCTGGTAAACAAAAGAAACTCCCCCTTTCCTGATACATTCAAAAAATTATCCAAAGGATCATGAAAAACATGAAAAGTCACCTATCATTGACTTGGAGGTAACAAAAAGATTTCTTCTTTTGATGGTTCCAACATGCCAACAAAAGAATTTGCAAAAAAATAATTAATTACCTTTTCTTGATGATCAACAAGAGGAAGGGTATGGTATTTTAGCTACTAAAGTCTATCTTCAAAAGACATAGATACAATCAGTTCATCAATCTTGTCAAGTACATCAGGTAAAAGAAAAACATGTTCTTGAAAATCTCCATTTGAGGCAACTACACAAATATCATCCAAGGAATCTAGAACAATTTGCTCTTCTTCATGAGATGAACACTCAAAAAATGATTGATGTGAATAACAAACTGTTCCATTCTCCTCATCCCTATCTAGATCATTTGAAAAATCTTGGAAATGTTCATCAAGCTCAAAGGAACAAACCTGGTGTACACTATTTTTGAACTGAATGGATGAAACATTACTCTCTGAATTGTCTATGCAAATAAACTTAGAATTTTGATATCCATCAATGAATAAAGGACAATCGAAATGCCCATCCTCATATATGTATTTTTTATTAAAATAATGGCTAGACTATTGTAAATTATCATCTATTTTAGAGGATGTAAGATAACTGTCATCATTAGGATTCTGTTCAGTTTCATTGTCATCCAGGGTAGAATCCATGATCTTCTCATGGTGGTGAAAAGGGTTTTCATTCAAAGCATCCAATATTTCATCTTCCATGAACTCTTCATCGCCATAAACACTTTCGAGCTCTTGAATAAAATTCTCTAACTGATCACAACAATCCTTAGTTAAAAGAAAAGAAGGATAGGCTTCTCTATACTTCTCAAAACATACCGAGTGAAAATCCTTGAGAGAATAAATACAAGCAGGAGGCAAGTTTTCATACCAAGACCATGTTTTTCCTTCTAGAGTAGCCACAAACATTTTCATCAAACAATCCTCATGAAACTTCATCTTCATCTTATGCACATGCATATGAAATCTTATTAAATGAAGTGTAGCATCATTACCATCTTTGTCTTTAAACACAGGAAAATATCTTTTCCAATTTACCTTAGGAATTTGATTTGGAAATCCTGGAATGTGATCTCATTTTAAAGGAGAATACCTTCTTGTAGTTGATCCTATATTGATCTTGTGGAGTTGCCAATAAATTTTTGTTTCTGAATTCAACAGGAAATGAAATCGCCAGGTGAATGATACAAAATTCTTGTGTTTGGCTTCTATTCACCATCAGAAGTCAAATATTAACCTGATATATTTTTCTGGAGAACCTAAAAGCTCATCCCCAGTATGGTCACTACTATGTTATCACTCTATAATTTTCGCAAGGTTGTGGAGGAAATCACATAAGTAACATCAAACCACTTAGAATCCTAGATCTATTCCTCCAAGACTTAGAGAGATCTCTCTATGTTTGATATAGATTTATTTATAATAAATTTTAAGCTAGTTATGATATTACAGGGTTTTGATTTAAAGAATTGGGTAGGGCAGAGAAGAGAAACCATTAGGCTATGGAGTCACAACGACAAAATAATCAAAATCCATTTTCAACAGGCTAAACTGTAGGTAAAGGTAGTCAAAACATTGGATCTCAGAGTTTTAAATGAAATGAGTAATAGGAGATAGGAAACAAAATCAATAGCAGATGGAGAGCAATTAAAAATTCTCCACCTGTATCTCAGAGGAAAACATAGAAATTATCAACAACAAGAATAGAGAGTCTAATTCAACAAATTCTATTATTTTAATTCCCGAAGACAATTTCGAGAGAAACGGGATTGTGAATACGGGAAAAACAATAACATAAGGAAATACATCGCCAAGGTATTTGATGCAAGAATCCTGTGATATGGCACTGTGTTATTTTGAAAATGAAAACATGCTCACAGTGAGCTACATTACAATGTTGGTCTTATGCTTCTCAAATCCACACTAACCTACACCTTAACACATTTAAATTACTACAATTTATAGAAAATACTCTCCCCCAGCCTCAAGAGGTCGAAATCAACAACCTGGCCAAAGATAGAAACAAATCTTTGAAATTTTTGAACTGTTTGCCATGATAGATGGGCCAAACTGCTGAAAATAGGGGTCAACTCATACACTCGTATATCCCAAAATATGATAGTTGTGAGAAAACTAAAAGAAGTTATTGTATATGAGTCTGTCTTGAGAAACAACTTCTCTCATTTTTTCCCAATTCATCTTCATGTTTCCAAAATAGCTACTGCAAAAACATGACAAAATCAAGAAACATGAAATCTTGAAAAATGGTGCTTAGAGATGGCTTTGATTATTCCAATTCTTGATACATGTACAAAACCTGAGAGGGGTTATTGTTCTTCATCCTGTTACGGAGAAAAACCTCTCTCTGTTTCTAAAAAATCCTTCTGGTTTTCCTAGAATCGTCTTTGGAATACAGGTGGTCAAACATGGAAGAAACGATTTTGATTTTGGGGGAAAACGGTTTTGGAGGTGGATAGTGCTATCCCGAACCCCCCCTAGGGTGGTAAGTGTTATTGGGTGGGGGGGTCCGGTGACACTTGGTGGTGAAAAATGTCCAAGGGAAAACCGCTTTTCCTGGACCCTCCTTTTGGTTGAGTGATGTAGGGAGAAGGGGGGTCCGAGATATGGGGAAGATGAGTGGGTTTTAGAACTTAGGATATAGTTTTTT
>SNQJ01S0008752.1:4831-20677 GCA_010110895.2 Picea sitchensis
AGCCATCCTTGTGCAAAGAGAGATACAAAGCAAAGAAGTTGGAGGACATTTGAAGAGGAGCCCAGGATCAGGTTCGCGGAGTAGTGGCTGGTCTCGACATTGTAAGTTGATTCATTAAAGTTAATAATAAAGAAATGATTTTCCCGTCCCACTATATGAGTTCTTCATAGTTTATAGAATATATGTTTGAATCTCTAACCCATTAATCTGTAGAACAAATGCATGTAGAGTTTGTTTCTTGTTTTGTACGCAGTTCAGTCTTGGGAGGATAGCTGCTAGCAAGCGATCAAGTGTGAAGAGGGATCGACATCGAACATCCGGAACAAGGTATGTTCGTTTAACCATGTATTTGCTTAAAATAAATGGGGATTAGGTATGGGACGATAGTAGAAAGTAGGATTCTTTCGGTCTTATCTGCATGCATAATATAACCCTAATTGCTAGTCCGTAGGGGGATTTCCCACCACAACAGAATTGGCGACCATACTGGGGAAGTCTCTAGGGTTCCTGGGAATATTTTTGGGTATTTTTAAAAGACTGGTTTTCTCTCCTGTTTTTTTAAGTTTCTACAAAGTCTGAGCTAACAGAGATTCTGGTCTTCCATACCAACTATCTCTGTTTCTTTGCTTGACTATGTTTTTTCGAGACCCACAGAGGCATACGTGGCCTGCATAAGGTCTGCACGCGTGTACCTGCACCCTACTTTCTTATAGCCCGCGTGTAAACGTTAGCTGAAGAAGTAACAATGGCGTGTATGATTCTAGAAAAATTTTGAGGCAATCATCCTCTTCCCTGTCAGAATCAGTCATTCTCAGGGGTTTTCTGGACCTCTTTCTAGTCTTGGTTGTTTGCAATCTATAGCTTAGGGTTCATCTCAGATTGGTTTGTTTTACAAATTTTTTCCTTACATTGTTTTCTTTTTTCTGTTAAAGAAAGTGTCTAAGCTTTCAAGAGATCCTGGTTCTCAATATCAGTGGTCTCTTCCTAGTTTGGATTGTCTAATTTTATTTGTTTCAGAGTTTTAGAGATACACGTGGCCTGTATAAGGTTAGCACACATGTACACGCCCTTTGGCTCTGCACAACTCGCGTGCACACGCTTGCTGTTGAATTGTCAGTGGTGTGCTTGTGCAGGATAGTTTTTGTTGAGGGTGAGGCAGTCATCCTTTCCCTTGACAAGAGTTATACCTCTCAGGTTTTTGAATCTCTGTCCTAGCAGTCAGTAACTTAGGTTTGATCTCAGCCATAGCTTTCTTTTTTCATTTAAAAGTTTTCATCAAACTTTTCTTTAGGGTTTTTAGACAAGTGTGAGAGTCCTTTTTTAAGTTGCTAGTGTGTGATTTCTTCAAGTGATTCTTTGTGATCTGCGATTAGGCTAGAAGTTTTTCTTGGTTTTTGAGTTGTTGATATTTTTCCTTTCTGCTTTTTGAGCATTCAAATAATAATAAAAAAAAATCTTTCATTTCTTTGTTTGGTTGAAAAGTGTTGTTTTGCATTAGTAACCAGGGAAAAGTCTTTTCTTTCATAAGTTCTTGATAGTTTACTTAGATCGTAAGTAGATCATAGTCGAGTGAAATCCTGCTTTGAGTTTGTTGTTCAAAAGATCTTAGAAAATTTGTTAAAAATTTGAAAAAATTGTTGAAAATTTGCGTTAAGTGAAGGTTTTTGTTTCCAACTTTCTGTTCATTTTTCCTTTCGTCTTTCAAACATCACTAGTTTCATTTCCATACCCCTTGACATAAGAAAAGCCATAAAATTAATGCTAAATCTAAAATTCATTAGACTTTTATGTTTGTAGGGTTAACCAACTAGTTTAGGATTAGGGCCTTGGATTGGGTTGGAGAGGAAACTCTTCAAGGCCATTAAAATCAAACATTGGAGTCTGAGTTAGGCAGTGTCCAAGTCTAGTATAGTGAAAGTTATCTGGGACCCCCCTCTAATATAAGGGGATAAACATGAGGTCACATGTGGAAAGGTAGCGGAGATAACCCCTCCAAAGCTGGACCAATCGTAGTGGAGAACACATATAGAGGGCTTGTCTTGGGTTCCCGTCGATTGCATTTGCCACAGAGCTTCGTGGGTCTCAAATCCATTTGAGGTCCTTAGTTGTCTTCCAGACCACTTGCTCTCGATACCCTTGACAGGTTTCAGGCTCGATACCCTTCTCATTGTGGTCTACTCGACTTTCGACTGTACCCGCCTGGTGACTGTTCGTGCGCTAGCAACCTAGTTGCCTATCTTTTTTAGGGACATACACAGGTGACTGCGGGGGTATACCGCGGTACCTAGGACAGACATCGGGCCACGCTTTGCAGAGTATACCTGGAGGGTGATTCCGTGTTTGAGTTGCACTTGCACCGGTAAGTTTCTCTAGTGTTGGTTGTTGTAACTGTTCTTCCAATTAATTTAGTGTTTATTTGTCTTATCTTATAGGGACTTTTTTAGTGTGTGTTGTTTTTGAATGACTAGAATGCTCTAGAGTGTCTTCGATCTTCTCACACAGTGGAGGATCACGAGCTCCGCCGGTCATGAAGGTTTCTTAGCCTGCCATCGATTACACTGGAGCCACCCTCACCACCACTAAGGCGAAAACTAGACCAACAAGGGTCTTTTGAAGCGACCGGGTCACAAGAAATTGTGCCCGACCAACATCCAGAGGAATCAACCATTTTAGACCTTGGAGCAAAAGCTTTTTGTCTGGTTGAAACCTCCACCACTGATCTTTCGGCACCCACCATCGTACCGATTCATCCTTATGAGTGACAGATAGTGTCACATGCAACAATGGAAACAAATGTTGTTACTCCTTCTGGGAATTCTTCAATTCCCACTACAGTTGTCACCACATGAGAGTTTCCACTTCCTAACCCACTATCACCAGTTCGAGCCACCATGGTCTCGACCACCTCTACATCGCACAATGGCTCGATCTTGTCTTTGGTGGAATCCACAACCACTTTCACACCAAGTGCGACAGGCCCTCCGTTCTCATACGGGATGCCTAGTTCAGGTACAAGTCCTGTACTTTCCTACTCCACTTCACAGACTTCAGGTCTGGGGGCAGGGAGCTCTAACGCTCCTCTGCAAGGACACATGGGGGCCACTCCTGTTCCTTTTAACGCTTTCCCTTACGGGGGAGGTCATATACCTCCTTCATCCCCTTCACTCGGTGGCACGCATCAACAATCAGCCGGGCCACTTGCACACCATAGTTTATTTGGAGCGGGGAGTCAAGGACCACCTTCGCATAATATGTCGGTAGGTTTGACACCATTTTCTTTGTTCAGTGCGTTTGGTAACAACGCCTTCTCGTCAACTACTTTCCCAACTGGGGGCAACCCCGGTTTCGGACAACCTATTGCTATGCAGGGTACTATTCCTACACAGTGGGCACACCCAGGAACTTCTTCTACATCAGGGACTTGGAATTATTGGCAGGGATCAATTCCCTCGTCAGGAATGCCGATCTGGGGTAATTATTTTCACAATCAATGGAACCCCGGACAAAGCACTATGCCTATCCCCATGGGACCGACATGGGGAAACCCTTCCCAAAGTCCTTTGAATGTAATGCATGCCCAACCATCTATGTCCTATTTTGTAAATCATTTGATGATGTATCCTCACATGCAAAATCCATACGCTGGCCATGGCCATAGTTTTTACTAGAAGCCCAGACAACAACCGAACTTTTCCTGGCAACCTGGTGCCAATCAAAATCCAGGCCTCTTTTTCCCAGGTTATCACCAACAACCCAAAATACCCTTCCTGGCAACTTTGCATTTGCTATACTTGACAAGGTTTTTGAATGAACCTATCTGTCATGATCTGCGTTGGCCTCCTATGCCGATGAAGTTGCCTTCGGACATCCCAAAGTTTGAAGCCAAGCCTAACGAAGATCCAAGAGATCATGTGACTACCTTCCTTATTTGGTGCTCATCTAACTCATTGAAAGACAACTCCGTACAGTTGCGATTGTTTCAACGTACTCTCATTGGGAGTGTTGCGAAATGGTACATTGAGCTCAATTGCTCAAGATACTCTTCCGTCGCCGAACTGGAAATGGATTTCCTAAACCATTTCCAATTACCTGTGAGATACGACGCTGGCACCGATTTGTTGGCCAATTTATCACAAACAAAAGTGGACCATATCTCTTATCACATCCAATAATGGAGAGGTCGAAAGAGTTTAATTAAGGTACCAGTCCCACCAACATTCCTGCTTGAGTGGTTCCTTAAGTCTTTGGTCCCACAGTTGTCCAAAGACGTCGCGACGTCGGGAGTATTTTCCGAAGAAGATGCCATCATGAGAGCTCAACTATTCTCAGTCTGGTTTATTATACGAGATCTTTCCAGATGCGCCACGCTCAATACTTGATAACACCAGACAGAGAGTTGGACCGCATGCCGATGGTATTATTGGTTCAGCACAAACTTGAGCTAATCTATTCTCAGTCTGGTTTATTATACAAGATCTTTCCAGATGTGCCACACTCAATACTTGATAACACCAGACAGAGAGTTGGACCACATGCCGATGGTATTGTTGGTTCAGCACAAACAAAGCCCGCTGAGCAATTGACGAAGCAGTTGCAACAATTGTCTATACAACACACAACGACCTACCAAACTACTGCTTTGGCTGCGCCCCCTACCAAAACGTCGGATGTACACACCGTGCAATTGAATAATCCAAAGGCCACCCAGTAGCCTAAAGGAAAGAAAAAACAACGAAAGAAGGGTAAGGGGGATAAGAAACCTACCGATAATGCTGGTGAGGACAACACCGATAAATGGAATTCACGGTATCCATGCAACTTGTGCGCAGAAGACCACCCGACCCATTTATGTCCTCGGCTTGCAGAAGCCCAAAAGTTTGTGATGCAGTAACAACCTGCTGTGTTAACCAATCCATTTCAACATGGGAAAAATCTAACACAAGCCTCTGCAAACACGGAAGGGGGTAGCCAAGGACCCTCTTCATCTTCGAACAACCTCGCATCCGCGAATGTATATATGGTGAAGAGTGAGGCTTTTATATCGACTAGAGTGCACGACGATAGTAAACCAAGCACTTCTGAGAAGGGAAAAGAAGCCAAATTCCCATCTCTTCCTCTACAGATTGAGAAGACGTTGGGCGAAAAAATGGCACGCATCCCTAAAGGTGCGTTCAAAAAAGCTTCCCCCAACCCAAATGCAAGGGCCACCCAGAACTATTCTGTGGTGGAAGATTTATCACAAACCCCTTGTGCGATGTCCGCTTTGGAGGTCCTCCAAAGCTTCCCTTCCCAGAGGAAAGCCTTGTTAACCACTTTAGGATCTACCGAGACTTGTAATCCAGGTACAATCATGCTGGATACAACCAACCTAAAACCTCATCTGCCTTACCACGTAGTGTTTCAGATAGTAGTGGCTTATCCCACAAAAAAATTTACTCGAAATATCTTTCGCACGATGGTTGATGAGGGAGCCTCGACATGCGTTATGTCGTGGGCATGTTGGAAGGCCATTGGCCAACCCGTTTTGTCTTCATCACCTACTCTCCTCACTGCTTTCAATGGTCATTCGTTTCGACCACATGACATCATTCCCTCTTTCCCCGTGTAGTTAGGAGGGAAGACCGTGTGTGTCGAGGTAGAGGTAGTTGATGCGCCCCTCGACTATAACCTCTTGTTAGGAAGGAGTTGGACTTATGCCATGGAATTTGTGGTTTCTACAGTTTTTCGGGTCTTGTTGTTTCCACACGAGGGTCGGATAGTGACCATCGATCAATTGTCTTTCTCCAGACCTAACCCTTCATTGGGGGCATCCACTGTCCCGATGATTGATAATCCTCAACCAATTGTAGTCAACGTAGGGGTTGGTTTGTTCCCATCTTTGATGGGTACCTTTGATTACCTGCCCCCTCAAGGCGATATCAAGTTTATATCCAATCACCATAAGGTTGATATTTTTCAAGTTTCGTCATTCCGCACGATTTACTTTGATGACTTGTGGATACTTCCTTCCCCATCGGTCACGATGGATGGGACAGGGCACCCGGGCATGTCTATGCCCTTGTTCACAGCTGAAGTAACGTACTCTTTAGTCCAGCAAGATTCAGCCAACACTGATCCAACTCCTGCACAAGAGTTCGATCCACTTCTAGAGCCTATTTGGGCTCAGGGTTCTCTCACTGACACCGATTCATTAGACTTAGTCTTTCCCTCTGATGAAGCTATAATTCAGACAATGACTAGTTTGAACAAACCCTAGGAATATCTTCATCACAGATCATACTTCCTCCCAGAGTTAAGTAGAATCGAAGCTGGAGAATTCACCTTGACTATGATGGGAGATAGGTCTTGTCTTATTAATCCCTTAGCTACACACGAGGTTTATGCTGAGGGTAATATGGAAACTATCATTGAAACCTTACCGATCAATATCTCCCGAAACCCTGGCATCATGGAGAATGTTTTCGTCGAAGATGACTGCTCCCCCGGAGAGATTCAAATCTACACAGATCTTTTTAAATAATTTCGCGACGTTTTTGCTTAATCTTACGAGGAAATGCCAGGCATCGATCCAAAAATAGTTGAACATGAAATCACAACTTATCCAGATGCCAAGCCTGTACGGCATAAGCTTCGTCCAGTTAACCCCAAGAAAGCAGCAACCATTAAGGTTGAGGTTGAGAAACTGCTAAAATCCGGTTTTATCTATCCTATCCATTTGACCCAATGGGTGTCAAACCCCATGCTAGTCAATAAAAAACAAGGCACAATTCGTGTATGTACAGACTTCCATGATTTGAACAAGGCCTGTCCCAAAGATAATTTTCCACACCATTCATCGACCATATAATTGATGAATGTGCGGGTTGCGAGGCCTTCTCTTTCATGGATGGTTTTTCGAGATATAACCAAATACAAATCAAACCCGAAGACCAGCACAAAACAACATTCATCTGTCCATGGGGTACATTTGTGTATCGTAAGATGCCTTTTGGTCTCAAATATGCTGGAGCCACCTTTCAGCAAGCCATGTCTTTTGCTTTCCATGACCTCAAGCATATAGTCGAGGCCTATTTAGATGATTTAGCATCTCGATCTCGCAAGAGAATGGATCATCCCACACACCTCTGACTTATCTTTGAGCATTGTCACTACTTCCGGATTCGCTTAAATCCAATCAAGTGCATCTTTTGCGTAACTTCAGGACATTTGTTAGGTTTCATAGTGTCAACAATAGGGATCATGGTCGATCCTCTCAAGGTTGAGGCAATAATTCAGTTGCCCCCCCCATGCATAATCCTTCAACTTCAGAGTCTACAGGGCAAGACGAATTTTCTAAGATGCTTTATTGCTAACTATGCCGAGATCACCAAGGGATTTATGCACTTACTTAAAAAAGATGTTCCTTTTTATTGGGACGATGCCGCTCAATGCTCTTTCGCCGCATTGAAACATACACTCACAACTGCCCCTTTGCTCCGACCACCTAACTATAACAAGGATTTATTATTATATCTAGTTGCAGTAGAGTCAACCATTGGCATGTTCTTAGTTCAGGAAGATGACTTGTTCTCATAATATGTCATCTATTAACTGAGTTGAGGCCTCGTAGGACCGAAACTCAATTATTCTCATATCGAAAAACTTGTGTTGGCAGTAGTCCATGTTGTTCAACGGTTCTGTCATTATGTTTTGTTTCGCAAGACCCCCGTCATTGTTGTCGTGAATCCATTTCAGTACATGTTCACATGACGGGTAATAGGTGGAAACATCAGTATATGGATGGTCATCCTCCAGGATTTTGACTTAGATTTCATTACAGCGAAATCCAAAAAGTCACTAGTCTTCGCAGAACTTATTTCAAAACTTTGATTCGAGTCAGGTGATCTTGTGCCCGAAGAGTCACCTATCAGAGGAGATATGTTTTTGATCACCTCTTCAGATCCCTGGTATGAAGATATCCTTATCTATCTATAGACTTTGAATTGCCCCACCACTGCTTCTCGTGATGAGCGTCGACGCATACGCCATCAAGCTAAGAATTATCTCATACTCGATGATACATTGTATCAGAGAGGTGTAGACTTCATCCTACGCCGATGTCTCACTCACGAAGAAGCAATTATCGTGCTTAATGATTTCCATACTAGATCTTGTGGCGGTCATTTGTCTGGGTTGGCAACAACCCAAAATATTCTACGAGCAGGTTACCTATGGCCGACACTTATCAAAGACTGTATCGAATCGGTCAAGAAGTGCCACCCATGCCAAATCTTCTCTCGGAAGATGAGGGCACATCCCACTCCCATGTTTCTTGTCATCACAGTTGGTCCCTTCACCAAGTACATGATTGATTACACTACATGCAACCCTCCTTCAACAAGGGGGCACCGCTATATCATCATAACTATAGACTACTTCACAAAGTGGGTTGAAGTTATGCCAACGTTTAAAGATGATGGAGAGACTGCAGCTCTCTTTTTATTCAATCAGATCATAGCAAGGTTCGACGTCCCGAGGGAGATTGTCATTGACCATGGCAGTCAATTTCAAAACCAGATGATGACCAAGTTCACATCAAATCTTGGGTTATGGCAAGAACATTCATCACCCTACTACCCCCAAGAAAATGGTCAGGTGGAAGTTGTAAACAAAACTCTTAAGACCATTCTACAACGAACAATCAACTTAGCCAAGTCAAATTGGCATTTGATGTTATACTCGACATTATGGGCTTACCGAACGTCTGTTAAGACTGCAACCGGTTTCTCACCTTTCCAGCTCATTTACGGGCTGGAAGTAGTCTTGCCTATCGAATTTCAGATCTCGTCTCTAAAGTTGGCAGTACAATTATTGAGAGACACTTCTCCACTTGAAGAACAATTAATATACCTTGAGCAGCATCATGATGTGGCCCTGGCCAACAAGGCTTACAAACATAAAATCAAGTGTTAGTATGATAGGTCTATTCATCCTCGTATTTTCTCTGAAGGCGACCTTGTCCTGGTCCATGACCAAGATAAGGACCCCCTGGGGGCAGGAAAATTCAAACCCATGTAGTTCAGACCTTTCATCATAAAGGAGGTTTTAAAAAAGGGTGCTTATCGTCTGGTTGACTTTGAAGGGAATGCTTTGGTGGAGCCTAGAAATGGGCTCTACCTCAAAAAGTATTACTCATAGGCAGGTTACTGTGGGTAACTTTTTGTAACATATGTATAGTCTTTGTACTATTACTTTCTAGTTTCTTTTAGTGTTATGGACGTGTCGTTGATGTTATCTTTCATCACAGTGGTAGATGTCAAGTGATTCCGAGGTGTTCATTGGGTATGTAGATGGTGCTAGTCGGCACACTCGGAGGCTTGCCTCCATAGCTTGGGTAATCTTTACACCTCAAGGCCAGTTATTATCTTCCGGAGGTATATGCTTAGGTGAAACCACAAACAATGTCTCCAAGTATAGTGCAGTTATTGAGTTGCTTCATGATGCTTTGTCATTTGGTATCTCTCATCTCTGGGTGTATCTCGACGCTCAGCTGGTTGTGTCTCAGTTAAACAGAGTATACCGGGTTCATGATCCAACTTTACACCAATGATTCCTTAGGGTATGTCTCTTAGAATGAAACTTTGATTATATTACATATTTTCATGTTCCTAGGAGATTTAACCAAGTTACAAATACTCTAACTAATCAAATTTTAGTTTGGCATCTTGCACACATATGAAAGAACATTCACATAAACATGTAAATACTTTTTTTTGCACACATGATCCATAAGACACAAAAGACATAAAAAACCATATATAATATCATAAAGTAACCAAAGTACATAGATGGATGCAAGCACCTAAAAAATATGACCAATAACGAGTCACGGGGCTTATGCCCTCAAAAAATATATACAAGTAGTGCTCGTGGCACATAAAAATGTCTAGCTAAGGTTAGGGCCTGTGGGCCTTGTTATACTGATCCATAGCCTTGGCTAAATGCCGAAACAACCGGACCCACGTCCGTGGTGCCCCCACTACATGAGGCTGCATAGATGGTGGCAGGTCCTCAATCTATGCCATAGGGACCATGCGAGTGAGCGCAGTAAAGTTCTTCTCGACTCATCTTAATACCCTCTCAGCCTCCTCGGCTTGAAGATCTCCTGCTACTGCTGGTCCCCCTGCGGCGGCAGGTGCGGCCCCTGGTCGAGGATGATGCTTGTTCCTTGCATAGGCTGGTGGTCGCACTAGTCCCACATCTGCACACAACGAACACATATCCATCAAATACTCTAGTATAGCAAAAAAAATTATATATATAACAAAAACAACATAAAAATTACATATGTTTAACAAAAAAAACTACAAAGGTGGAGACTTACCCGTCTCCCCTCGCTCCTCACCAGGAGGTACTGGTATCTCAGGGTCTCTCGAGAAATCAATCATGGCATAGGGGTAATCCTCTATAACCGGGATCTGTCGTGACAACCACACGAAGAAGTCATCGTCGAAGGACTCATTGGTCCTTTCGCCACCCTGTCGCGGCAGTAATATTGCCCATCTACACATAATAGGAAGAGAGGCCTGATGTCCTCATACCACTACTCGAGGACTAAAACTTAGAACTCTCTCAAAAAAGAACAAGCACAGAATGGTCCCGAACCCAAAGTTCCTTTGTGTCCACAAATGACAATCTGTCAACTGCCTCTTCATACACTCAAGCAATGTGGTACTCCAATCAAAATTTTGTGCATTTAAGCACTGGACTAAATAGTTCATCTATGCATGGGATGCCTGATGTAGAGCCGCAAAACTAGTGATTCTCCCAATAAGCAACACTATTGCCTGTAGTGATAAGTCAATGATATT
This sequence comes from Picea sitchensis, assembly GCA_010110895.2. Classification (NCBI taxonomy): domain Eukaryota; kingdom Viridiplantae; phylum Streptophyta; class Pinopsida; order Pinales; family Pinaceae; genus Picea; species Picea sitchensis. The sequence goes on from SNQJ01S0008752.1 coordinate 15,682, forward strand.
GCTTATGGGCACCTGCGAGCTCGAGCGATCTGTATCATCTGCACAATATAGACCTATCAATTCTGCTATGTTATGTGACCCCAAAGGAAAAGTCCAGAAGTTGATTGGTTCCCCTCTCTGGGAGAGGCCAGTCAAAAAATAAATGTCCTCGGTCATGGGCACCAGTGACTGCCCCTCTAACATGAATACCTCTGCATCCGGATTCCAGTAGTCAACCAAGGCATTTAGTAGCCTAGGTTGCGCCCGCATAAAAGGACATAGGAAAAACTTGAGTAACCCACATTGCATCAAAGCAGCCATAGCATTGGGGTCTTCCCCGACCAACTCACTAACCTCTTCATGCTCTCTTTCTCTCCAGTGGACATACATCCTGCAAAACACCAAGGTTCAGGAGGGTTAACCCTTGATTTTTAATCCTTTTTCATTCAATAAGGGGGTCCACGTGGGATGTAATAGTGACAATTGCGTGTACACGCGTGCAGAGTTTACTCTGCTCGAATGTACATGCGGCCTGTCCTGAGACAACCCGCTTGGACCTAGGGCCGACCTTTTAAAGGTCGACACCCCCCTTAAAAATGAAACCCAATGAAAAAATAAAGACTTAAAATGAAAGATAAGAGAGTTTGTACTTACTTGGTCTAGACAGAAGTTCGTTTCGTCCACTGTAGCTCCCGAAATCACCGCTTTTGACAAAGGGGGTCTTTTGGCTCCAGAGTCAATTTCCAAATCAGCAATGGTGATAATGAGCTGCCAGCTTCTATTTATAGACTTTTTGGCCTCTTTTTGTCGTTTTTTTGGCCTCCCTTATCATTTTCTTTAAACCAAAAACCATTTAGAGTGATTTAGGAGTTGCATGGGAGGGATATGATCGGGTATCGGGATAGGTTTTTGGAGTTTTGGGTAATTTTTGACGGTCCGTGATTTTTTTTTTCCGAGGATCAACTTGAGCATATAGGCTAGGTTTCTACCCTGACTTTTGTATCTCGTTGTATTTTTCCTTTTGCCATAGGATCGATCTCATTAGGTTGTGACACAGAACCATCATAGCTGCTTTATAAGTGTCGTGACTTGGTGGTAGAGATCATTGGAACATGGATTCCCTAGGTAGATCCTGGTTGCATTATGGTATCCATGTTGTCTCTAATCACTGTAGGCTCGAGAGTCCTTGTAGTTTTTCCTGATTACGAGTTTGAGCCTCATTTGCACGATTTCTTTTCGCTCTTGACTTCACCCTCAGGACTCCCAAAAGATATAATGGGTCTTCTTTTAAGCCTTTTTCAGACCCTCTAAACATGAAAAGATTGTCGAGCGATCTTGTGGCCTTTCACGCTCATTAAACTGAAATTTGAAGTCATGTCTATTTGGCGGTAGTTTACCCATTTTTCGGTCCAAACGGTCAACTGTATGAACAAAGGTATACTCTATGGAACTTCAGTTCTCTAGAAGAGTACCCTCAGGTATAATTTTACCCCTTTTTCTGGCCTAAGGGACTAAACTTACGAAAAAGGAGCCCCCTCGGAGTCCATAGTTAAGCTCTTTTTAGACTCCCTAAAATTGAAAAGATTGTCGAGTGACCTTATTCTTTCACACTCGTTAAACTGGTCCAGAAGAACATTCTTGACGGATTCCATAGTTAAGATTTTTTTAGACTCCTTAAAAATGAAAAAATGGCCAAGTGATCTTGTCCTTATCATACTCATTAAAATGGTTTTGAATAGACGTATTGTCGGTGCTATTTTACCCCTTTTTTGAACCGATTAGACTATCTTCGAAAAAGGTACCTCAATGGAGTCTCCTTTTATGGTTTTTCAGACTCGCTAAATATGAAAAACCACCGAGCTTGCCTTCTCTGGGCTCGTTAAACTTACATCGAAGGACATTACCATTGTGTGTCTTATTAATCGCATTTGCATACCTGTGTCTTTGGCCTAATGCCAGCTCCACATTGCTCTCAACTGAACCATCTGAAGCATGCCTTATACGCAATCCCTGTAGCATTTTACCTCTGCGTCTTGACACCTTTGGCCCCTGGAGGATTTTTCATGAGTGTCCTTTTCTTGCATATGACTCTTTGCCTTGAACATCCCTGTGTTTCGTGTGCTTGGAACTAGTATGTTTGCAACACTCGATTCTTCATTGTAACGTAACATTCTTTTATTCTTTTTCCAAAATTATTGAAAAAGACAAAAAAATCAAATATACCCCAAAAAGAGGAAGGGAAAAGTATTTTCTTTATTGGTAGCATAATGAGTCGCCCTTGGATAAAGCACATCTGTCTGTTTGTTCGTCAAACTATGGGATGTAATACAACCTTAGGAAGTTGTTCTCGCTACATAGAGTTGTGTCCTCCTTCGTTTGGTTATTCTTCCAAACATATGGAGAGTTTGCGTTGCCTCCTACTTCATAAACTTATGATTAATGCCATGCTGCCTAAGTCTCATCATTTGTCGTGCTGTTGTCCAAGGGAAGTTTCTACCAAGCCTGAGTCGGCCCCTCTGTAATTTGTCTCTTTCCCTCATACCTAGCCATCCTGAGTGTCCAATCAAGTCCTTGTTCGAAATCAATGAAGCCTTCAGTCTGATCATCAATATTATCTAGTCCATGACCGACGAGTCGTCGAAGACCTCTGGGTAGTGAAGTCATACACTCATATTACACTCCTACCTTGAGTTTTGAAGATTTTGAATTTGTTGCTCGAGCTCTGAAGATCTCATCTCCAACCATCAGGCCATATCAACTTCTAGAAGATGGACACTCTATATGTATATCTTTTTTATTTCAAGATGTAGCTCTGCTGTGTATTATTCGTAGCTACACTTTATATAGTTATTTGACATGGATCTACAATGTATTTGATTGGTAGCTATGATTCTATTTTATCCCAAGCATGGGTATGCCCGCCTCGGTGAGACATTTGTTATTTTGCAGATGGCGCCTCCCGGTTCCGGGTCCCTGGGCTCACTTTTTCGGCACATCAGTAAAGATTGGTAATGTATTTCGGCCATAAGATTCTCTTCTGACCTAACACATTAGGGGGCATCTGTTATAACCCTAATTTGCACCATACATACTTACCTGGCATCAGGCCATCTCAGATCCCTTCTTTGCCAAAGCACTGCTGAACAACTCTTTAAAGAACCTCTTTTATGAGGGCCCACGTGCCCTACTCCATTATTGCATGCATGTACATGCCATCTGACCCAAAACAACCCACGTGTACCTACAAAAGCACGAAAAAAGGAAAGTTTCCAATGGAACACACAACTTTGGGTGAGTTAACTGAAACTCCCGACCATGCATGGTTGAGGGTTCGTCGAAATACCTAGCTTCTTCTAGCCTATAAAAGAAGGGTTAGGGGTCCCATTTGGAGGAGGAGAATAAGAGTAAAGAAACTCTACCCAATTGCACATTCCCATTGTCCCAACCCTTTAGCCATCCTTGTGCAAAGAGAGATACAAAGCAAAGAAGTTGGAGGACATTTGAAGAGGAGCCCAGGATCAGGTTCACGAAGCAGTGGCTGGTCTCGACATTGTAAGTTGATTCATTAAAGTTAATAACAAAGAAATTATTTTCCCGTCCCACTATATGAGTTCTTCATAGTTTAGCGAATATATGTTTGAATCTCTAACCCATTAATCTGTAGAAAAAATGCATGTAGAGTTTGTTGCTTGTTTTGTACGCAGTTCAGTCTTGGGAGGATAGCTGCTAGCAAGCGATCAAGCGTGAAGAGGGATCGACATCGAACATTCGGAACAAGGTATGTTCGTTTAACCATGTATTTTCTTAAAAGAAATGGGGATAAGGTCTGGGACGACGGTAGAAAGTAGGATTCTTTCGGTCTTATCTGCATGCATAATAACCTTAAGTGCTAGTCCGTAGGGGGATTTCCCACCACAATAGAAACCCTCCCATATCGTTAAGGCATGCCAATAGTCTATCCATGACAAATTTTGGTGCATACAGAAACTGTTTGAAAAAATTTCAACGTTGGCCCCATTCGTAGGTCCATGTTACCGGTGTCTAGTCCTCGTGCAATTTTCGTTCCTCATTCCTTGACCACGGTGTAGTCCCAATATCCATTATTTTTGTACAATATTACATACTAATGGCATAAAATTATTGACGAACGTTTTTCGTCGATAGTATAGCAAATTCGTCGCAAGATTATTTACATTCGTCTCTCTTGCGACAATATCAAATGATGCTTGGATTCATTTCATATTTGGTTTATCAAATTGAAATCTCAATTTGATACTTTGCAAGCTAGTTGGGCCTTTAGTCAAATACAAATATGAAACTTGGAATCATTAACATATCTACTAGAACATATGAAAAATAGGGTTTAATATGGTTTCCATGATGAATTGATGATGGAAGAAAGTGGGTGTGTCACTCAAATTTGATTCCAAAAACCCTCCCATATCGTTAAGGCATGCAAATACTCTATCCATCACAAATTTCAGTGCATACATAAGTCTTTTGTCTTTTTTCAACGACTATGTAACGAATCTCAATTCTAAGAAGATTCAAATAGGTAACAATATTGATGAAATCTTATACGATCATGATGGTATACAAATGAAAGAGCTTCTCTTGGTTTCAAGAATAATTTATCCTCTACTGAACAAGGCCAACCACGTGAAGGTGGAAACTCACATGGACCCTCCCCTCCCCCTCACATCACTCTCAATTGATCCCCAAAACCCAATCTATAAAATATAAAATAATCGAAAGCAACGTCCTATTTATAAGATTCATGCATAGAAACTACAAAAACAAAAATTAATGAAGGTACATGAAATTATGTGTTTCTAAATGATATTTTTAGTCTACCACGTACTTTACTATATTGACAACTATTTTCAGGTTTCAAATAATAATTAAAAACATGTAACCTAGGATATAAAAACGTCGCATAAAACTTAAAAACATGTAATTAACCCATGACATTAAAAGTAAATTATTTTAAGAGAATAATGCATACAAATTAAAATAT
>SNQJ01S0008752.1:21968-53522 GCA_010110895.2 Picea sitchensis
TTTTTTTTTTTGCATGCTTCTTTTCTTCCACTTGTTGCGCTCACTCCAAAAATAGGTCTTTCTCTCCAAAAATGTTCCCGTTCCCAAAACATATCTTTCTCCCAAAAATAGGCCTATGCCCAAAATAAACTTTCTTCCCAAAACAGGCTTGCGCCCAACAATCGTGATTATTGATAATCTCTTTTAGACTTTGTGTGAAGAGATCATCCTTACATTGTACATCACCATGTGTAATATCTTCCTACACATCACCAAGTGCATTATCAATTTGCACATCATCACCACCACTATTCTTTTCAATGGTTACATTCGTTGCATCATTAATGTGCTTTATTCTACGCGGAGTTGGTGGAAATACTTCTTTATTTCCCTTTGATTTTTGCTCCACTTTCTCTGTGTTATTTTTTTTTTCCTATAAAAAAAATCATATTATGTCTTATATACATAAATTTCTTGCGTATAAAACATTAAACACTATTAAACAAATAATATACTACTTAAGTGGATTAACAACTTGTCTGTTTGTCAAACCAAGAGAAGATAAATATTCACCATTCTTGGCTACATTTTCTCTGCGAGAGCACTCATATTTTGTCAATCTTTCTACATTATCATTGAAGTCATCTAGTTTGTGCTTCACAAGCTTTTTATTCATATCCTAAAGTCCAAATAAACAATAATGTATAAATCAACCACTTGAATTAGTAGAACAACAATGGAATATGAGTTTGAAACTCGGATTTTATTAATTGCATGTGCTGAAAAATTAAGTGCACAAGTGAAAGAACAAAATCCACTTAAAATCAGCCCCTAAAGTGTTGCTTATATAACTTGAAATCAAGAGTAAACAAGTGAAATACAAACTCATATTTTGCACTCAAATCAGCAGTGGTCAAACAATAAAAATACTTAGAATCTAATTGAGTGATTGCTCAAAAATACAAACATATAGTAAGATGATCAAATGGGTTTATTATTAAAGCTTAACAATAAGTGAAATGCATTTCAAAACAACAATGCACAACTCAAGTTTTGTATACAATGTACCAGCAAAATAATGATGATTAGATTGAAAAATGCATGAGTAAAACAACAGTGAAAAATTACATCATATATATAATCAGAGTTTAGGTGACAAGATAGTTAAGGTGACAAATCAACATCATAATCATCTCCATTTCCACCAGGATTAGAATCCCGATCACTTATGTGTGCATCTTCTTGATTTTCTTCTCCATCCTCATCTGTGGCATGCAATAAATTATCTATCCCAATCTCTTCATTGGTAATCAAAGTCTCTTATTCAATCACTCTATCATCATCTTCAACCACTTCTTCAAATGTTTCTTGTAAATTATCGACGTATTGCCCATCAAGTATTATATCGACAAATTCCATGAATTTTTCATTTCGAACGAGACTCTGTTTGAATGACATATGACCATCTTGGGATTGTTACATCATCAATTAGAAATGATTGGTTAATTTGAAGAAGGGAGACATACGACTCATCCATCTTTGATAAAAATTATTGTGTATTTGCACGTACAAATCCATACTCATCATGTTCTATTGCGGATGGATTGATCCACTTACATTTTAAAAATATAGGACTATTTTCACCATAATCAACTTGAATAATTTATTGGATGAATCCAACATAAAATTTCTTTTCGATTTCATGAAGAAATTCAACACTAACAACACAATCACAATTTTCCTTTCTTTTGTCCTTTTCTTCCACTCTTAAATGACTACCATAGGCCCACATTCTGCTAAAATTCATAGCCCATATATGTGGAAGTTGTGAAAGCTCACTTTCCTCCACCGTTATATCTTGACCTTCTTCTTTTGCATCATTGACTACATTAGCAATCCATTCTTCAAATTTTCGAAAAGAATCACCTCTAATCAAATCATGACGTCTGCGCTTTTGAGGTCGATGTTGTATCCATGTTTGATTATATTATTTGTATTTCCTACATAGAATATGAACGTATAAGATAATAATATTAATAATATAAATCTATAAATGCAATTGAATCAATAAATTATTCTGTAAAAAATATTTTCACCTGCGCCACTTATTGAATGAAGATGTGTTCTGAAGAACATAGGCATGTATCCCACTTATTTATTCATGTGATAGCTTAAATCACATCCCATTTCCTTCTAGTACTTCACCTGCAACTCTCTCATATTCGTCAGCATCCCATACACGTCAATTGACACTTTTACAATCCTTCATATATTTTGTGCAAAATCCCACAGCCTCTTGCATTGAATATCCCTCAGACATGCTACCTTCTAGTTTTTCCCTAGTAGGAACAATTTTTTTCAAAACCTTCATATATATCTCTATAGGATACATCCATCTCATTCTTACTGGGCCACAATGATCTAGTTCATATTCAAGATGTATCAAAAGATGCATCGAAATGTTAAATATTTTTGGTGGAAATTCACGTTCCTGTTGGGTATGTGTTATATTCTTTGCATGAGTAGTAGTGTATGAGCGTATGCATCAAGCATGCAGGGGGGTTAGAGGGGGTCTGGGGGAAATTCCCCCGGAAAAATTTTTCTACCTCGGGAAATGTGACACTTACCTCGAGAAACATGTCATGTATTTAGGTGGTTTTTTCGGCACATGGTTTTTGCCGATGGTTTTCTATTTCCTGTTAAGGAATTAGGGTTTTGGACTAATCCAGGTCATTAGGTTAGGGTTTTGGATGCCGCTGGCTCCTATATGTATATTGTATTGTAAACAATGTAACACAATGAATGAATATAATATATGCTAGTTTTCCCGATTTGGGTTTCGAGGGGAAAAATCTCTGTGTAATGTTTGTATTTGCCATTGTATCTTTTCTGAATATCTATTTACAGTAGACATTGTACAAGGTTAGAATTTTCAGTTCCAATAGACAAAGGAATTCAAAAACCTCCTGCCTCAAACTATCAAAGTTCGAAGGATCTAATACATGTAAACTCATTCTCTTTAATATTAAGCCCAACCTTATAATTTCCAATCTTTGTCCATTTTCCAAACTTGATATATTGACCACAATAGGTTAAATATTCTCAATTATGACATGATAGTCATGGGTCTTCAAGCCTCTTAATATATTCATGTTAGTTTGAATTCTGATATTACTACTTACATATCTAGTGGGAAAGCGAGTCTAAGACATCAAATTTAAGAATTGTGCATGTTGTTCCTTTGTCCAGACATAAGGAGCACTAGGTTTTCTATATTTTCCATCATCATATTTTTAAACCCAAAGATTTCAACGAATCTTTATTTGTTTCAAGTCTTCACGTGATGAAATAGTATCAGAAGCACCAAAAAGAGTTTCTATAATATCACAGGCTATATTTTTCTCATTATGCATAAAGTCAACAATATGCTTGATGTCTATATCCTTAAAGTATGGAAAATTATAAAATATGCACAATCTTTTTACACTGGTTTCATTACATGGATCATCTCTACTATCAAAAATCCCACCACTTTGAATAAACAACATTCTTTTCTGTCAATTCTCAATAATGTATTCACTAGTTATTGGTAATGGTGCTTCATGATTCTCTTCCTGACCATTGAAACATGTTTTTTATCGACGATATGGATGATCCATTTTCAGATAAGCACGATGTCCATAATAAATCCACCTATCCAAACTTCTTGAGTGCCTCACAAAATCCTGAAATTTGGAGCAAGGACATCCATGGTATCTATGAACATTGAGACCAGTCAATGTGTCGTATGTATCTATGAAGCTCTTAAAGTGAATTTGATTGAATGACCATCCATTAATATTTCAATTGCTTCAATTCATTTCCACGATTCCATTAGCTCATCATACAATGGTTCTAAATAAGTATCGATTGTATCTGAAGTCGCACTTTTCTTTTAAGGTATAATCAATGATAACATTAAGAAAAATGGTTTAGTTTCTAACCATGGAGGAAAGTTATAATTTATTAAAAACACTATCCAATTTAACCATTTAATAATTTGATCTGAGAATGGGTTCACCCCATCTAGAGCCAAACCCAACCTTATATTACGAGGATCTTGGGAAAAATCTAGCCATCTGTTATCAAATTCCATCCACATCTTAGAATCAGGCACATGTCGTTGTTTTCCATCAGTGCTATTATTTCGAGCATGCCATTGCATAAGTTCACCAATGTATCTGAACCTATACATTCAAAGTAATCGTGGGATTAGTGGAAAGTGGCAAAGAACCTTCCTAGGAACCACAACTGATTTCAACCATGGTCTATACCTCCCTTCTTGACATTTTGGACATTATGTGTCACTTTCAAGATTTTTGCAGAACAATACACAACCATTCACACATGTGTGCATGCTTTCATACACTAAGCCTAGATTAGTGATTTTATTTTTACATTGACTTTGTGTTGTTGGCAATGTGGAGTCACGTGGTAACAACTGACTTAATAATGCTAATAACTCATATACACTCTCATTTGTCCAACCATGCACCACTTGCAAGTTTAGAAATTGAAGGATTGTTGTCAAATGACTTAACTTACAATTAACATACACATGCTTTAAAGAATCCTCCATTGACTTGGCCCAGTCATCGTTTAGACCCTCATTCAACATTCTATGAACTTCAACCCCTTCATCTAACATTGTTGCATCTTCATCTATGTTTGGTGCATCTTCAATGATGTTTGGTACTTCTTCATCTCTCATACTACACAATTGTATCATATCTTCATAATAATTTATGTTCCAAGGGCTTACACCACTATGCCCATGTGACATGTCTTATCATATGTCAATAAATCAATTTTTTTTCTCACCTTTCCACCAAGAAAATCATTACATGGACATGGATATTTGTCCATATCATTCTCATCGAATATTCTCTCCTCATATGCATGGTATTCATCTGTTGTCAATATTTGACTTTGACTCATCTTTGATATTCTGTATTCCAATATTAATTTGATATGTTAATTAACAAATATCAGGTAATTTAGATAGTACAAGGGCGCAAAATCAGCTAAGTTGTTGTTAACAACAACAACAACATTGACAAGGAAATAAGATAGTCTATGAGTTTGCATTTTATAGTTGTGAAGAGAGGTTGGGCAAAGCAAGAATTGCTCAGAGAAGCCAATAGGAAATGAGAAAGGTTTCATAGAAGGAGGATTTTATTAGCCTTGGTAGATCTGAATCCTCTGTAGTTTGGAAGTCTTGTGGAGCATGCAGTTCTTACTACAACTTCTCACTCTCAGTTTTGGCCAAGTTATTGCATATTAATGATTTTGGGGGCACTTGAAGGAGCTTGGATTTTTTTTTTCACGAATTTTATGTCTTCTATTGTAGATTAATGATTTTGGGCGAACTTGAAGGAGCTTGAAAGAATTTTTTTCTAAAACTATATGCACTGAAACTAGAGAGTTACATTTTTTCTAAAACTATAAGAGTTCCATTTTTATGATATTGAAGAATGCTAGAAAGTGACCACACTTGTGATTCTAGTTTAGATATACTAGCTTCAACACAAGAACACATGCATCAGATATATCCCTCACCAGGGTTTTCCAACCAACAAAAACAGGGCCTTCCAACCAACACAGACATAGACTATGGTGCCTCTAGTTATTATTCCTCCTAGTGTATCCATGACCAAGAGGACCCTATGTGTAAACACAAACCCCTTCATGAGTATGGGCATAGATAGTTGGAGATGTCCTTGTTTTTGCAAGTAGTAATGATCATGCAGAAGCATAAATACATGGGAGAATATATCTTGGACTGGAAAATATGTTTGTAACATTTAATCTATCCCAATGCTCCATCAAATCTTCTATAATTTCTTAGATTTCTCATTTATGTGCTTATAGGATTGCAACATCGTTTCCTAAAGGCATTATCTATTGCCAATGTTCATTGAAGTAGTAATCAATAATGCCAATAGAATAAGAATATGCTATGAATGTACACAATCAATTGTTGATGCATTACTCCAGAACCTGTTATGTTATTTTTCTCTTGACCACATTGCACAATGCTCTGAATTATTTTGGAATTTACAACAAATACATTGCTTGAAATTTCAGGTAAAGTAGGAGCATAACTATAACCCTTGATTATGGAAATGGTTTCCTTATTAAATGTATAAACCAAAATGTGGCGGGGGAGATTATTTCAGCTGGTGATTCACATAAATAGAACCCAAAACCTAAACCATTTAAAAAATGGCAATAAGATTGATGAAGCAAGATATTTGTGAGTCAGTGCATCACCAATTATGGGCTTACCCATCACAATCCATATCTATTTACATAACAAGGAAGTGAGTGATGCTTTATTTTTGAATTGGTTGGTGGAAATCATTTTGGTTCTGTCTAAGTTGAAGAGATTTGTGTTTTTTTGTTGTTGAGCAGGGTGCATCTGAACGACTTCATCCTCAGTGATATTTATTTTACTATATTCTATTCATTGATTTTACAAGAACCATGCAAAATCATTGATTTTGTATGGTTATTCTACTCTTCCAGAGAAGAGTAAAGGCTTCTGAATGAGTTCTCTTGAGGAGTCTGATGACGAGGGCCATGCAAGTAGAAATGGTGAAAAGGTTCCCCCTTCTACTTCTGATGGAAATGGTGATAATAGTATAATTTGGATGGAGATAAACAAATAACATATACTGTATTCATAAGAAGAGCTGAAGAAAATGAAATCACTTTTACAACTTTTGTTTCTATCGAGTCATCTAAAAATAACAGTTCAGGGTTTACTTTTCCAGTTACTCCATCTAATACTAGTTTCACAGAACCACCACAAACTCCCACAGTCATTCCATATCCTTCAGATAAAGGTAGCACTCATCCTACAACATGGAATATTACTCCAACTTACAACTTTGGTTCATCAAGTCCCATCAAAGGATCTATCTTCTATTTTTCTACAAGTGGATCTACGGATGTGGACACTACCAAGCCAAAGTTTGACTTCAAATTTGAACGCAAGACATAATCATCTTTTAGTAGTATTGTTGTAGCTGCAACTGCATTTGTGTCTACATATGGATTGGAATCTTCAGCTTCAATATTTAAGGGTGCATCAACCTTTGGATTATCACGTAGTGCACCCTCTTTCATAAATTCAAGCAGTGTTTTCTCTACATCCACCACTGTTACCAAAACTTCTACAGACTTCCCATTATATGGTGATGTTGTCTCCAAGGTATTTCAATAAACCTCACACTTCATATATGTATATGGAAAACGTATTTTATGTAATTCCTATTGCAATAAATGTTTTCACACAAATAGATTTGGATTCAGCTAGAGTGTTATGATTGGATTACAGGGCTATATTTTGTACAATTGCATTCTTACCAGTGAAGAGTTTTCCACAAACCATCAAACAAATAATTCATTGAGTGGTATTCATATCTCCTTTCCATCTCTCCTTTTGAAGAATGAGATCTATTAATGAATGGTGAAGAGGATTTAAATAATTTGAATAATCTACCACCAAAAGAATCGTCTAGTAAAAGAGATGGTTCAAAAGGTGATGATATACAAGATGAGCCTATGAAGGAGCTTAATTCATAAATTGATCAAAGTCCAAATACACAAGAAACTATAGATTTCACTAAAGAAACTATAGAGCAACATATGTTTGGGTTTTGTTTCTCAAAACCATGTTTGGATCAAGGAGAGGATGATGTTCTAGAAGGAGCTATTCAAATCCTTAATGACATTACTCCACCAGTATTTCATGTGTATGATGTAGAAACCTTTGCTACTGAAAACATGAACCATGTTCTACATGAAGTCTTTGTTGACTTACCGATTATAATTGAAGAGCAACAAGAAGAAGATTAGTTAGATGAAAACTCTTCACCTACTAGCAGAATGGAACTCTTATCTATAGAATATTTAAATAATGATTGGGTGATTGAAAACAATAGACCCCTTTCATTTGAAAAATATTTTGAACAAACTAAGCATATGGATCTTGATCAATCATCTTGTGCAATAACCGAGAATGTACCGCTAGTTTTCATGGACACTTAGAGTTTGGGTTTATGTAATAATAAGAGCATGTTTACTGGATGTATTGTCATGGAACATATTACAATACATGAGAAAGAAAGTGATTCATATGCTAAGGAAATTTTGGATTACCCAAACTCTGAATATTTTTATACATTGTACCATGATTTATTTGTTGACCTTGACTCATAGAAAGTTAATTATGACTTCCATGTATTTGGAAATGTTGGTTTAGTAGCATAGGAAATATATATAGGAAATGTTTAGTGGCATAGTCAACTAAGAGATTAGGAGTTGGAATAGGATTTGAAAGAGCTAGAGGATTAGTCCTCAACCAACCCATGATCAATTAGGAGTTTGAGGATCCGAATTAGTCAATATACCATCTAGAGCCAGTATTCAAGGATGGGATAGAGAGATTCTCGTAGGGTCTTGAGAGAGCCTTTCACCATTAACTAGAATCCTTCCATTCACCTTTCAACATAATAATTTCACCTTTAGACTTTTAACTTAATCCATTCGTCTTTAGCCTTTATCCCCTCACCTCTCATAAAACAACACCTCACCTCACCTAAGAACTGGAAATCAGAACCACCAGACTTACCCTCACAAGCACCAAATCACCCACCCCAAGAAAACAAGATGGTAATTTTCTAAAGATGTGCAGAGTGATGGTAGTTTTCAATTGACAATGTGGAAGATATAGTAACACCGGATGTGTCAAACCAAATTCATCATCCACATAAATATCTAGGGTAAGAAAATTAACTTAGTATTATATGAAATTAATGGGAGTGTATTATGTTGTGTATGAAGGAAGCCAAGGAACATAGAACAAGTGTCATGGATGATATCATGTTGCATATGAGACACCTTCAATGTAACGCCCCATAATTTGGCCCTAGGCAGTTAAAAATTTGATTTTTCTCATCATAGTAATTCATTGCTCAATAATTATTTGGACTCAGTGAAACTAATATAGACATGTGAAAGGTGTACATCTAGACCTATTTATGTGTTTCATAATATCACTTTTACTATTATATGTTCATGATGATGATCATTATGTGATTTGGTTAAATATGTAAATTTAAATGTGGAATTTCGGTACACGGATACCAGCTCAAGTTATGTGGTGAATGCATAACAAATGCAAGGCATGATAAAAATAAACATACATTTCTTAATTGAACGTGAATACAAATATGGATCCTTACATGAAATTATGGTGCATATTCATGGGTATGAGTTATCGGTGAACTAACCTACAAGTTGATGAGTTGTGTGATATTCAAATGACTGTAGTGTTGAGGTAATTTGAATGTCGTAGACATCGAGACAATGGCGTAAAATATAAGTTGTACTTATTATTTAATTTATGAAATGAAAGATTGTTATAATCTATGGTAAGTGTCGTTTTGACAAGATGCACAACTTTCCTAGAGTGGTTGTTTGATGATGTGACTCTAAGAACAATAGTTGCACAGTATGACTTGATGTAAGGTGTTGACCCTAGTTTTATAAGGAGGGGTGGAGGTATTTCCCATCATTTATCCTTCAAAACCTAGAGTCATGGGAGGGTTGTGTGAAGTCATGCTCCCTTAGATGTGTGATGGTGACTGCTAGTTTCCTGTTGGGGAAGCTTGGTCAAGATGTATGACACTTTCGCTTAGAGGTTCTATCTAGAGTTAGGTTATTATAGTTGACGTTCCATCTTATTCCAACAGAGGAAAGGATAGGATGGAAGATGGAAGTAGGTTCTTACCATGTTTAAAACCCTATTTTGATTCCCTTTCAATATTTTAAGTGTGAAAATGGGTTATTGATGAATTATTGTAATTTTGTTCATTAAGATTATTAAATGATGCATTTACTTGATTTGTTGTCCTGCATGCCTTGGTGTGATCATATATGAACTATGCACTAGAGGCAATGGTTGTTTATCATTAGTATATGCATGAGATATGTGTTTGCTAGCTATGCACACATACTCTACACATGTACAATTAATTAATGTATTAATTACTAAATTGAATTATTAACTATTTAATTGAATGGTTTAATGAATATGTAAATTATATTGCATACAAAAATATCTAAAAGAATTAAATACCTTCTTTGACTTGATTGATGGTTGGTATGATGAATTAAAAGAGCATGGTGGGTTGTCATCTACATTTTGGAAAAAATGTCAAATTTCATTTATTAGATAGCATGAGAAGAAAGACTTTGCATTTTATTTATTGTTGTTTTATGCAAGACATTTATATTTTAGTTGTATTTTAATTTTTTCCCCAAAAAATAGATAAGGGAGGTTGATGGCTAATAATGAGGGTGGTTGAGGAGACTTTGGAAATGGGAAATGTAAACTTGATAAATAGGATAGGAGGTTGAGAGGTTGGAAAATTATTGGAAGATATAATTCTTGTGACAGTCTTCTTAGAGCATATGTGCTTTGTTTTTCTTGGAGTCACAAGCACGGAGGGCCAAGAAACTGAAAGGTTTCTTGGATCTAGGAAGTTGGCTAGGCTCCTAGTTGGATGGGAGGATTCTGTTGTTTTCCTCTAGGAAAGTGGAAAGAGGAAGTGCTTGGAGACATCTTCCTACTAGTGGCAGGACTACATTGCAAATGGTCATCTTCAACATACTAGGGAGGAGGTATTTCACTTGGTATATTTTGTTATGTTTCTATTTAAATAATTTAATCGTAAAATTAACTTATTATTTATCTTGTCCTCTTAGTTAGATTCATATATTTTTTTATTCAAATTTGGAATATTTAGCATTTGAAAATTTGTAAAAGAGTTATGGATATGTTGTAGGTTATTCAACTTTTGAAATTTTATCATAAAACAAACCTCTTATGATATGTCTTATTTTAAGTGATTATGATTGCATAGGATTCCAGAACATTGTTTTTTAGGTGTCACATTTGGTATCAGAGAGAAGGCTCAAATGCTAGGACCAAAAGGACCATCATCTCTGTCTATACTACTCTAAATCAATACTAATGGAATTGCATATTTATGAGGAAGTAGATATTCCATTGCCAATATAACATTAACATTCTTGAATGAGGATTAAAGTCTATAAAGAGAGATTGATTTATGCTATATTATTCCCAAGATTGAAACATAATGGAAAGGTAGTTTTCCATGACTGTATGTATTTTTTTTGGAATTATGCATAGATATAGAACTCTATGAACGTACAATAAACGTAAGTAAGGAGGATGCTCTATGTAAAAAAACTCCATAACTATAATAATTTGGAGATCTTCTAACTAAAGAAATAATCCAGGTACAATAAAAGGATAAAGATATAATTATTAGATTTTGTCTTAAAATAGTATCATATGGATACAAGTGTAAAGTTATCAATCCTGACATATTTCTCCATCCATTTTGACCTGCCTGCTTCACAAGCCTGCAAATCCCACTAGAAATTGAATTTGGAATAGTCCAGTAGGAATCCTCATTTCCATAGCCATTATGGAGGTTGCTAGCGTTTAATTGGAATGGTGGTATTTTTAATTTTCTCTTTTCCTTTTTAAACTGCTCATGAGACTGAAGAAGCTCTGTCTCAACACCAATAAGCTTGAGTTTTTGGTGCCTCCATTCTTGGTACATCTCTACAAATGATCACGATGGTTGCAACTGTTGTTGATATGCTTTAAATGCCTCTCATGGAGACATAGGAGGTTCACCTTCTACGCAATCATGAAGTCGACTTTAAATGCATGGTTAGACTATAAGGTTTGCATATTATATGACTCTCCATGAAGTATGCAATTGGTGCGTTATTTAAATGAAATAAACAAAGTAAAATTCAAGCATATAGTTTATTGTTTGAATAAAACCATTTGAATGACTTAGGGTGAAATTTTAGGGTTCTGTTATGTTTTCATTTATAAAGATTTTAATTTCCTCTTTGTTTTCTTTTGGAATTTACTTCTTTTCATTTCTAAAAGGCTTTCAGCTTAAAGTTTTACTTTTTATTTTTATTTGAGAGAAGAAATTCTTGTGTTTAGACATTAAAACTAATTTCTTTTTTTTTAATGAATTATTTGTTTTTATCAAATCTCATTAAAATAAAAGTTTGTACCTAGTGCAATCATATAGATCTAGTTTTAATATTTGTAAAAGCATATGGACAAAGTAGAGCTCATTGGATTCTCATCTCAAGTTTCTTTGGCACAAACATATAATGGGATTCTCTGAGCCTACATTTATTATTCTCTTCCTATAACATGTAAAAGGCCAGGATTAAAAAGCCTCATCTAAAAAAAATTATTAATAAAATTTATTAATCTCTAGTTGTAATAAGGAGAAAATGAAAGGCCTCTATGAAATTAGACTTCAAAATGTCATTGAAATAGGATTTAGCTGCATTTCCCTTCTTCTTCATTCCATATATTTAACGAAAAAGGACTTTAACACTGCAACTTAATACCCTTGTGATAACTTTATACACAGATTCATATGGAGAACAAAAGAGTATTGTCCTTCCTACAAAAAGAGAAGCTCCATAACGAGTTTGAGAGGTCGGAGGCAAGAAAACTAAAATACGAATAATACTAAGAAAATTAAAACCCCACACACTCTCACACCTTAACCACCTGACCAAAGTAACGAATTTCAATGTAAATCTGTATCGAAAAGTTTTAGTGTTCAAATGTTTCTCGCATCTGCACATTTCATTCTCCTTCTCACATATAAAAGTGCTCCTTTCTAACATCTATCCACTACAATCAGTATCGACAAATCCATTTACAATACAAAGGGGCGTGATTTATGGGGCATGATACTTTTTATTGACTTCTTGAAACATCTACCTACCTTCTCGCTTCTCTTGAGATAAGTAAAATGATCGATTGGGGAATTTTTATTATTGAACCCCTTTTTCTATATTATCGACCTCTCACACCTCTGATAACTGACATCGATCCAGATCCATGTTGTAGGTGTAATTTATGTGGCAGATCCTGTTCCTAGATCTTGTTTTTTTAGTATGTCGCTTCTCAACCAAAAGGAGTGTCATGAGCAGAGCAATAATTTTAAGCAAAAACAAGTGGAGTGATAAGATCAGTAATTAAATCATGAGAAACAAAAGCAGGGAAAATATATGTTTATTAAAAAGAAATGGTGAAAACATATATTTTGATAATCAAGAAAAAGAAAAAAATAATTAAATAAATGACATGCCCTAACTCTGTAAAACATGGCGGTGGCATTTGAACCTTATTTTTCATACCTCCCATGTGATGTTCATGTACCTTAAAAATGGTGGAAAAATATGATTTGCGGTGTAAATTAAGTTCGAGTAAGTTTAGTGAGGAGTATGTCGAATTAAAATTAAAAAGAACATTGACGATACACATTCAAACAAGTGTTGCATGGCAGCATAGTCCCTGCTAGGTTGGAATGGGAATAAATTCACTACTATGGAGGGACCGAGTACAAACACATGGGAATAAAGTTGAAGTACACGTGGTATCCATGCAGAGGATGACTTTGTGGCGGCGGGGGCGTCACGTTAATATGCGAACAAGGAATTTTTTTCATGGGGTGTATATAATTTAAACATGGTACTTAGAAAACTTATGTCTAAATGATTTGCAACAATGGTTCCTGGGAAAAAGGACCAAGAAGCATAGGCAGTAAACATTCAAATACAATAGAATATTAAACAAAGGTTGAATCTGTTCCATATTTCTGAAGCAACGAAGGTTCTTGTTTTCTTTGAAGTCTATCAAAAATCCGGAATAGATATTAAAAATTCAAATACAATAGAATAGGCATAAAAGTAAAATTAAATGAAATGGTTCCAAGATCTTTCAACGTATTTGAAGATGAGTAGGCATTCAAATATTTCTGGAATCTGTTCCAAACATTCAAATGCAATAGAATATTAATAATGTCTTGCAACAAAGTTATTTCTGAAGCATACACATTAAACATTCAAATACGATAGAATACTAATAATGTCTTGCGACAAAGGTTCCTGGACACAAAAAATTTAGCATTCCTGGATTAGTTTTCTTTGAAATTTATCAAAAATTAATAATGTCTATTACATATTTCTGGAATTTGTTCCATATTTATGGAAATTTAAATGTGTCTGTCATATAGACTAGGATTGGGGCTCCCGTGGACCATAAAAAGAAATAAGTACAAGAATTAGGAATGTAGAAAGAAGAAGTGTGCGACGGTAGAGAGGAAGACCTGAAAATAAGAAATTGGAAGTTATGAGTGTTTGGTTAGAGTTTTCTATTTAAAGAGGTATAATAACTGGATTGATAAAGAAAACAAGATGACATTAGTATAGACTTACTATGAAGCCGATGCGTTTTTGTTGTTGTCATTGATGGACACTGCAATTGTGTCAACCGGTTGTTTCCCTTCCTGGATGAGGTTGTCCATTCTCAGTTGGAACCATTATTCAATGTAGCTTCTCATGGGGGCCACATTGATTTCATCCTGGACTTCTATGTCGAAAAGGTCATTTTCTAATTTCCTTAGATCCACTGAAATGCTATGCATACTCCGTTCAATTTCTTCATTGTGTGTCAAATAGTCCAGTACCCAGCTCTCGAGCTCATCTACACGATATTCAATGATGTCGTAAAACTTTTTGAAAGGCAACCCCTTTAAAATATCAAGTTGTTCATCGAAGGCTTCTTTGGTTATTGACAAGGATTTGAGAATTAAGTTTGGGTCTTGAACCTCGTTGGTGCATCCGGCTAAGTCTATTTGGATCAGGTTTGTGAATAATTTTTCCTTTTCTAATATGTCTTGTTTACATGATTCGACAATGAGCTCCAGGTTCTTAACTTTCTTTTGCCAGCATGATTTTAATTTTTTGGTCCGCTTTGGGGAGGGGAGATTATCTTGTCTTCTTTTCAGATCCGAGGTGTTGATGTCATGGTTGGAAAAATGGGTCAGCACCTGTTCACAGAAACGTTGATCATTTTTTAAATTCACTTGCAAATGTTCCTGCAAATCATTTTCCCTCTTTCGGAAGGAAGCTATATTTTGTGATGTTTCCCAGGCTTTAGTAACTAGCTGCATTATTTTCTTGATTTTATTCTCTACAGGGGCTTTAGACGATGCAAGGAGGGTGGAGGATACTTTTAGCTTGGATGCAGTGGTAGAAGACACATTTTTTGCTAAAGGAATGACAAACTCCGGGGTAGCAATGAAAGGTTCCTCAAATTCCTTGACGCGGTATTTCAGTTTGGCATTCTCCGCTTCAATTCCTCCAATGCAATCATCAAGAGCATCACCAGTTACATGGTGAAATAGGGAGATTTGGGATGGTCGTATTTTCCTAAAGTTAATCTTTGTGCAATATTTTCCTTTCCTATTTGTTACATCTCTCTTTTCAATGACCATATTTTTAGATTGGTTGTCAAAAACAACGCTCTGGAATACAAAGGATTCATCTTCGTCAAAAATGTCGGTCTCGTCTATTTCCATTGTGGACGAACCAACTTTGTGCATGTGCTCAGTTTCAATTTCAAATTGCAACTGTTCACTTTCAATTTTGGGTTCGTTCGCTTGCCCTACATTGTTTTTTCTCTTCATCGTCAATGGAATTTTTTGAGAACTATCAATTTTTATGTGAGGAGGGTTCTTATCTCCTCCTCCGTTTGAATATTTTTGGGTTGCTTTCTTACTGGGGTGGGCCGTTGAAGCAATGCTTCGTGATGTCGTGATCTTGGGAGTGTTCGCAGGGGACTGGGAAATCTTCTCACCAAATACTTTTCCCTATTGTCTGTACAATTCAGTCAGGCTTTGCAATGTCTCTACGTCGCAATCGCCAGAAGCAGGATTGATGTCGTCATTGTCCCTGTCTTCGATCAGGCGTCTATGGATAAAAGAGCTGCTAAATCCAACTGCTAGTAAATGTTCTCAAAAAATCCCATTAGGGTCGAACCCTTTTATCCTTTCAACATATGTTAGATTCAAGTTCTTGAAATGGCCTGTGAATTCGTCAATCTTGTTGACGTTTCTGCACACGAAGTACCCGACTTTCCAGGGTAGAGGAATGAACTGTTTTTTTTTTTCTTGTCATGGAAAAAATGCAACCAGTGGTTGTATTTCCTTGCTATTTTTGCAACAAACATCTTGTTTGTGATGTGGCATGGAAGGAAATAAGGGTTTTCCTTGGAGCCAAAGACCATTAGTACACTGTGATTTTCCTTTTGTTCAAGTGTGCCCTTCCTGTCCAAAAAATTGGTTGCGTAGCCAGACATCCACGAAGCATCCTTCCCTAACAGTAAATCTTTGAATATTGAGACAAAGTCATTAAAAACTTCATAAAAACAATGGGAGGCCTTGTGCCTCCACAGGGCTTGGTACCAAAATGTTACTGGGTGGAATCCACATTTTATTTTCTTGGAAAGAGACAGTTTTGGAAACAGACAACAATGCACTATTGCAAAAATCAAGTAAGATGACATATACAATTTATTAGATTCTTTGAAGCATGACAACTGGGAACAAATTTCAAAGGAAATTAGCTTCCCCCAATTGAAAATGAGTTGTTTCTTGACTATGAAGTACAAAATATAAATAATTATACGGGAAATGCTTATCATGGATGCATGTCCCGTTATTCTTGTAAACAACCAAGCAATTTCCCAAAATGGATTTCTAAAGGCACTTGCCTGCAACTATGTGATATCTCCAGGAACTGTTGTCGGGTCTTTGAGGAACTCGACTAAGATTTCCAACTCATTATCATGTTTTTATAGGAACTGCTTGCAGTCTTGTCCTCTAAAGGTCAATGTTGTCTTCGACAATTTTAACATCTTGCGGAAGACCTGAGGTGACAAAGAAATAGGAGAATGGTCGTGCAGTGGAATAATTATTTGTCTTCGAATATATTTTTTGGCACACCAAGAGACCGCCTCCTTACAGTCAAAAACCTCAGGGACATAGCCTGCACGAGCGATTCCAGAGGTCCAAATCACTTCGTTCTGGGCGGAATGGGATGAATAGTAAAAGTATGCCTTGGACCACTAGAAGTTTTGGTCCTACTGTCCGAAGATATTTACTATATCTCCACAAAACTGTTGTCAACCTACTACTATAATTTTACAAGAATGTTTGTTTTCTCCAGATAATGAATGAAATGAAAAGTTGGAAGGGATAATATAATGTTGCACAAATCTTGGTCCAATGCGTGTGAATGGGATATCTCCTCGAGAATTTCGCTCATTAATGACAATTTCGACGGATGTTGCATGATGCGTTGTTAACATTAAAGACCAATAATTGCACACATAGAAGTGTGAACATGGAAGATACATCAATGAGCGATTAATCATTGTAGATTTCTTGAATGGGAATGGGCCAACGCGACGACCCATGTTTGAGATGAACAATCGGAAGGGACAATACAACTCTCCATAGATATTGGTTTAATGCGTAATAATGGGAGATCTCCTTGAGCATTTCACTCATTAATGACAATGTTGATGGTTCCTGCATGGTGAGTTGTTAGCATGAAAGGTTTCTAATTGCATAGTAAGAAAGAAGTACGAAGGTCATGGGGATGCGAAAAAGAAGTTAAGGAGTGTCTAATTATGGAAAGCGGTTGGTCAGGCTTCCAAATAGGGTTACAAGGTACAACTGTTCGAGGTGAGGGTGCAAGGGTCAAATTGTATGTCTTAGAAATTTTTGAGTGTAATACGCGTAACACCAAAGAGGGTGTGATAGGCAGTCCAGAGGTCAATTTGTATATCGTGGAAGTCTGGATAATGTTTGCAGGACACAGAACAATGGAGGTGGAAACGTGAGCCCACCTATCCGGGAACCCGCAATCGAAAAAGTGGCTTAAGTATGGAATAGAAAAATAGTTGGGGGACGAGAAAAAGCAGTTAAGGAGTGTCTAATTATGGAAAGCGGTCGGGAGAGCTTCAAAATAGGGTTACAAGGTACAATTGTTCGAGGTGAGGGAACGAGGGTCAAATTGTATGTCTCGAAACTTTTTGAGTGCAATACGCATAACACCGAAGAGTGTATGATAGGACAATCCTGAGGGAAATTTGTATATCACAGAAATCCGGGTAATGTTTGCAGGACACAGAACAATGGAGGTGCAAACGTGAGCCTGACTATCTGGGAACCCACAATCAAAAAAAGTGGCTTAAGTATGGAATAGAGAAACAGATGGGTGGCTTCGTTTTCGCTAATATATTGAAACTTGTAATATATATCGCATAAAGAGAAAATAAGAGAAGATAAATTAATTTAAATTCAACGAGTCGAGCTTTAATTAAATTGCATTGTCTTGTCTACGCTTTTTCTTTTTAATGGCGGTCAGTATGGATGTTGCATGATGCACTATTGGAAATAAACCTTTGTCGGGCACAGTAAACAGTGCCTAAGAATTGGAGATTTCATGAACCCGCCAACCCGAGGAACCGCAAAAGAGATTCCATGAAATGGGAAAGTATGGAAAGTCATCGGACGGGCCTTAGAATCAGGGTGACAATGGTTCCCCGGGTGACGTGACTTCCCAAAGGTCAAATTGTATGTTTTAGGACTTGAATGCAAAATGTGTACCACAGAAGAGAGGATGGTCATTAATGACATGTTTAAGGTTCATGCACAACGAAGTTCTAGCATTAAAGATTACCAATTGCATTTCCAAAGAGCAGGAAGATGGCAGGGACACAGAACACCAAGTAAGGAATGGCTAATTATCGAAAGAGGTTGGTGATGCTTCGAAATAGGGCTATAAGATACATCCAGCAGAGGTGAGGGCCCGAGGGTCAAATTGTATCACTTGGGCATGATGATACTTTCCTATGCACAAACTGCATATCACATAACTCTGGGTACTGCTTGCTAGTCATGGAACATTGGAAAGACAATCTTGAGCCCGCCAGTCCGAGAACTTGCAATCGAAAAAATGTCTAAGTATGAAACAGGGATACACAACAAATGTACAATGTCATGGAAATACAACCAACTTGGGGCTAAGTATTGAAAGGAACAGTGGAAGGTTGGGCTCGTGACGACTTCTAGTGGACAAACTGTATATCGAGGAACTCCAGGCATTGTTTGCAAGTTGCAGAATATTCCAAACAAAAATTTGAGGCCGTCAATCCGGGAACCCGCAATCGAAAAAGTGTCCAAATATGGAATAGGGAAACGTTGGCCCGGAGTTGTTTTCGCTAATATATTGAAATTTTAGCTGGGAAGATCTTCTTTGCATGTTTCTTGACAAGTTCTGTAGGGATGGTTAGTCCTCGAGACTTCATCTTATTAATGATGATCCTTACAGTTGTTGCATGATGGAATTTTAGTATTAAACCTTTGGTGTTGCATATTTGGAAAGAAGTACGAGGTTGGCCGGAACAGGAAACAATGACTAAGAATTGGAGATTTCGTGAACTCGTCAACACAAGGATCCAAAATAGGGTGACAAGGTCTCCCCATAAGACGTGAGGCCTCGATGGTCAATTTGTATCGCTTAGAACATTTGATTGCATAATCTGTAACATGAAAGAGGGGAAGATGTTGGAATCCAGTAGTCAATTTGTATATTGCGGAGGACGGGATGCCAACTGTTTCGTACCAGTGTGTTCAGTTGTCACTAGTAAGAGCATGAATAATGTATATTAGGAAGGACATGAAGTTAGTGGGGATGGAAGGTAGCGACAGATACTTTGAAACATTTGTGAACCGTGGTAGAGTGAATCTTGCAAGTTCGAGGAGTTCACGGTGGAATTGTAGATCACAAAAGTTTTGAGTGCAAGATGTATATCACAGAACAAGAAGCAAAAGAGTTCGAAAGCACCAACCCGAAAACCGCAGCCATAAAATTGGCTATGTATGGAAAGGAACATCAGTCAGTCGGATTCATCATGTGAGGATATAGATGGAGATGAAGATATGTTATCCCATCAACGCAAGAACCCGCGATCATAGAAAGGTGACTAAGTATATAACCAAAAAGAGATAATACACGGGAATAAGAAAAGGGAAAAAGAGCTAAGGAGTCCACAGTGGAATTCTAGATCACATAAATTTTGAGTGCAATATGTATATCACAGAACAAGAAGCAACAAAGTTTGAAAGCACCAACCCAAAACAGTGACTAAGAATTGGAGATTTCGTGAACCTGTCAACATGAGGATCCAAAATAGGGTGACAAGGTCTCCCCGGAAGACATGAGGCCCCAACAGTCAAATTGTATCGCCTGGAACATTTGAATGCATAATCTATAACACTGAAGAGAGGACGTGAGGCCTCGATAATCAATTTGTATATTGCTGAGGGCTGGATGCCAACTGTTTCGTACCAGTGTGTTCAATTGTCACTAGTAAGAGCATAACTAATGTATATTAGGAAGGACAAGAAGTTCGTGGGGATGGAAGGCAACAATAGATACTTTGAAACATTTGTGAATCATGGTAGAGTGAATCTTGCGAGTTCAAGGAGTTCTTGGTGGAATTGTAGATCACAGAAGTTTTGAGTGCAAGATGTATATCACAGAACAAGAAGCAACAAAGTTTGAAAGCGCCAACGCGGCAACCGCGGCCATAAAATTGGCTAAGTATGGAAAGGAACAATGGTCGGTCGGATTCTTCATGTGAGGATATCGATGGAGATGAAAATATGTGAGCCCGCCAATGCTGGAACCCACGATCATATAAAGGCGACTAAGTATATAACCAAAAAGAGATAATACACGGGAAGAAGAAAAGGGGAAAAGGGCTAAGGAGTCCACGGTGGAATTGTAGATGACGAAAATTTTGAGTGCAAGATGTATATCATGGAACAAGAAGCAACAGAGTTCAAAAGCACCAACCCGGCAATCGCGGGCAGAAAATTGGCTAAGTATGGAAAGGAACAGCAGTTGGTCGGATTCGTCATGTGAGGATATAGATGGAGATGAAGATATGTTAGCCCACCAATGATGGAACCTGCAATCATAGAAAAGAGACTAAGTATATAACTAGAAAGTGATAATACATGGGAAGAAGACCAAGGAAAAAGGGCTAAGTATCTCACAGAAGAACATCCATTGTTCATTTATTAATGTCAATCCTTTCGAGCCCTGGTGAGTTCTCACTAGTAAAAGCATAAATTGCAGATCACAGAAGTTATTTGGGTGCAATATGTATATGATGGAAAAGGGGACATAAGTATTGGATATCGCAAACCCGGGACCCGATGATAAGATAATTGGCTAAGTATTGAAAGGGACCGCGATCGGTTGGGCTCATGGTGTGAAGATATAGATAAAGAGTTGCCAATTTGTGAATCCATGATGTTGTGATCATATAGATGCGACTAAATATAAAACAACAAAGGGATAATAGAGGGGGGGGAGAGGAAAATTTAAGAGTTTTTATACATTCCTACAGACAAATTGCACATTGCGGAACTCAAGGCACTGTTTTCAACTCGCGGAAGATTCGAAACACAATTTTGAGGCTGTCAATCTGGGAACCCGCAATCGAAAAGGTGTCCAAGTATGGAATAGGGAAATGTTGGCAGAACTTGTTTTCACTAATATATTGAAGTTTGTAATACCTTTTCCATTACCTGGCAAGATCTTCTTTGCATGTTTCTGGAAATTTTTTGTAGGGATGGTTGGTTCTCGAGACTTTTTCTTATTAATGATGATCTTTACGGTTGTTCCATGATGTCGTTTTAGTATTAAACCTTTGGTGTTGCATATCTGGAAAGAAGTACGAGGATGGGAAGAATGGGAAACAGTGACTAGGAGTTGGAGATTTCATGAACCCGCTAGCGCGAGGATGCAAAATAGGGTGACAAGGTTTCCCCAGAAGACACGAGGCCCCGACGACCAAATTGTGTAGCTCAGAACATTTGAATACATAATGTGGGGATGATGTCAGAGTCTGGTAGTCAATTTGTATATGGCGAAGAACCGAGTGCCAATTCTTTCGTACCAGTGTGTTCAGTTGTCACTAGTAAGAGCATAGTTAATGTATATTAGGAAGTATGCAAAGATAGTGGGGATGGAAGGCAACGACAGATACTTTGAGAAAAGTTAATGTATACGAGGAGCCCATGGTGGAATTGTAGATAAAGGAAGTTTTGAGTGCAATATGTATATCACGGAACAATAAGCAACCAAGTTCGTAAGCGCCAACCCGACAACCACGACTATAAAATTGGCTAAGTATGGAAAGGAACAACGATCGGTCGGATTCGTCATGTGAGGATATAGATGGAGATGAAGATATGTCAGCCCACCAACCCTGGAACCGGATATCATAGAAAGGCAACTAAGTATATAACCAGAAAGAGATAATGGACGGGAAGAAGAAAAGGCAAGTTCGTATGTGCCAACCCGACAACCGCGGCCATAAAATTGACTAAGTATGGAATGAAACAACGGTTGGTCGGATTCGTCATGTAAGGATATAGATGGATATGAATATAGGTCAGCCTGCCAACTCTGCAACCTGCAATCATAGAAAGGTGACTAAGTATATAACCAGAAAGTGATAATGGACGGGAAGAAGAAAAGGGGAAAAGGGCTTAGTATCTGATAGTAGAAAATCCATTCTTCATTTATTAATGCCAATGTTTTTGAACCCCTGTTGGGTTCTCACTAGTAAAAGAATAAATTGCAGATCATAGAATTTCTTTGGCTGCAAGATGTATATGACGGAACATGGGACATAGGTGTTGGATACCGCAAACCCAGGACCTGGTGACCAGATAATTGACTAAGCATTGGCCAAGATAAAAAAAAATTATATATATTAATAGATTATTTATGTTTCAAATGTAAATCATCTCCGAATTTGCAGGATGTTGTTTGGTTCGCAAATTTCATTGAAACCATAGAAGTTTTGAGTGCAAGATGTATATAACGCAACAAGAAGCAACAGATTTCGAAAGCACCAACCTGGAAACCGCGGCCATAAAATTGGCTAAGTATGGAAAGGAACAACGACCGGTCAGATTCGTCATGTGAGGATATAGATGGAGATGAAGATATGTCAGCCCGCCAACCCTAGAACCCACGATCATAGAAAGGTGACTAAGTATATAACCAGAAAGCAATATTAGACGGGAAGAAGAAAAGGGGAAAAGGGCTAAGTATCACACAGAAGAAAATCTATTGTTCCTTTATTAATGCCAATCTTTTCGAACCCCTCGTGCATTTTCACTAGTTAAAGCATAAATTGCATATCACGGAAGTTCTTTGGCAGCAATATGTATATGACAAAACATGGGACATAGGTGTTGGATACCACAAACCCGGGACCCAGTGGCCAGATAATTGGCTATGTTTTGGCTAGGAGGAAGTTTTTATATTTATTCCAATAGTACTCATATTAGTATATATGTACGGATATTATCAAATAGAAGAAGCTGCAATATATGTAAGATATTGAATAGGAACATGGCGTCAACACTTGATTTGCCTTGTTGTAATAGTCATTAATTCATTCTATTTACGGGACCCAAAGAATGAAAGAAGGACAGGTCCTCCAATTTATTTCTTTAAGTATAGGGTCGTCACCACATAAGTATGGTCTGTGACAAAATATTCTTCCATGTAAAATGTAAGAAACCAATAGAGTAGCCTTTATTTAAATTGAAGTACTAGGTAGCAGAAAGAAAAGCTTGTCGTCCATGTTTAATGACACACACAAAAAAAGGCACAAAATAAAATGAAAAGCAATACCAGAGATTGGAAAAAACCATAAAAAAAATAAAAACGCAAATATTCTATATTCAAATAAGACGGGTTACAAAATACAGCTGAGATTATTTGCCACAATGATTGTGATTTTGCTTGTTGTCGACGAATAAAAAATATGTACAATAATGAAGCTTGTTGACAGTCTTCTTGACGATCAAATCCTTGATTCGTAAAAAACAACGAGTTGAATATCAATTTCAGGTCTTGGACTTAATTGGTGATGCTAACTAGATCTATCCTAGTTTTTTTAATAGCTTGTCTCTTCTAGATATGGCCTGCTTGCATTGGTTGGTTATTCAATATTTCATTCTTTGTTAAGTATTAATTTCCCTCTGTCGTCGAAAACTTGGGGTTTAAGGTGCCTTCCTTGTAATGTTCCTGGCCATTGACATCGAAGACAACTTAGAAATGTGATTCAAGCCCAACTCAAAGTCGAGGGAGTCGTTTTATGTGACGTCAGTTATGGGGGAAACAAATCATGTTAGGCAACAAAAGCCGAGACAGAAAAATAAAATTCAAGTATGTTGTGACTGTTATTCTCCCTGTATTCGATCATCTGTTTGGTTGAAAATCCTGCCTGAAGATTTGTATGTTGAAATTCTTTGTTTTATTACATTAAATTGGAAGGAATGTCCAAGCTAGCTGCAAAATGTTCTTCTATTGAAGTACATGACTTCTTCCGGTAGCACAGGTCTGGAAAGTGTATCAAATGTTGCAGATCACATCAGAATATATCTTTCGTTGTAGGGGTGGCAGACATGGTGGCCCAAAGAAATGTTTGGAATGTTTGGAGGTGACGCCAAATATAACTCCATGCCCGAATACACTCAGTAGGAAATTATAAAATTGGATACCAACCAATGTGAGAAAATGTATGGTCGTTTGAATCAATATTTTGAAATTATAGAACGTTTTATGCCAAAATTGTAACATAATTGACAGACAACCAGTTTCTATGTCAAATAGTGTTGAGCGACCTTTGGATGCAACAAGAGACTTGATATACAATCACCTTCAGGAATCCACATAGGCGGTTGCCCAGGCTCCAGATAGATTCGAACTCGAACATTGACATTGGCGGTGGCAATGGAAACAATGCTACTGACTGCATTGTGACAATGCGGTGAACAAACATGGCTTTCATTGTCAAAGTACTTAAACTGCAGGATTGTCAGACCTACAAAGAACACCGACTTTAGTTTTTCTTTCTCACGAAATTTGCAATGTTGGTTTGAGTCCATAAATATTTGGACGTTGGGTGTCCTGTGAGATAATGACCTTGACATTAGGCACATGGCAGACATCTATTAGCTGACATTGCAGTGTTAATGCAATTGTCATAGTGGACAACAACTCAATTGCATTGGCACAAACAATAGTAATTTTGTGATTACTTAACATCCTTGAAGGACGTGAACCCCAAACAATGCCTAAAACTTTTCGAATGAGCGTTTGTTCAAAAAACTACATTGTTCTATATTTAAAAAAAAAAAAATGTATGGTTTGAACATTTTTATTTTTATTTTTATCAAATATTGCATAAGCTGCAACAAAAGAAATGCATTTTTCCCATCCAACGCAAGGGAACCAACAGGAAGATTGACATTAGGTTGAAACGGATTTGGAAACACACCACTACATTAAGGTCTCTTCTAAAGAATGAAATAAGATGATTACATGAAGGTGGTAGTAAAAGGTGATTTTCAGAAACCAAATAATTACCTGAACACGCGAAACCCCTTGCAGAAGGTGGTAGTATAAATTAATCCTCAGAAAATGTTGCAAAGTCCATAATCTAGTTATATGCGTAGGAATAGTAAAATAAAAAAATGTGCAGTAGCGATAGGCAGTTGATTGTATGTGGAGTCTATAACTACATCTAGAGGATAGTGAACAAACTTTGAAAAAAACCATGGCTTTCTGTCAAGTTTGTTACCACACCCAGAAGTAGCTCAACAAATTTTGAAACAAAAACTTCTGTAATTTTAGTATGTCGTTTTATCCACCCATACAATTTCTCTTACCCTCTTCTGGGTACATTTGCAAATGGAGTAATATTTCATGTCATTTACGAATATCACAAACCATTTTGCAAGCCACGGTAAGTGCAACACCCCTAACGAAGACAAATTCTTGCGTGCTCTGCAAAATTTGATACACTTTCCAAATCTTTGTTGTTGGAAGAAACTATATACTTCAACGAGGGAGTATTTTTCACATGACATGAAAATACCTTCTGACTCCCAACAAGAAAACAAAGAAGATCAACAAACAAATCTCTAGGCAGGATTTTCAATCAATCAAAGTATCGAATACAGGGAGAACACCAACCAGAAGATACTTGTTTTTTTTTCCCTTGTCTGAGTTTCTATTGGATAAGAGAGTTGTTTTTGGCTCAAATCTCACGTCACATAAAACCAGTCTGTCTTCTTTCATTTGGGCCTCAATGTCATCTCTAAGTTGTCTTACATGTCCATGGCCGAGAACATTAGAACGAAGGCACCATAAAGCCCAACTCTTTGATGATATAAAGAAATGGCAATAAGTATTTAAAGGCAATGCTTGAGGAAGACAGTATGATATTACATAAATTTTGGTTTAATTTGTCTTAATGACATATTCTCTCGATATTTTCGCTAATTAATGCCAATCTTTTTGAATATCTGCATTGAATAATGACTGATAACAGGTATTAACATTCCCATATCCGAGCAGATTCTCAAATCTGACAACATCTCACATATGCACAGTATTAAAGAGGGACATGACATCAAGGCCTCTATGGATGACACGTTCATTGATGGCAGCGAGGTAGTACAATAGTGCACTATTACTATGATGAAGCCTTTAAAAAACTAAAAGAGCCAATATTGTTTTTTTTGCAAATTCAAAATGCAGGCAAAAACATTTACCAGATCACATAATATTCGCCTATCTATGCATTTTAATGGGAGATGTCCTCGAGCTTTCCTCTTATTAAAGCCAATCTTTTCAAACCTGTCTATTCGTTTGTCACTTTTGAAATCATAATTAATGTCCATTGGGAAGGGAAGAAGGTAGCGGGGATGGAGGGGAGCGACAAATGCTTTTAAACTTTCCTGAACCTGGGAACACGTGAACCCGCAAAACTTTGAAAACTCGCCTAATTATGGAAAGGAAGGTCGGACAGACGAACTCATCGTAGGCAGAGGCAGGGTTGCGAGTTCAAGGAGAGAAGGTCTATTTGTAGAGCATGAAAGTTCTGCGTGCAAGATGTATACACCGAACACGAGTTACCATAGTTCGATAACACCTATCCGCGAAGCCACGTTCATAAAATTGGCTAAGTATGAAACTGAACGATGGTTAGTCAGAATCGTGATGTGAATATATAGATGGAGATAATGATTTGTCAGTTTGCAATACCGAGAACCCACGAGCATAGAAACGCGAGAAATTATAGAACCAGAAACACATAATAGAGCGGAAGAACAAAAGGTGAAAAATGAGAAAGTTTACAAGAGAAAAAAAAAGAGGGAGAGAATAACTATATCGCTTAGACAACAACACTTACTCTCATAACTATGAAACCATAGTAATACATAAACCATGGAAAAAGCATCGCCAACTATGAAATATAGTTGGAGCCCGACAAACTCTGGTTGAAGCCGTAAGAGATGCAATTTACATCGACTGCAAAATTTTGTATGTTATTTTATCTTAATAGTATTTTATGGGGAGCCAACTGCAAAACAATGCAACAAAAGACCCAATTGCAGATGCAACACCCCAACATTGCAAAGCTTAGGCAAACAAGAGCAAGAAACAAATAACAACCCAGTTAAGAAGCACCAAAAGGCCCAACTGCAGTCGTAGACCCAAACCCTGCAAAGTCAAACCAAACAACAATAAGAAACATCCAACAAACAAAGAAGCAAGAACCAACCAGTCGACTAGGAATGTCGCAGTTCCAATCATGGTTGCAGAACCCCAAACCTACAAACTGCAACAAGATGAACAGACAAACAACAACAACAACAACATGCAAATACGAAATTGGTGGAGATGTAAGAAGCAAGCATGAACCAATGAACCAACAATGTCGTTGAAGTACAATATTGCCCAAATTGAGTGCAAAGAACATTGCATATAAAAACAAAACCGGAAGAAAATGTATTGGAACAAGCCCGCTAAGTAAACATTTAATGTTACGAAGATTGTTAGGTAAACATTTAAGTCTATCAGAAATGCTCTGTAAACATTTAAGAAAGAATGCAGTGTGGCAGGACTTTGACGTACCAAAAAAAAATATTACAATTTATTATAAAATAAAATTAGTAACAATAGTTCGAACAGTAGAGAATGTATTCGAAGGACAAACTTTGGATATGCTAGCATATCAAACATTGGGATAAATTTAGCTAGAAGAAAATGCTAAGATGAACATTCGAACTAATACTAGCATTAATCCACCTTCAAGCAATGCATAAGAAAAACATATGGTTCAAAAAGACTATAGACGATCAAAAATTTTGGATATGCTAACATATAAAACATTGGTAATAGTGAAGCTGACAATAAGACCTCCAATCTGTTATCCAATCAGATCATTACATATATGGTACTTTTTATTATACAAGAATCAATGTTTTTATTTTCCTAGCTCCAACAATAGATATTATGCAAATATTTCTGGTCAAAGGACAAACTAATATGAAGCCAATGATTTATCGATCGCTATAGTCCCTCTATGCCTACGACGGGGACTAATAAGAGACAAGTCATCTCATAACAACCATATGATGGACATTAAGCCATCCATGGAAAATATTCTGACGGGTGGTGGATATATCTTCTTAAGACAATAATCCACTTGCCACTTGACCAACCTAATAATTTCCTATAAAAAATGCAAGTGTCTCCTCTCTCTAGATAAATAGAGATAAATAAAATGAGGGGTATAAAAGAAAAAGTGGATAATAATATAAGTAAAATATATAAGAGAAAAGTAATGTGTATATAATAAATGTAATGTAGAACAACATTTTATTAGAGCTAGGCTTGGTTGGATTGATGGTCTGTGGTTGTGATCTAAAAATGAAGAAGACTTGTATTCTTGAAAATATTTGCAAGTAAAATTTTATGTGTTAAAATGCAAATGGATCATCTTTGCAACACAATTTTTAATAGGATTTACTCATTCAGAATGCATATAAACAGTAGCATAATCAATGAACAGAAAACACATAACACAACAAATGATAAAGGAGTTCACCCCTCTCTTGGGCTACATCTCCTGGTCCATCTTCCAATGGATCATTTGTATTATTTGCTCAAAGTNCTCAAAAATGTGCTTTACAATGCTCAAAATTCCAAATAGACTGCTCCAATGGCTTCAAAACGTCCAAAAACCCCTAGTTGGGATTTTTCGGCACCTCGTTTGGCCAAAAAATGAAGAAGATAGGATTCCTGGAAGTCCCCCCTTCAAGCTTGTTGTCTCTGCATCTACAAAACACACCCTTGTTGGCTCAACCTATCCCACACACATATTTGAGCGTAAAAACCTAGCACCAGATGCAACCGTATGAACCGTGCAAACTGTAGGATAGTTGCGGGCGCACCTAGCCCCTAACTGTCAAGGGCCAGGTCGTATGACCCATGCGTCCATGCGCTAGCATTAACATAGGCTCCCGTTACATAAGCCAATGGTAAAAGGCCAAATGGCGGGTCGTTGATATAACCGTTGGAACAAACACAACCGCGTGCGTGCGTCCATATGATATAGTTGTGGGTTATATGTAACATATCGTGCGACCAAGGGCTGGGGCTAAGCCCCGGCCCGGTCGCACCCCAAACCACACGCATATACAAATATATATATATATTGCACCATATATATAACAAGGAACAACTGGCGGCGCACCAGTTGGCGTCTCTTTGCCAAGTCTTTGCCTCTGCCCGGAGGTCGCGGGGTTGACTTCGGCCAACGACATAAGTTTTAAACCAATAAATGGATGACACATGGCAGCCATTGATTGGGCTACGTGTTGTCATTCCATTCACTGCCAAACATGCCAAGTCACCTGCCAACTGTCTAAATGCCTATCTGCCACATGTCGTACAACCTACCACGTCAGCGTCCGTACGAACTGTACAGTCAACAACCCCTTTCTTTTGCCTGTTTGTAAATTTGAACAGAACGTGATATCTCTCGCTCCCGACGTCCATTTGAACCCAAACGAGTTGTGTTGGGTTCATAACGACGAGGCCTACGCTCTCATTTGATTTGAAGCGATTCCGAGCACCTTGAATTTTAGAGAAAAATTTGATCCCCTGATCACACCTCCCCATTGGAAAGATTTTGGACCTCCAAAAGACTATTTTCAGTATATTTGAAGATGAGGGTATAGTTACCTCACTCTTCCAACCTCAATCCACTTGGCTTTTCTTGGATTTGTTCCTTTAAGACCAACTCGGAGATACTCCACATTTCCTCATTTTGAAGTTCGCATTCTCCTGTCAAGGATGGTGTCTTTATGCAGTTCTGTAAGATATTATGGGGAAAAATCATCTATAGAAGGAATATGAACATGCTCTCCATGATAATCAATCAACGGAGGCTCGTACAATTTCAAATTCTCAACATTAACAACTGCATACATTTTCATATAAGGAGGTAAATCTAAACGAAAGGCATTGTTACCAATCTTGTCGATAATCTTGAAAGGACCATATCGAATCGGTTTCCATTTTTTACCTTCTCCTTACTGATGTAAATCCAAACTTCATCTCCAACTTGGAAACTGTGATCAACACGATGCTTGTCATGTCTCGTCTTGTACTTGGCTTGACTCTTTTCCAACTGCTCTTGCACCATTTGATGTATCGACTGAATTTGTTCAATGAACTTTTATGCCCTATCAATGCCATATTGACCATCGATAGCAATATCCTTCCCAAAGATAAAATCTAAAGGAGATTTGGGCAAATAGCCAAAACATGCTTCAAATGACGACGTCTGAGTTGAAGAGTGTTTAGCGCGATTGTAAGCATGCTGAATGTAGTGTAAATGCTCATCCCAAAGTTTAGGATGCTTGTTGCAATAAGCACGAAGAAGATGCACCACTGTTCGATTTACTACTTCTGTCTGACCATCTGTTTGCGGATGAAAAGTTGTGCTCTTTTTAAGTTTGGTGTCCATGAGTGCCCATAAACTTGTCTAAAAACTTCCAACAAATCGAGAATCCCGATCATAAATAATGGATTTAGGCAATCCAAAATGCACCCAAACATTTTGAAAGAAAATTTGTGTCGTTTGTTCAGCTGTAACCTGCTTCGTACAAGGCATCAAAATACACATTTTGCTAAATCAATCAACCACAACATAAGGATAATCATGATTTCGTCTAGACATAGGTAAACCTCCTACAAAATCCATGGAAATACTTTCCCAAGGACGAGAAGGAACCGGAAGTGGAGTATACAAACCCAACTTTTGATTGCTAGGTTTAATTGTGGCACATAACGAACATCCTCGAACATATCTTGAAACACTTTCATTCATTTTAGGCCAGTAGCAGTACCTTTGCAAATTAGACACTATCTTGCCTACACCAAAATGACCAGCAATAAGAGAAGAATGTGCTTCTCTTATAATGTTGATTCTTTTCCCCTGTGGAATACATAACTTGCCAAGATGATACAAAAGATTATCATGCACATGGTAATCCAATTCTTCAACATGGTTAGAATGACACAAAGTTTCATATACTTCTTTAAAATCAGTATCCAAAGCACATTTCTCAACATAAC
>SNQJ01S0008752.1:56641-69334 GCA_010110895.2 Picea sitchensis
TCATTCAAGATGCATATAAACAACAACATAATCAATGAACAGAAAACACATAACACAGCAAATGATAAAGGAGTTCACCCCTCTCTTGGGCTACATCTCCTGGTCCAGCTTCCAATGGATCATTTGTATTATTTTCTCAAAGTTCTCAAAAATGTGCTTTACAATGCTCAAAATTACAAATAGACTGCTCCAATGGTTTCAGAACGTCCAAAAAACCCTAGTTGGGCTTTTTCGGCACCTCGTTTGGCCAAAAAATGAAGAAGATAGGCTTCCTGGAAGTCCCCCCTTCAAGCTTGTTGTCTTTGCATCTACAAAACGCACCATTGTTGGCTCAACCTAGCCCACATGCATATTTAAGCGTAAAAACCTAGCACCGGACACAACCGCACGAACCGTGCAAACTGTAGGATAGTTATGGGTGCACCTAGCCCCTAACCGTCAAGGGCCAGGTCGTATGACCCATGCATCCACGCGCTAGCATTAACATAGGCTCTCGTTACATAAGCCAATGGTCAAAGGCCAAATGGAGGGTCGTTGATATAACCGTTGGAACAAACACAACCATGCACACACATCCATATGATATAGCTGTGGGTTATATGTAACATATCGTGCGACCAAGGGCTGGGGCTAAGCCCCGGCCCAATCGCGCCCCAAACCACACACATATACAAACATATATATATATTGCACCATATATATAACAAGTAACAACTGGTGGCACACCGGTTGGTGTCTCTTTGCCAAGTCTTTTCCCCTGCCCGGAGGTCGCGGGGTCGACTCTGGCCAACGACATAAGTTTTAAACCAATAAATGGATGACACGTGGCGGCCATTGATTGGGCCACGTGTCGTCATTCCATTCATTTCAAAACATGCCAAGTCACCTGCCAACTGTTTGAATACATTTCTACCATGTGTCGTATGGCCTGCCACGTTAGCGTCCATACGGACTGTACAGTCAGCAACCCCTTTTTTTTGCATGTTTGTAAATTTGAACAGAACATGATATCTCTCGCTCCCGACGTCTGTTTGAAACCAAACGAGTTGCGTTGGGTTCGTAATGACGAGACCTACACTCTTGTTTGATTTGAAGTGATTCTGAGCACTTTGAATTTTTGAGCAAAATTTGATCCCCTGATCAGGCTGTGACTAGGGTTTACCCTAGTCCTAGGCTACAACAAAACTTTTGTTTTCCTCCAATCTTGCCATCACTTCATGCATGTCCACCACCCCCATCAAATTCACCTTGTGCCTTCCACATATGTCAAATGGTGTATGTCTTTGGCCTGTTTTGGCTTTTGATGGAATCTCAGTTGCCACTTTTGGAGTTTTTAAATTGGTTTCATTCAGTCTATGATGGCTTCTTTGGGAGTTGAAGCTTTGGATTTGTTTGGTACATGTTATTTGATGGCTGATCTGCATTTATGTCCGAGTTTTTTGTATGGAGGTAGGTTTTATTAGGGATGTGATGGGGAATCTCATGGTGTCTTGGAGATGGGCGTTGCAACTAGGGTTTATCCTAGCCCAACCTGCTTCAGTTCATCTCCTCTCCTTGCACCTTGCCTTGCTTCTGTGTCTCGCCCCTATTTGCTTGTAGTGGATGATGTCTCCCTCATAGTGATGTTTCCCTTGCACAATTGTTGGTTCCGTCCTCGCTTGGCCTCTGCGGTTCGCTATGGTGGTTGCATGTTTTTGTCTCTCTTGTCTCCTTCGAGTTTCGGCTCAGCCTCTTGTAGTTTTTGTTGGTGATAGGGTTGCAGTTCAACATTGGTGAGGGTAGCATGTGCTTGTGGTGCTCCTCTTCCAGACACAACATCTCCCATGGCCCTTTCCCTTTGTGGATTTGGTTTCTAATGGGAGGCTCCTTTCAGTTGATGGTTGCATACTCTTTGTGCGGTTTTGTTTCCTCCTAGATTTTATCAGGTGTTTTTTTGTTTGGTGGCCACTCTCTCCCATGAGCAGATCTTGTAGTGGTTACTAGGGTTTTTTCTTATTTTTGGTGGTTGGGTCAGAGCTTTGAGGTCCATCTTTTTGGTGTGCAATGTTGATTTGTGGAGCTGGATCAACACTTTGAGGTCCTTTCTTGGGCATGTAGTTTATGGCTTCTTTCCTTGGTTGGGTCATAGATTTGAGGTCCATCTTTTGGGCGTGTAGTGTTGATGTGTGGAACTGGATCAACACTTTGAGGTCCTTTCTTGGGAATGTAGTTTCTGGTTTCTTTCCTTTAGATACAGGGTGTTTACCAGTTCATATTTTTGTAACTGTACTTAGTGGCTTAGTAGCTAGCTCTGGGCCCTCTCGATCTTCTTTTTTCTGCTCTCTTTACCTTTGACTGGGGCGTGCTTTAGGCACCTTTAAAATGTAATTTGGTTATCTTTGGATGAATAAAATTATGCGTTTTTCCAAGGAAAAAAAATAATATATGTAATGTATACAAATATTGAAAAAAATAATTATGAAATGAATGTATTGTGTTGATAAAGACAAAATAAATAAATATGAATTAAATAATAATGAAAAGTAAGTAAATATGATGAAATATTTGTAAAAGTATAAAATATGCAAATTAAGAATAATAAAAATAATATTAAAGGGAATATCACTATATTATTTTATATTTTATTACTCACTTTCTAACATATCAAGGTGTTAATATTTTTTTATAATAATAATAATATGTGTTTTCTTATTCATTTCTTTACTCTTGATCTATAAACTTTTTGTATTATTATATATGTTATCACTTTTTCTTATAATTTTACTAATTTAATTATATATATTATTTGTTATATTTCATTTATTTATCTTTTATTTTATTTTATTGAGTAATAAAAATATTGATGAAAGTATAAAATTGATATTCAACTCAAGTCATTATAAGAGTGGGTCCCATGAGGAATTTTAATGCATTCAAAGCATTGAAAAGTACATGACATTGTGAGAAATACAAAGACTATACACATAGCTTTATGTAATCATTTCAGGCTAGAATGTGGAATCTTATTTTTAGAGTGTGGAATAGAGAAATCAAATTGTAGGTTATAATTAACGTCCAAACTTGATATGTTTTAAGGTCAAGAGTGATAGTATTGAAACAAATCTTGTAACTTAGAATATAAATTGTTGACGTGAGAAACATTGCATGATGTACGACTTATGGGTCATCCTCCACTTTGTAAGTACGTGGAAGGCCTTTAGTAAACTTGATTTCGAATGAAAACATAGTCGTAAGAATGGATTGTATTGATAATAAGGGAAAATCTAACCTTGATAATGCTAAGAGTGAAGGACAAACCATTATTACAAGAAAGACATTTTCCACTTACAAGTTAGGGAGAGGTTGAGTTCATGGGGAGGTCAACGAATTTTAAGATCTCTATATTATTTATGATTATCATAAACAACTAATGATGTGTTCCGCTCTTAATTATTGTGTATTATATGTTGTATATATGATAATTTATGACTTTTCCGATGATACTTATTCTCCATAGAGGGAAGGTCATGTAGCAATTTACCATTGGATAGTAAACAATTACTTAGTTAATGGAAAATTTGGTGTGGTGTGCTATTGAAAGTTTTGCTAACTTAGGAGCATAGCTTATGCACTTGGGCTGCTTCTATACTTAAGTGTGAGTGGGAAAGTCTTGACCTTAGAGAGGGTGTAGTGCCAATTCAACCACAATACTAGTTATGGATTGTGTTTAATCAATTATCTAGGTAAGTGTGCTCATATGGTATACTGTAAGTGGGCGTATGCCATGAACCTAGAACTTGAGTTTGGAATGATAAGTGAAATATCATGAACTTTTTATTTATATCATAATGTGTGATGGGGTATATCGAATAGTTTCTATCGACCAACATGATGTTAGGTCAACTCATGTTTAATTGTTGAGTTGACTTAATCATACTAAAGTAGTGGAGTTTAAGAATATTTTGTGAAGGATTGGTAATTATAGTTTAATAAGTGATAAGTACCTTAGATAATGCTAGTTGACTAAGAAAAATGAATGAAATAATGCTTTGATAAAAGGGAGTATCCCTTGGGAAAAGGCCAACACTTTCACCCATAAATTTATTTGGTAGTAGAAAGTCCCATGGAGTGCCATGGATTATTCTACATAAGTCCTTGTAAAAGAGGTGAGGTGTCTAAATGGGAGCTCACACCTTGAAATGCATTAATCAGTTTAGCAACTACTTTGTCAATAAGAAGGACATTTCCCTATGAAGAAACTCTATTTGAAAAATTAAAATAAAATATAGATGAGGAACGATGAAACCATACTTTCCATTGTTAAACTTCTTTCATAATAAAGGGAAAGAGCTAAAGATGGACAAGAAAAGAGTTAGAAGCCAAAGTTGGTAAGTTTTATGTAGGTATAAAGTATATAATTTTGAGACATACAAAGTACAATTGTGGGAAGAGAACACCTTAAGGACAAGTGACTAAAGATTTTGGAATGAACCCTTAATGAATTTATTATTGATATAAAAATGTTTACTAAATCATGTGTCAACATGGTGTTCTTTATGTATACGCACATTTGTAAATCGTGAATTATTGACAGAAGACATGATTTGCCTTGACTATGATGAAGATAATTCTATACTTGAAAATTAACTTGGTTGAAGATCTAATTTATATAACTTAAGAAAAGAGTGAGATTGAGGACAATGACCAAACAAACCTTGAAGTGATGACATCACATAACAACCAATTAGTATTATCTTAGCCCATGTTTGTAATCATGGAAAACTTTTTTGTTCCAATCTCATGAGTGATGACATATGTATTGTCAAGCTAGAGAGATAATCAAAGTCAATAATGATTGTTTATAATTATCAAGATAACATAGGTGGGATTATGTGTATAACTTAATGAAATTATAATCACACTCAATATAATATTTACTTAACCAAAGAACCAATAATGAGATAAGATTCTAATTGGATGTTAAACTAGTAGACTATACTTTAGTATAGAACTTAGGAAGAATAAATTTGTCAGAAAACTGTGACTTTTCATTAAGTAAATTACAAGTGGTAATAAAATAGATTATGAACACAATAGGGTGCTTGCTAAGTGCAGATAGTTGCAATCAATATATTGATATCCTCAATATGTTTTTAATCAAGTGAAGTTATAGTGGGACCATTATAGCACGTGTTTGCTATCAAGGAAGACACATAGTAGTGGTGTCATAATTTTTTCTTATATTATGAATGACCATAACTTCAGGACAAAGTTTCTTGAAGGGTGGGTGTATGTAAATCTCCATAATTTGGCCTTAGGCAGTTAGAACTTTGATTTTTCTCATCATAGTAATTCATTGCTTAGTAACTATTTGGACTCAATGAAACTAATATAGACATGTGAGAGGTGTACATCTAGACCTATTTATGTGTTGCATAATATTACTTTTACTGTTATATGTTCATAATGATGATCATTATGTGATTTGGTTAAACATGTAAATTTAAATGTGGAATTTCAGTACATGGATACAAACTCAAGTTATGTGGTGAATGCATAACAAATGCAAGGCATGATAAAAATAAACATACATTTATTAATTGATCGTCAATACAAATATGGATTCTTACATGAAATTATGATGTATATGCATGGGTATGAGTTATCAGTGAACTAACCTACAGGTTGATGAGTTATGTGATATTCAAATGACTATAGTGTTGAGGTAACTTGGGTGTCGTAGACATCAAGAATATGGCGTAAACTATAATATGTACTTATTATTTAATTTATGATATGAAACATTGTTATGATCTATGGTAAGTGTCATTTTGATAGGATGAACAACTCTCCTAGAGTGGTTGTTTGATGACGTGACTCTAAGAACAATAGTTGCACAATATGACTTGATGTAGGGTGTTGACCCTAGTTTTATAAGGAGGGGTGGAGGTATTTCCCACTGTTTATCCTTCAAAACCTAGAGTCTTGGGAGGGATGTGTGAAGTCACGCTCCCTTAGACGTGTGATGGAGACTGATAGTTCACTGTTGGGGAAGCTTGGTCGATATGTATGACACTTTCGCTTATGGGTTCTATCTGGAGTTAGGTTAATATAGTTGATGCTCCAACTTATTCCAACAAAGGAAAAATAGGATGGAATATGGAAGTAGGTTAGGAAGGAAGGATGCTTCGATGATAGTTGAGAATACTCATTGGGGATTATATGTGCCACTATTGTTTACTCACTTGGTTCCTACCATGTTTAAAACCCTATTTTGATTCCCTTTCGATATTTTAAGTGTGAAAATGGGTTATTGATGAATTATTGTAATTGTGTTCATTAAGACTATTAAATGATGCATTTACTTGATCTGTTGGCATGCATGCCTTGGTGTGATCATAAAGAAACTTAGCACTAGAGGCAGTGGTTGTTTATCATTAGTACATGCATGAGATATGCATTCACTAGCTACACACACATACTCTACACATGCACACTAGTACAATTAATTAATGTATTACTTACTAAATTGAATTATTAACTATTTAATTGAATGGTTTAATGAATATGTAAATTATATTGCATAAAAAAATATCTATAAGCATTAAATACCTTCTTTGACTTGATTGATGGTTGTTATGATGAATTAAAAGAGCATGGTGGGTTGTCATCTACATTTTGGGAAAATTGTCAAATTTCATATTAGTTAGCATGAGAAGAAAGACTTTGCATTTTATTTAATGTTGGTTTATGCAAGACATTTATATTTTAGTTTTATTTTAAACTT
Organism: Picea sitchensis; assembly: GCA_010110895.2. NCBI lineage: Eukaryota > Viridiplantae > Streptophyta > Pinopsida > Pinales > Pinaceae > Picea > Picea sitchensis. The sequence continues at coordinate 63,408 of SNQJ01S0008752.1, forward strand.
TTCCCAAAAATATAGATAAAGGAGGTTGATGGCTAATAATGAGGGTGGTTGAGGAGACTTTGGGAATGGGAAATGAAAACTTGATAAATAGGAGAGGAGGTTGAGAGGTTGGAGTATGTTGAGAGGTTGGAAAATTCTTGGACGATATAATTCGTGTGACAGTCTTCTTCGAGCATATGTGCTTTGTTGTTCCTGGAGTCATGAGCACAGAGGGCCAAGAAATTGAAAGGTTTCTTGGAGCTAGGAACCCGGCTAGACTCCTAGTTGGCTGGGAGGATTATGTTGTTTCCCTATGGGTAAGTAGAAAGAGGAAATGCTTAGATGCATCTTCCTACTAGTGGCGGGACTACATTGCAAATGGTCATCTTCAACATACTAGGGAGGAGGTATTTCACTTGGTATATTTTGTTGTGTTTCTATTTAAATAATTTAATCGTAAAATTAACTTATTATTTATCTTATCCTCTTAGTTAGATTTGTATATTTGGATTCAAATTTGGAATATTTAGCATTTGAAAATTTGTAAAAGAGTTATGGATATGTTGTAGGTTATTTGACTTTTGAAAATTTATCATAAAATAAACCTCATACGATATGTCTTATATTAAGTGATTATGATTGCATAAGATTCCAAAACATTTTTTTAGGTGTTACATTAAAGATGAATTCCAAAGAGTGATAAAGCATATCCAAACTGTTGAATTTATTTTAAGGGAAAAGAAGAAAGTCCTTAAGAGTGATCCCTCCTTGGAAAATCAAAGGACATAAACTTCTACTAGTTAGGACCAATATGCCATTGAAATAGAATCTACTTACTCATGTAGTGTTGTATATAGATATATAGAATTAAACATACCCATATTTATGTCACCTACTGCTTGTATCCGCCTATGAGGGAAGGCCTAAGATAGGAACTACATATCTCTAGGGAAGGAAATAAAGAGAGAAGAAATGAATGGAATGAGAGTATCTATACCAATTTACACCAAAGCAATGCCCAATTGCTCCAAGCCAAGTACCATTAGACAATCACAATGCAACTTAGATTTCAATTATAACATAATATTGAAGTACTCAATGACTAACAATGGGTGGGGGGGGGGGTATATTTGGAAATGTTGGTTTAGTATAATAGGAAATCTATATAGGAAATGTTTAGTGGCATAGTCAACTGAGAGATTAGGAGTTGGAATAGGAGTTGAACGAGATGTAAGATTAGTCCTCAACCAACTCATGATCAATTAGGAGTTTGAGGAGATGAATTAGTCAATATACCATCCATATGCAGTCTTCAAGGAGGGGATAGAGACATTCTGGTAGGGGCTTGAGAGAGCCTTTCACCATTAACCAAAAGCTTTCCATTCACCTTTCAACATAAGCATTTCACATTTAGACTTTCAATTTAAGTCATTCTCCTTTAGCCTTTATCCCCTCACCTCTCACAAAAGAACACCTCACCTCACCTAAGAATTGGAAATCAGAACCACTAGACTTACCCTCACAAGCACCGAATCACCCACCCCACAAAAAAAAGATGGTCAAATTCTAACAAGGTGCAGAGTGATGGTAGTTTTCAATTGACAGATGTGGAAGATATAGTAACACCAGATGTGTCAAACCAAATTCATCATCCACATAAATATCTAGGGTTTGCAAATGTAAATATACAGAAAGGAATATATCCCAATAAAAAAATAGAAAATACAAACAAACATCTAGGGTTTGCAAACAAAAATCTATTTACTTGTGACTTTGCTGGAGAAGGCCCCTGCAAATTTGAATTCTTACTTCACCTTTTGAGAAGTCTCCACGTCCTCTCCACAACATTTTTATTTTCCATGGAAGCTACTTATATACCTATACAACCTCCAATGCTCGAATTAACTAAAACCCCTCTCCTCTGGTCGACTCCAAGCTCTAATGGTACAATTAAATAAACCCTCTCCTCTGGTCAGCTCCGGCTCCAATTCAGACCTCACTAGATCCAATAATTCTCACGGGATCCAATATTGGTTAGGTTGGAAACCCCAAATACACATCCCTCTGCCCCGTCAAATATTTAACACTGTACCCACTCCCTTTGCACAATATTGGTTAGGCCAGAAACCCCAAATACACCTCCCACTTGTTGAAATAATGTAATTGCAAAGTGTATTCTGATTATTATTTGATATATTATTCATTGGATCAACCCCCATTGCGGATTGATCATGTTGACTATTGTAAAGGATCAAATCCCCTTTTGCGGATTGGTCAAAATGTAATTGTAATAGGAAGAATAAGAAGTCGGCCCCATAATATATTAAAGAGGCCCCAGAATATATTAAAGGTAGTTATAACCACCCAGATTGAGAAGTTGGCCCTGCCAGTGAAGAGACACTTCCACATGTGCTAGACTTGTATAAATAAGGAGGCTAGCACCTCACTTAGACACACACTCACTTGTTCATTTGAGAGACAAGTTTCGAAGCTGCAGTTGGAGAAGAGAGAGAGAGAGAGAAAGACGCATCTTTGGGAGAGGAATTTATGTACTTGTTTGAGTTATCTCTTGGTATTATATTGGCTATCTATAATAAGGAAGTTTTGCTAGGTTTTCTGCCCCATGAGGGTTTCCTAGGATAAATGATGTGTCTCTTGTGATTGTGTATTTCTCAGTGATCCTATCTTATGCTATTGTTATCTATTGAAATGAAAATAACTCTAATAATAGCTTAAACATTAACATGGTATCAGAGCTAAGCTGAAGAGAGCATCTTTTACAAGAGAAAGTGAAAAATGTCACTGTTGTCGTGCATGCAAATTAGGGATTTTTGTTGGTGAGGTATTTCAGCCCTAAAACCATCTAGAAAAGTGTGCCCTCCCCCAAGGATCATTTTGGCACCTTCAGCGCACCTTTTCAGTGGCTAGATCTCCCAGAAAGTGAAACCCTAGTTTCACAAAGTACCAGAAGTACCAGAAAACTAGAGAACCAGAAGTACCAGAAGTAGCAGAGTACCAGAGGTACTAGAAAACCAGAAGCACCAGTCCAGAAATCCATAGATCAAGTTTGGAGGGGTAAAATATGGATTTTCTCAGATCCAAGCACACCAGGCTACTTGCCTCAGCCAAGCGCACCTCCTGGTAAGTTCAGAATTTGAATTTGATTTTAAACAGTTTCATTTTTTGGATATTTTCCCAGCTTCAGGTAGAATATGTCTGCAAGCGTTAATCTTGTTGACAAACTAGAAGGTGTGGAAAACTTCCATGCCTAGAAGTATAGGATTGGTCTCATTCTTGAAGAGAATGACCTAGCAAGATTCGTCAAAGAAGAAGTGCCAGAGCCCGACGTTGCTGCAGGGAAAGCGAAGCACCAAAAGGACACAATCAGGGCCAAAAGAATCATTGCAGATTCAATCAAAGATCACATGATTCCCTATGTGTCATCAAAGAAGACTCTGAAAGAAATTTTTGATGCTCTAAACAAACTGTATGAAGGAAATAACATAAACTGGAAGATGAATCTTAGAACTCAACTCAAGAATACAAGAATGCAGAAGGAGAATCAATCCAAGAATACTTCTCCATAATATCCCAATTCAAAGAAAAACTAGAAGCAATTGGAGATACTATAGATGAAGACGAACTTATAATGACGATCCTAAATGGTCTCACAAGACCTTGGGATGTATTCATCCAAACGATTTATGCCAGAACGGAGAAACTAAAGTTTGATGGTCTATGGGAAGAATGCATCCAAGAAGAAACAAGAGTAACTAACCGAGAGGCTTTACTAGAAAGAGATGAAGATCAAGCCCTATATACCCACACTAAAGGAGGAACAAAGAAGTCTTACTTCTAGAAAGAGACTTACAAAGAGTCTCAACCCCAAAACAAATTTATTCATAAAGAATCTCATCCAAGGAGATTCCAAAATAAAGGACAACGAAAGGAAAGAGATTACTCATTTGTACAATGCTACCATTGTGAAAAGATGGGACACATTGAAAAATTTTGTCCAATTAGACGAGAAGAATACAAGAGGAAACAAAAGAGGCACCATGCCCATGCAGTTGAATATGAAGAGCCACCCACAAAGATGTTAAGAGAACAAATTAAAGACCATGTCTTAATATCGACCCTCTCAGGATCGGTAACACCTAGAGAGGACACTTGGCTCATTAATAGTGGTGCCTCCAAGCATATGACATGACAAAGAGATATTCTCTCTTACATTTCAGAAAATAAGTTTTCTCAGAAAGTGACACTTGGAGATGATTACCAATATCCCATCAAGGGAGTGGGAGAATCAAACTACAAACTTAATTCAGGGAATTCAATGAAGATGAAGGACNGACAAAGAGATATTCTCTCTTACATTTCAGAAAATAAGTTTTCTCAGAAAGTGACACTTGGAGATGATTACCAATATCCCATCAAGGGAGTGGGAGAATCAAACTACAAACTTAATTCAGGGAATTCAATGAAGATGAAGGACGTACTCTATGTACTAGGTTTGAAAAATAACCTACTCTCCATATCATCTTTAGAGAAGAAAGGCTTCAGAGTTGCCTTCATAGATGGAGAAGTTCTTATGTGGGCTAAAGGAGAAACCATGAAAGAAGAAATCATCATTGGAAAAGAAGAAGGTGGCTTGTATAAGCTAAAGGGTCACTCAGAAGCTTCCATGACCCACACCATTGAGAATCCATGTGAACTTTGGCATAGAATATAATCTCACATCAACTACAAGGCGCTACCATACACATGCAAAGCTGTCACAGGTCTACCAGAACTCAAGTTTGACCATGAATGCGTGTGCAATGGATGTGCACAAGGGAAGAACATCAAGAACCCTTTTCCGAAGAGAGACAACAAAGCATAAGGATTCCTAGAACTCATTCATTCAGATGTGTGTGGCCCAATGCCATCGTCCTCCATTAATGGGTATGTATACTATGTATCATTTATTGATGATTATTCTCGTAAGAACTAGTTGTATTTCTTGAAATCTAAAGATGAATTATTTAGCAAATTCAAGGAATTCAAAGCCTTGATAGAGAATCTTTCTGAAAGAAAGATCAAGACACCCAGGTCAAATAATGGAGGAGAATACACCTCAAAATATTTTGTGAACTTCTGCAAAGATGTTGGGATCAAGAGGGAACTCACTACTCCCTTTAATCCTCAACAAAACGGTGTAGCTGAAAGGATGAACAAAACAATAATGGAAGCCGTGAAGAACATGATCCACGATCAAGATCTTCCTATGTGCTTATGGACATAAGAAACAATGACAATTGTATATATGCAAAACCGATTGCCCCATAGTGCACTTGGGATCAAGACCCCAGAAGAGATCTTCACCGGAAAGAAGCCAGAGGTAAGCCATCTCAAAATATTTGGCTGCCCAGTATTTATACATATACCAAAAGAGAAGAGAAACAAGCTGGAACCCTCAGGAAAGAGGGGAATATTTGTGGGATATTGTGAGGTCTCCAAGGCCTTCAGGATCTATATACCAGGTCACCGTCACATTGAGATGAGCAGGGATGTGACCTTTGATGAAGATACAGCGCTCAAGAAATCGAGAAGATGCTAGCTTGAAGAAGTATATGAAGAGGAACCGGTAATCCCCAAAATTGTAGATTCAGTGAGGGAGGTTCCCAGAGTTGTTGAACTAGTGAGGGAAGTCGTAACTTCCCCTGATGAGGAAATTCTAGAAGATAATGACGTAGTAGAGTTTCAAGAACCTCCTCAGATGACGATCTACCATAAGAGAAAGCCAGCTTGGGCTAGAGATCTTATTCAAGATGGAGAGAAATATGGTGTTCCTGAAGGAACCACGAGACATGTGAAGAGACCTAAGCCATTCTCCAGTTATATGGCTTTGATGTGTGATCTCCTAGAGAAGGAGCCTACCTGCTTTGAAGAATCCATTCAGAAGAAAG
>SNQJ01S0008752.1:81564-98380 GCA_010110895.2 Picea sitchensis
GTGACCTTATTAACTCTATCATCATTGCATATGGGATACATCCCTCAGGTGGTCATGCCCACCTTCAAGGAGGGTCATACACCAACAAAGTACCTGATCAAGGATCAAGTTGCCCCAGAACATTTCTGGGGTCTTATCCACCAAGGTACAAGACCAAGGATCAACCCATGCCCCATGCATGGGTACCCTGGACCATGTCCAGGGGCCCTAGACATATCTAGGGGCTTTAACTGCTTGGTCCCAGACCAAGAACCCCAGTCATATACTGGGGGCCCTCTCAGGAGTCTTTACTGCTTGGTCCTAGACCAAGAACCCCAGTCATATACTGGGGGCCCTCTCAGGAGTCTTTACTACTTGGTCCTAGACCAAGAACCCTAGTCATATACTGGGGGCCCTAACAAGGGTCTTTTGCCATGGCACTGACTGTTTGGTCCTAGACAAAGTACCCCAGGAGTGCATTGGGGACCCTAGATCTCGGCTAGGGTCTTTGCCATCCTCTCGGAGAATGGCTCTTGCAGTTGCTATAAATTTAACATCACTAAATAAAATGCCCAATAAAAACAATTTATTGGCTCAAATTTGAAGCTAGAGGTGTGTAATTTAGACTATCTATAGAGTAGAGGTCAGACTAGGATAAATAAGAATCAAAGTACTCACTATTTAAGCACATTGCCAGTTAGGGGCAGGCTGCAGCTAAAAGAGACGAGTCACTGTATGGTAAGAATGTATTAACGAAAGTCTTAAGTTAAACCATATTAAAGAGATAGAAATATTGTTTTAGGGATCGAGCTCTAAAACCCCAGATTTTCGGCCCTGATCTCCTTGATGTGGTCGTCAGACCTGCAACCATGTCAGGAGGAGTCTCTGACCCTCCTCTAGAATTTGACATCGATGCTGAAGCGTTTAGGCAGTTGGTTGGTTTGTTGGGAAAGTCCTCCTCCCACCCCACACACTCTCACTTTGTCAAGTAGTTGGATCAGATTCCTGAAGTCTATTTCCCTCACATTTCAGCTTGTTGCAAGGCTTTGTCATACACATCTAAGGGATTAATAGGATTGTTCACAAGTTTTTGGCCTTCTCCACGCCAAATGGAAACCTGGTTGACTCAAAACTGGATTCCCTTGATCAGGGGCAGGCTCAACCATTTCTTCTCCGGTAAGGGTTTCTACACCTTTTTAGAATACAAAGAGGATGGAGACTTGATTTTTCGAAGTGGCCCATACTTCTATGGGACCAGGGGAATGTATCTGAACCGATGGATGCTCGATTTTGATCTGGAAAGTGACATCCCTTCAGTTGTTCCTGTCTGGGTTCGTCTTCCCCACCTTCCCCTTCATTGTTGGGGAGATGACACTCTAAAGTGTATAGGCAATTCTCTTGGAAAATATATTGACAAATCTAAGCCAAAGATGTCAATGTATGCTTGTGCAAGAATTTCTGTAGAAGTAGATTTGGAGAAAGGGCTTCTTGAAGCTATCACGCTCTCTCTTGACAGATGAACCCATGTCCAACAACCTAATTATGAACAACTTCCTTTTAAATGCAAAACTTGCCATGAGTATGGTCATTTTGCGCAAAACTAGTCAGGAAATCAATGAGCTAACCAAGAAAAAGTAATCACCATAGGGAAGTCGCGCTAGAATTTGGAGGACGAAGAAATACCAATTGAGAAAATTTGGAAATCAGGCAGGAAAACAAATTGAGACTCTAAAGAGGAAGCTGCAAACAAGGAAAAAGCAATGGGAAGACAACATTCTATCAAGAGCTCAATAGGAAGCATGGGGAAAAAAGGAAACAATAAAGGACTAGATCCTCAAGCCCCTCTTGTTCAAGGAGGGTGCACTTCCTCCTTCCATAAATAATGAAAATTCTCTCCTGGAATTGCAGAGGTTTTGGTGGCAAAGCTAAAGCCGAAGCCCTTCGAGATCTCATCAGAATGGAGAAACCTACTGTAATTCTATTGTAGGAGACTAAAATGGAAGATTCAGATGCTCTACAATTAGGGAAAAAATCTACGAAGAATAGTGAAGGAGTCGTAATCAACTCACTCAGTGCCTCCTGAGGCATCATGACATTTTGGGACTCTATTCTAGTAGATGCAGAGGTAAATTTTTGCTCAAATAATTGGATCTTGTCTGTTCTTCTTTGTAGAGAAACAAGGATTAAAGTCTATATTATTAACATTTATATGCCTATTAGATACATTGGAAAAATGGGTTGTTGGAATTCATTGTTCGTCGCAAAAGATAGTTTGGACCTTCCCTCTTGTATAGTGGCAAGTGACTTTAACACTATTTTGTACAACTCTGAAAAAAGGGGGGGGGGAGTTGTGTGCATGACCCCATATGTGAAATGGAAGATCTCATTTTAGACTGGGAACTTTCGAATGTCAAACCGATGAAGGGGAAATACACATGGAGTAATAAGCGCTCGAACCCGGGTCAACAAACAATGGAAGAAAGGGAAGTAACAGAAAATGCCTTGCAAATAGAAAGAGAGGCCTATCAAAATGTACATGTTGCTTTTCAAAAAGAAGAATAATGGAGGTTGAAATCCCGTAGTCTTTGGCTTCGATCAGGAGACATGAATACATCTTACTTTCACAAACAGTCCCAGTCTAGAAGGAAAACAAACACAGTTAGAAAAATTGAAATAGAATTCGAACAAACAATTGACAATTTCGAGTAGATTAAGGAGGCAACTGCACAACACTTTGGGAATCTATATTCTCAAGAGAATGAGGAAGAAGATGCTACAACTATGCAAGACATGCCAGAAAACATTCTGCAAAGCATATCAAAAGAGGAAAATGAAGCTCTACTCAAGGAGATAACAAAGGAAGAAATCACCTGAGTAGTATGAATCTGGAGCACGATAAAGCCCCTGGGTCGGATGGATTCTCTATTCATTTCTTCAAAGACTTTTGGGAGATTGTCAAGTTTGATTTAAAAATAATGCTAAACTACACATTAAAGAAAAAAAAGATGAGAGATGCCACGAACTCAACCTTTTTGGCTCTCATTCCCAAGGAAATTAATCCTTCAAATTTTAATCGGTTCCGCCCCATCTCCCTCTGCAACTCAACTTACAAAATCCTCACGAGAATTATTGCAAACAAAATAAGACCATTTTCTTGAAGGCTTATTTCTGACAATCAAGGAGGTTTTATTGCAAACATGCAAATTATTGATAATAACATTATTATTTAGGAGGCTATTTACAATAGTCGTATCAACAAGGAAAAATGAATGGTAATCAAATTGGATATGGCAAATGCCTTTGACTGGGTAAGACACTCCTTTCTCTTTGTTGTTTTATGGAAATTTGGGTTTGAAGAAGCATTCATAAAATGGATCAAAGCTTGTATAGGCTCCTCCTGGATTACACCAATGATAAACAAAAGACTTGCATCATTCTTCCGAATCAGTAGGGGTCTTCAACAAGGTTGCCCTCTGTCACCTCTTATTTACATTCTAATGGCAAAATCTCTTAGCAAGAAACTTGAAAATGAAAGAAGAATGGGGAAGCTTCTTGGGCTCTATCTCCCGAGAGGGGTTAAAGGAATAAATCATTCCCAATCCGTCGATGATACGCTACTCTTAGGGGTCACCTCATCAATTATAGCCAAGATATTTAAAAAGGTTCTGGAAATCTTTTTACTAGCATCTGGAGGGAAGGTTAACTATATCAAAAATCAAATTTATTGTTGGAATATATTGGGGGCACAATCACAGATTATATCTAGGATTCTTGGTTTCCCCTTTGTGGGCAATTGGACATCCTTCAAATATCCAGGCATGCCAATCCCTCTCAAAAGTCCTACTTCCCAAGTATGGCAATAGGTTCTTAGCAAAATGTCAACACAGATTCAACAACGGGGCACACAGTGGCTTAACCCTACAAGTAAAATAACTTTAACTAAATATGTCATTTCCTCCGTAACTATTTTTCAATGTGCAACTCTATTGGCTCCCAAAGGAGTTGCTGACCAAATGGAAAAGAGTATTATGCATTTCTTATGGGAAGGAGGGAAGATCAACAAGAAAAAATTCCATCGGATCAATTGGTCAACAATTGGCTTGACTATAGACAGAGGTGGTCTGGCTATTAGGGACCCCTCCCTTAAGAATATTGCCTTGGGTGCTAAAGTAGCCCAACGACTAGTTTCTAGTGTGAATGAATGGTGGAAATGTGCTCTCCTCTCCAGATACTTAAATGGCTCTAGACTTCGTTGTCTTGATTCTCCCCTTCCAACCTCTAAGGGCTCTCCTATTTGGAAGCTTATTAAAATAACTTCTCCACTTATCCAATCTCATTTGTCTTGGCTACAAGGGAATGGGAAGACCATAAGTCTATGGTACGAAAATATTACGGGGAAGCCCCCACTGGAAGCCTTCGAGGACTTGCAATCACTAAAAGATTGGTTCATTAGAAATGACATTATCAAATTGTTAGATCTCACTATTTGAGCATAAAATAGTAAATGGCAAGACTAGAAACAAAATACCCCTCCTGAGCATCTTGGAAACTCGGTCAAAATCCTCTTCCAACATTTATCTAGATGTGCTCTGGTCGACTCTCTCAAGGCTAACGAATGATGCTAGGGTTCAAAAAGCTACCAAGTGAAAGTCGATTGCCAATAGCTTCTCAAGGACACTTCAGGACCTCTGAGAACCAAGCTATGGGATCAAGTTTGGCAAGGTGACTCCCTTCCTAAGATTAATGATTTTTGTTCGGTTATGGCCCATGGGAAGTTATTAACTACTGAAAATTTGCAAAAACTTGGAATTGCTAGTCCATCAAGATGCGTGCTCTGTAAAACAGACAACGAATCCATTCATCCCCTCTTCTTTGAATGTGCATTCTCCAAGTAGGTTTGGGAGCTTTTATATAAAAATTTACAATCGAGGCACACCTTCCCTTCCAATCGGAACAATATGTTTTTGAACTGAAAATAGAGATACTCATGTAGCTTTCTTAAAAAAACAATTCTAGTGAGACTCTAGAGAGTTGTGCCAAAGTTCATCTACTGGGAAATTTGGTTAGCAAGGAACAAAGCAATATTTCAGAATTTATATCACCCTTATACCATAGTTCATTTGTTGGCCTACAATTTATTATCTGAAATCATTTATACAAAAGGGTTCAATCCATAGTCAATTGGGAGGTTGGACCAAGCAGAGCATGAGTGGGTTAATAACATCCTCAATCCAAGGTATTCCCACCATCTAATTCCTTCAATTATCCCCTTCAAAAATTCCCATTGGAAACTTAAAATGAGTGAATCGGAATTTGCTCATTGGAGACAAGAGCAAGGTAAAACAATCATTTTTTTCGATGGAGCATTAGAAGGCAACCCAGGGGTGGTAGTTGTTATAGTCCAAAAATTCCTTACCTATGCATACATGGCATTGGCCTTTCCACTTACATATTTTTCCAAAATACTGTTGAGGCTTCTTCTTAAAAAAAATATTTTTTGGAACATGTACGCGCTCTGCTAAATTGTAGCCCACATACACACACAAGATGCATACTAGTTAGCCCGCGTTTACCTCCAAAAATTGCAAAAAATATAAAATTGCAAGGAATTTAGCGGAGTTTACGGGCTATCGAGGGTTTCCCAACCATTTTACCCATTGTAGCCTGTCCCCAAACCAAATAACCATCTTTTTCTCATATAAAAAGAGGTCTTGGGGTCTCATTTACAACAACAAGCAAGAAAATAAGAAAACTCTGCCAAAATCCCTTCCCCTTCTTAGCCCAAGTTTTGCATCCTATTATGAGTTTTGGCCTCAACATTCCCCTCCAGCACTTTCTCCTTATACAACCCTTTCTCCTTTCCCAAGCGACAAGTTGGTTGCGAGAGACTTACATGGGATTGATTCACTCAGAGCCAAGATAGAGGAGCCTAGACATGGTTCACGAAGCGATTGCCGACGAAGGTTGTATTCTTTCTGATCTTAATATTGAATAAAATAGTTCTTTCATGTCCCAAAACATTGTGTCTATATGATTTTATTGATTTATGTCTATATTTGAATATTGAAAGTGACAAGGAGAGATCGTATACGTTGTAGCATTGTTTTCCTAAGCTTTTGTAGGTCAACTTTGGGAGGAGACCAACAATATAGGAAGCTACAAAGGAGAAAGAGGTCTACACCAGCCGCAAGGACCAAAGGTACACCTACTGACCTTCTTTCCTCTCTCTTGTCTTTCAGTTTAGATAGTTTTGGGGTAGCTTAGGAATATGACTATATTTTAAGGGAAGTCAGTGCTCTGCCTGTACCTCGACCCAATATAGGGGGAATTTCCCTGCTAGCAGAATTGGCGATTCAACAGGGGAGTCTTTCTAGGGTCTTAGTGGGAGATTTTGGTTTAAATTGTTTTTTTTTTTTCAGTTTCTTTTTGAGTTTTCCAAGTTTACTGAGTCAATTTAGGGTCTCTGGTCACCTTCTAGGTGCCTACCATCCTTCCTTGCCCAGTTAGTTTTCCAAGCCTTTTTTTTTCATTTTGAAAATTTTCAGAGGTGTACGCGCCCTGCTTTTGTTCAACCCGTGCACATACGTAGTCTGCACAATATACAACCCGCGTACATATGCAGGCTGCTTGTTGCTTCTCATGCCTTCCTCAACCCTACAAGGTCTCTGTTAATGGTCTTTGGTTGGGTCAAAAATTCAGTTTAACTTGCTTTTGGTAAAGAACCTCTGTTGTTTCTTTGTTTTATTTTGTTCGCTTTAAAGGTTTAGAATGAGCCTATAAGATTTAGATCCTCCTTTGGATTCCAGTAAATCCTTGTGTTTACATGATGGTCTAGGGTCTGTGTTAGTCTTGGGTTCTTTTTTCTCTTTATCATGTTTTATGCTTTGAAAAACGAAAAAGATCCTTTACTTCTGTTTTTCTTTTCTAAGCATTTCAATATTGCATTTCAGTTATGCAGTTAGTTTGATAGTTGTAGCATAGGTTGTTTTTCACAAAAGAAAATAGTTCTTTTTCAAAGTTCCTTCTTAACCGTTTTCCTCAAAGTTTAGTAATTTTGCATTATAAAAAGAAAAGCTCTTTTAGGAAACTTTTTTATAGGATCTTGAAATACTATTTTGAAAAGTTTGCAGTTACAAAGATTTAAAAGTCATTTATTTCAATTGACGAATCTAGTTTGCTTTTACACAAATGCTTTAATGTTTTTCTTCTCTTTCGTCTCTTATAAACACCATAAGTTGCACGTTCATATCCTTTGAGTAAATCAAGCCACTTAAAACCAACGCTTAAAAATTAAAATCAATTAGACTTTTTGTTTGTAGGGTTCACCGACTAGTTTAGGCTCTAGAACCTTGAAATAGGTGTGAAGAGGAAACTCTTCAAGGCCGCCTAAATAAACATAGGAGTCTGTGTAAGTGTTAGAAGTCCAGTGTCGTAAAAGTTAGCTGGGACTTCCCTCTAACATAGGGGCTAAACACGAGGTTGCATAAGGAAATGTAGAGGAGATAACCCCTCCAAAGCGGGACCAAGCATAGTGGGGATTGTATATTGAGGGTCGTTCTTGGGAATTACACTGATCGCATTTGACTACGGAGCCTCGTGGACCTCGAATCCGTTCGATATCCTCAGTTGTCTTTCAGACCATTTTCCTTCGGTACCCTTGAAGGGCTTTGGACTTTGTTATCCTGCTCATTACGATCAGCTCGTATCGACTATACCCGCCTGGTGAATGACTGCGAGATGGAAACATAGTTGTTTGTTTCTAGGGACTTACATGGGTGATTGTGGGGGTATATTGCGATACCTAGGGTAGTCGTCGGATCACGCTTTGCAGAGTATACCCGTAGGGTGTTTTCATGTTCAAGTTACACTTGCACTGGTAAGTTGCTCTAGTGTCGATTGGCGTAAGTGTTCTTCCTACTAGTTAGTTTTTTTCTTGATTTTCCTTTAGGAACTTTTAATGTGTGCCGTTTGTTTCATGCTATCTAAACCTTACAGTATTGGTTGATCATTTCACAAGGTGGAAGATCAACAACTCCACCGTTCGCGTAGGCTTTAGGGCTTGTTGCTGGTTACTTTGGAGCCACCTCCGCCATTGTTGAGGCACAATCTAGATCAAAAATGCTCATTTGAAGCTAGATCAAGAAACTGTACTTGAGCCATCTCTGAGAGAAGACCTTCTTGCACCGTAGGAATCCATTGTTTCTAACCTTGAGACCGAAGGTTTTAGGCCAAAAAATCCTCCGATCACCGAATTATTAGCATTGCTTCTAATTCAGGTAGTCCCTCCCATGGTGACTTCACCTGAACGGAAATTTGTTTGGCGAGTGACTATGGAAGCAAATAGTGCTACTTCGTTAGGGAGTCCTCATACTGCCAACCCGGTTGTTGTAGGAGGGGGTGTTGTACCTCTTCCCCCACCTCCGCCTATCATGACCACCACTGTACAAATGCCCACTACTTCGGGTAGTGGCTCAATTCCTTCGACGAATTTGACCACTGATCCCTCCATTCATAACTCGTCTTGCACTCTCTTTTCGTATGTGATGCCTGGTTTTGACTCTAACTCAGTTCTCACCTACTTTACTCTACAGACCATTGGTCTAGGGGTAGGGAGCTCTAATGCTCCCTAGCAAGGAGCCGTCGCGGGCACCACTGTCTCGTTCAATGCCGTCCCTTACAGTGGAGGTCACATCCCTCCTTCGTCCCCTTCGCTCGGAGGTAGTTTTCAACAGTCGATCGGGCTTAATACCAACTATAGTTTGTTCAATGGAGGCAACTATGGACCTTCATCCTACACGTCTCCGGTGGGTTCAATGCTTTTTTCTTTGTTCAGTGCATTTGGAAATAACACTTTCTCTTCGTCTTCTTTCTCGACTAGGGGCAACCCAGTCTTTGGTCAACAAAACCCTACACAAGGTTTCATTCCTTCGTAGGGAGCGATGACACGAGTTTACTCCTCACAAGGTCTTGGGAATCCTTAACAGGGATCGTTTCCCTCGCAAGGGATGTCGATCGGGGGCAACCCCTCCCATGCTCAGTGGAACCCCGTGCATGGTTCAATACCTATGCCAGGAGGGTAGACTCGATGCATCCCCAACCAAGGTCCTTGGAACACTGTACAAGGAGCAATCCCTGCACAGGTCATGTCATCTAACTTCGGGAATCAACCGATGATGCAACATCAAACGCAAGTCCCTTTTGCTGGATAGGGCCACCATGGTTTCTACCAAAATCCTGCCCAACAGTCAAAATTTTCCTGGCAACTTGGTGCCAGCCAAAATCCAGGCCCCTCTTTTCATGTGAATTAGCCACAACTGAAACTACCTTTTCTAGCAACACTGCATTTACTAGACTTGTCGATACTTTTAAACGACCCGATTTTTCATGATCCGCGTTGGCCCCCCATGCCGACTAAGTTTCCCTCGGGCATCCCTAAGTTCGAAGGTAAGCATGGAAAAGATCCAGGTGATCATGTCACGACTTTTCACTTATGGTGCTTGTTATTGCACAGTTTGTAGCTAGGAAGAAAGGCTATAAAGTAGAAGGTCAAACTGGCGTAATAGGAACCTATCCCACCCAATGTCACCACAATGGGGAGGTTATTTCTCTTTAGGGAGGTGAGGCCCAGGGGAGACGTCTCCGGTGACCTAGGGTTTTGAAGAGGCTAAAAGATAATGACACGTTTCCCCCTTCATAGATCACCACCAATCGGATGTTCCCGGCTAAACAACCAATAATAAAGTAAAACCCAATGAAATGTACCTGCCTAGAACAAGACAACAACAAATTGGCACGTGCAAGCTATTTCAATAGGTTAGTACTTCATATCAATCAAGAACTATCTGATGAACTTATAAGCAATTTGAACATAAATATTGACGGAGTCATTGTTTATTAATAGCAGTAAAGATCATATCACTTCATCAATAATTATTAAAATGACGTGGCATTCAATGTAATAAACCAACACTCCAATTAACTTATGCCTAAATCACCATTCAATTGGTCAATAAGTAAAACGTTGCTGCAATAAAGATGAAATATCCAATGATGACGTCAACAACTTAGGGTTAGTAGGTTAGTCTAGGCTAGGGTTAGTGTAGTTAGGGTTTCAATCGAAAAGTCTTGAGAGTGTTTAGATCAAGTTCTTACTTCAACTTTGGAGGACTTAGATCAGTGCCTTAGGGTTTAATGGAGTCATAAGTGAAGGACGCAAGAGTTGAAGGAGGTGAGATTTTAAAGGACTAGAGGGATAAGTTTTGAAGTGCTACTAAAGCAGGGCTTCAAAATCATAACCCTATGGGAGAGAGGTTCACTCCGGTGTTGCTAAAGCAAGGCCTCGTGCTCTCTCCTCCTTCCCAACAAACAACTAGCTCAAATGAAAAACAAAATCAAGACAAGAGGGCTTAAAGAGGGAGAGTGTTGCTAAGGCAAGGCTCTTTCATCAAACCCTAAAAGAAAATGGCCCTAGGTGTAGATGACCTAGGCCTGGGACGTCCTCTTCCTCTTGAAGTCAAAATGGTACAACTAGCTAAAGGGAGTAAGAAAAAGGAGTGTAGCTATGGCTAGGCTCTCTTCTTCTTCTTCAATGGCTAAAATCTTTTCTATCATGGTACATGAGACAAGGACCTACTTGTGTGCTTGTCACCTAGGGTTTTTATTCAACAAATTATAAATACATGTAAGAAAATAAGACTACAACCATTCAATCAAGAAGTTTTGTAGAAAAATACTTATAATTCATCAAGAAATAATCATGCAAACCCTAGTTGTAACACCTTCCTTCAAGAAAAACACCATAGAATGCCAAAAATCTCTTCCTTCAACAAGTGCGCCTTCCTCAAATCAGCCAATAACCCAAATAGGGCGCTAAAAACCAGACCTCACTATGAGTGAGTAATTTGTTGTGATAAAATGAGGATCAAAATCCTCAATATACACTGTATCAATGACCTAATTTTACTTTTTAGGTCATAAAAAGGTCGATAAGGCCATAATGTCAAAATCATACTGTTTTTACATTAAATGCTAAGTAAAAACCCTAATTAAGCATAAAAGAGAGTAAAAACTCCTTCAAGGGAGGTGCTAGCCCTTTCTAGGGAAAATGAGACATCCAGGAGCAAAACCTTAGCCCCCCAGGGGCCTCTCCAGCATGCCACACGTGCCACTACTGCCCAATCTACCTCCAAAAGCGTCCATGAAGCTGGATGACGTCATGGTGAAGATGGGGATGTCCTAAGCCTTCCAAGGCTAGCGTTCCATTGAAAATGGGTCATTCCCCCTAGGTCCAATCCTGCCGGAGTGTCTCTGGTGGAACGTCCTCTTCCTCTCAGGTGCAAAACCCCTAATCAAGCTCTATCCTATATTTTCCCCATGGTGGGGTCTCAACATCCATCTGATGGGATCTTCAGCCCCATGGAGGTCCGAACTGATTATCTCCCCATGTGTACCGGTCCAAATGGTACCTGTCCATCGGGTATGGTCCTACACATCAAAGGCTACGCCCTCCATGGGATCATCAGTCACATGGATCATAGCAATGTCAATCACATTTCATCATTAATATTATTAAACACATGCATAAGAACCCTAATACGTCAGTCAATAGCTCAAAGACGTTACACAAGCCTGCAATACAAGTTTGGAGAAAAGGACAAGGCGTCCTATTGGGCTAGTGTCCACAAGAAAAGGAAATTTCCCAGAAAGACCTCTTCCAAGCCATGTAAGTGGGTGGTGTGGCCAGGGGATGTCCAAGCATGTGGGTGCAATGATGGCCAAGGATGAAAAGGTGTTACCTGTGGGTGCCTTTGTAGAAGGCGAGCTGTCCTTGCCTTTATTCTTTTTTTTTCAAAAGCTAATCAGGGGACATTGCCTTGGCATGGTGACAAGAGCTAACAACGTTACCCACAATTACTTTCGCAGAGATGAGAATGATGGCTTGTGATGAGACCCCCTTTCCCTTGGCCATGCAACCAAGAGTCACTGCCCTAGCATGGTAACCAACTGATGGCAATGTCATACTGCTAGGTACCCATGGACCTAATAGGTTGGCTCGTGATGAGACCCCCTATCCTCTAATTAGGTCTTGTTTTATTATTTTTTCGGGTCCCTCTTGTTTCTTGCTAAGAAGTTTTTTATTGCTTTCTTAGGGATCCCTGGGAGAAGCATCTCAAGGTTTATTCTTAGGCTTTTATCTTTTACCAGCTTGCTTTTACCTTCTGGACCTTTAGCCCCTTCTTCCCACAAGGTAAGGTGCAGTCTTGAAAATAGGTCAACCCAATGCCCAGACAAGGGGAATGGGATAGATGAGCGGGAAACAAGATGTAAAAGTGGTAGTATGATGGGAGTGGATGATGGCTTTTCAGAAATCCCCCAGTGGAAAACCAAAACCTACAGACATAGGCTTTCTAGGGCACCCTACCAATCCCCCCAAACATGGTCAAGTGGGAAAATGTAAGATCCAAGCAGTTGTTAGAGATAAAAGGAATCATATGCATATATTCAAAGGTTTCAATGATCAAAAGTGACACATACCATGATACCTGGACCAATTACCTCATGGAGCAAGAACCTCTTATGATACAGGACCAAGCCGATGGTGATGGATGCTGCTGCTGCTGACAAGACAAAGACAATGGAAGAAGAAAAGGTGGGCCCTCCAGGGCCATGCTCAGGTCAATCTTGCTCTTGGTACTCCATGTCTAGGACCTGTGGGCCTCGAGACATGATCTCCTAGTTATCGCTAAAAAGTGGGGACCACAGTGCTCATCCAACTCATTAAAGGATGACTCCGTTCAATTGCACTTGCTTCAATGCACTCTTATATGGGGTGCCGCGAAATGGTATATCGAGCTCGACAACTTGAAGTATGCTTACGTTAATGACTTGGCTATGGTTTTCTTCAACCATTTCCAATTACCAGTGAGATACGATGCCGACACCGAGTTGCTGGCCAACTTCGAGTAGATGAACGCTGACCATATCTCGGATCACATCTGAGAATGGCGACGACGAAAGAGTTTGATCAAAGTCAAGGTCCCTCCTGCATTTTTTCTTGAGTTTTTCTTTAAGTCTTTGGTTCCTTGTGTGTCCAAAGACGTAGCAACGTCCGAGGTGCTTTCCGAAGAAGAGGCTATCATGAGAGCCCAACAACTGGAGCTGATTTACTCTCAATCCGGTATGCTATATGAGATATTACCCGACGCACCACGATCAACTCTCAACAAAGACAAATAGAAGTATGGGCCTCACGCCGATGGCATAGTAGGATCAACACAAAGCAAGTCCACAGATCAATTGTCTAATCAATTACAATAGTTATCAATTCAACAGACTGTGACCAACCAAACTCCTAGTTCGATTGCCTCCGTAACCCAAACGTCGGATGTACACAGTGTGCAATCGACAAATCCCAAGGGTAACCAACAAAGCGAGGGAAAGAGGAAACATAAAAACAAGAAGGGTAAGGGGTATACGAAGGCTGCAAATAATGCTAACGAGGGCAAAAACGAAAAGAGAAAAGCGAAGTTTCCGTGTAATCTTTGCACAAACAACCACTTGACTCACCAATGCCCTCGGCTTGAGGTAGCCCAAAAGCTATTGGCACAACAACAACCTGTCGTGTTGACAAATTCTTTTCCACAAGGGAAAAATATGGCTCAAGCTTCCTCATCCACGAGCGCACCTAGGGGCAGTCAAGGAACCTCCACGCCCAACAATAACAACGGGGCCACAAACATTTATATGATGAAAGATGAAGCTCATCTATCGACCAGGGCTCATAACTACGGAACGCCAAAATCCGTTGAGAAGGGAAAATAAGCTTCTAACCCATTGACTCTTCAAATTGGGAAGATAGTGGGAGAAACGATGACTTGCATCCCTAAAGGTGTGTTCAAAAAAGATTCTCACAACCCAAACACAAGGGCTTCTCAGAATTACTCCGTCGTGGAGGATTTGGCACAAAATCCTTGTGCAATGTCTGCTTTGGAAGTTCTCCAAAGTTGCCCCTCACAGAGAAAAACGTTGTTGTCTTCCTTGGGAGCGGCCAAGACCAGTAACTCATGAATGCTTGTTTTTTACCCTACAGACCATAAACCTTGTCTTTCTCACCATGTCGCCTTTTAGATAGTAGTGGGGTACACCACGAAATCGTTGACACAAAACATTTTCCGTACTGTGGTTGATGAGGGTGCCTCGACTTGCATGATGTCACTCACATGTTGGAAGGCCATCGACCAACCTGAGTTGTCTCTGTCGCCCATGTTGCTTACTGCGTTTAACATTCAATCATTCAGACCACATGGTATAATTCCCTCTTTACTCGTACAGTTGGAGGGAAAAATTGTATGCGTCGAGGTAGAAGTAGTTGATGCGTCTCTTGACTACAATCTTTTGTTAGGGTGGAGTTGGACCTACGCTATGACAATGATCATATACATTGTTTATTGGGCCTTAGATTTTCCTCACGAAGGCCAGATCATAACCGTTGATCAATTATCCTTCTCTTGTCCTGACCCTTCATTGGGTGCATCCACCGTCCCAATGATTGAAAACCCGTAGCTAGGTACTGTCAATTTAGGTGTCGGATTGTTTCCATCTTTAATGGGGACTTTTGATTATCCGCTGCCTGCAAATGATGTTAGGTTTGTTTCGGCTGTTCCCGACCAACCGAATGCTGCGATTTTTCAGGTCACGTCTTTTAGAATGAGTTATTTTGATGACCCATGGACTTTACCTTCCCCATCGACTTCGATGGAATGGGTAGGGCACCTTGGCATGGCCATGCCCTTATCCACTGCTAAGGTTGCGTACAATGTTGTCCAAGAAGCCTCGACCAACCCCGATCTGGCTCCCCCACAGGAGCTAGATCCTGTTCTTGAGCCTATTTGGGCTCAAGACTCTCTCACCGCTCACGACCCTTTGGACTTAGTCTTTTCCTCTGACGAGCCGATCATAGAGGCAATGATTGGGCCATACAGAGCTTGGGATGATCTTCACCACAGATCTTATTTCTTACCCGAGCTCAAGAGAATAGAGGTAAAATACTTTGTTACGACCTTGAATGGAGATGCCCCTTGTCCCATTAACCCTCTGGCTACAAACAAAATATATGCCAAGGGAAACATGATAAATATTTCTGAAATGATTCCTATGGATATCTCCAAAACCCCTTGCGTCATGGAAAATGTTTTCGTCGAAGCAGATTGTTCTCCCGAAGAGATTAAGATCTACATTGAATTGTTTAAAGAATTATGCAACATATTTTCCTGGTCTTATGAGGAGATGCCAGACATTGATCCACGTATTGTTGAGCACGAGATCACGACTTATCATGATGTCAAGCCTGTCCGACAGAAGCTTTGCCTAGTCAATCCTCGCAAGGCAACGACGATAAAGGCTGAAGTAGAGAAACTCATCAAAGTTGGTTTCATCTACCCCGTGCAATTGACGGAAGGGGTATCGAACTTTGTTCCTGTCAACAAGAAGCAAGGTACAATCCGCGTATGTATGAACTTTCATGATTTGAACAAAGCTTGCTCAAAAGACAATTTTCCAACCCCATTTATTGACCAGATCGTCGATGAATGTGTGAGTTGTGAGGTCTTCTCTTTCATGGATGGTTTTTCTAGGTACAATCAAATTCAGATCAAGCATGGGGACCAACATAAAAAACTTTTATTTGTGCTTGGGGTACATTCGCGTATAGAAAAATGTCTTTTGGCCTTAAGAACGTTGGAGCCACTTTTTAGTGGGCCATGTCGTTTGCTTTTCACGACCTCAAACACATAGTCGAGGCGTATCTCGATGATTTGGCATCACATTCTTATAAGAGATCCAATCATCTCACCCATTTACGACTAATCTTTGAGAGGTGTCGCTACTATCAGATTCGCTTGAATCCAAACAAGTGCAATTTTTATGTCACATTGTGACGCTTATTAGGTTTCATTGTGTCAACAAAATGGATCATGGTCTATCCTCTAAAGGTTGAGGCAATAGTTCAATTGTCTCCCCCACGCACAATCCCTCAGCTTTAGAGTCTACAAGGGAGAACACATTTTCTTCGGCGTTTTGTTGTTAATTATGCCGAGATTACTAAAGGGTTCATGCGTCTCTTGAAAAAAGAGGTCTTCATCCCAACAGAATCATGACTAAGCAGAGGGAACAATATTATGAACTTAACGAGAACTTTGCCGAGTTCTCATTTTTTCAAGGATCACATTTTTTACCTCGTTTTTAAAAATGGTTCTACCGGTAGCACCCCCCTCCCCTTTTAGGTGGTATTTTGATATTTTAAATTTTCTGATCCATAATATTTCCACAATAATTTTTTAATGCTTATTTTTCATCTATTTTCAATTTTTTAAATTATTATTATTTTTTTCAATAGTGTTTTTAGTATTTTTCCATACTTCTTTCAATCTTAAAAATATTTTTTACCATTTACTTTTTTGAAATTAAGATTTTTCATATAATTTTGTCTACTTAATTAATTTATAGTTCCATACTTTTAAAATATAGTGGAAAATATCATTTTTAACAAATTGTTTACCTTTACTTCAATACATAAAAAATAATTATAATAAATAACACTATTTTTGAATATTTAACCCAAAAAAAAATGTAATTTTATTTTATTTTTATAAATAAAAAACTAAAAAAACTAAAGAAAATAAAACAATTGAAATTAATAAAAAAAAATTTAAAAATTTAAAAGAAAATTTATATTAAAAAATAAAATAAAGAAAAACTTAAGAAAAAATAAAAATTATATATAAAAACTTAAAAGAATATCTTAAAAAACAACAAAATTATATATATATATATATATATA